>JAOWCC010001585.1:0-395164 GCA_030867875.1 Actinernus sp. WN-2022 | reverse complement strand
CTGATTCCTGATTCATCATTCATCATTCCTGATTCATCATTCTTGATTCCTGATTCATCATTCCTGATTCCTGATTCATCATTCCTGATTCCCGATTCATCATTCCTGATTCCTGATTCATCATTCATCATTCCTGATTCCTGATTCATCATTCCTGATTCCTGATTCACCATTCCTGATTCCTGATTCATCTTTCCTGATTCATCATTCCTGATTCCTGATACACCATTCCTGATTCCTGATTCATCATTCCTGATTCCTGATTCATCATTCCTGATTCCTGATACATCATTCATCATTCCTGATTCATCATTCCTGATTCCTGATTCATCATTCCTGATTCCTGATTGATCATTCCTGATTCATGATTCAACATCCCTGATTCCTGATTCATCATTCCTGATTCATCATTCCTGATTCCTGATACGTCATTGATCATTCCTGATTCCTGATTCATCAGTCCTGATTCATGATTCACCAATCCAGATTCCTGATTCATCATTCCTCTTACCTGATTCATCATTCGTGATTCCTGATACATCATTCATCATTCCTGATTCATCATTCCTGATTCCTGATTCATCATTCCTGATTCCTGATTCATGATTCACCAATCCAGATTCCTGATTCATCATTCCTCTTTCCTGATTCATCATTCGTGATTCCTGATACATCATTCATCATTCCTGATTCATCATTCATCATTCCTGATTCATCATTCCTGATTCCTGATTTATCATTCCTGATTCATCATTCCTGATTCCTGATTCATCATTCCTGATTCCTGATTCATCATTCCTCATTCCTGATTCATCATTCCTCATTCCTGATTCATCATACCTGATTCCTGATTCATCATTCCTGATTGATCATTCCTCATTCCTGATTCATCATTCCTGATTCCTGATTCATCATTCCTGATTCCTGATTCCTGATTCATCATTCCTGATTCATTATTCCTCATTCCTGATTCATCATTCTTCATTCCTGATTAATCATTCCTGATTCATGATTCACCATTCCTGATTCCTGATTCATCATTCCTCTTTCCTGATTCATCATTCCTCATTCCTGATTCATCATTCCTGATTCCTGATTCATCAGTCCTGATTCATGATTCACCAATCCAGATTCCTGATTCATCATTCCTCTTTCCTGATTGATCATTCCTGATTCCTGATACGTCATTCATCATTCCTGATTCATCATTCATCATTCCTGATTCATCATTCCTGATTCCTGATTTATCATTCCTGATTCATCATTCCTGATTCCTGATTCATCATTCCTGATTCCTGATTTATCATTCCTCATTCCTGATTCATCATTCCTCATTCCTGATTCATCATACCTGATTCCTGATTCCTCATTCCTGATTGATCATTCCTCATTCCTGATTCATCATTCCTGATTCCTGATTCATCATTCCAGATTCCTGATTCCTGATTCATCATTCCTGATTCATTATTCCTCATTCCTGATTCATCATTCTTCATTCCTGATTAATCATTCCTCATTCCTGATTCATCATTCCTGATTCATGATTCACCATTCCTGATTCCTGATACATCATTCATCATTCCTGATTCATCATTCCTGATTCCTGATTCATCATTCCTGATTCATCATTCCTGATTCCTGATTCATCATTCCTCATTCCTGATTCATCAATCCTCATTCCTGATTCATCATTCCTCTTTCCTGATTCATCATTCTTGATTCCTGATTCATCATTCCTGATTCCTGATTCATCATTCCTGATTCCTGATTGATCATTCCTGATTCCTGATTCATCATTCCTGATTCATGATTCACCATTCCTGATTCCTGATTCATCATTCCTCTTTCCTGATTCATCATTCCTGATTCCTGATTCATCATTCCTGATTCCTGATTCATCAGTCCTGATTCATGATTCACCAATCCTGATTCCTGACTCATCATTCATCATTCCTGATTCCTGATTCATCATTCCTGATTCATCATTCATCATTCCTGATTCATCAATCATCATTCCTGATTCATCATTCCTGCTTCCTGATTCATCAATCCTCATTCCTGATTCATCATTCCTGATTCATCATTCCTGATTCATCATTCATCATTCCTGATTCATCATTCCTGATTCCTGATTCCTGATTCATCATTCCTGATTCATCATTCCTGATTCCTGATTCATCATTCCTGATTCCTGATTCATCATTCCTCATTCCTGATACATCATTCATCATACCTGATTCATCATTCATCATTCCTGATTCGTCATTCATGATTCCTGATTCATCATTCATGATTCCTGATTCAACATCCCTGATTCCTGATTCATCATTCATCTTTCCTGATTCATCATTCCTGATTCCTGATACGTCATTGATCATTCCTGATTCATCATTCCTGATTCATCATTCCTGATTCATCATTCCTGATTCATCATTCCCGATTCATCATTCCTGATTCATCATTAATCATTCCTGATTCATCATTCATCATTCCTGATGCATCATTCCTGATTCCTGATTCCTGATTCATCATTCCTGATTCATCATTCCTGATTCATCATTCCTGATTCCTGATTCATCATTCCTCATTCCTGATACATCATTCATCATACCTGATTCATCATTCATCATTCCTGATTCGTCATTCATGATTCCTGATTCATCATTCATGATTCCTGATTCAACATCCCTGATTCCTGATTCATCATTCATCTTTCCTGATTCATCATTCCTGATTCCTGATACGTCATTGATCATTCCTGATTCATCATTCCTGATTCATCATTCCTGATTCATCATTCCCGATTCATCATTCATCATTCCTGATTCATCATTCCTGATTCCTGATTCCTGATTCATCATTTCTGATTCCTGATTCATCATTCCTGATTCCTGATTCACCATTCCTGATTCCTGATTCATCATTCCTCTTTCCTGATTCATCATTCCTGATTCCTGATACATCATTCATCATTCCTGATTCATCATTCCTGATTCCTGATTCATCATTCCTGATTCCTGATTGATCATTCCTGATTCATGATTCACCAATCCTGATTCTTGATTCATCATTCCTCTTTCCTGATTCATCATTCCTGATTCCTGATACATCATTCATCATTCCTGATTCATCATTCATCATTCCTGATTCATCATTCCTGATTCCTGATTCATCATTCCTGATTCCTGATTCATCATTCCTGATTCCTGATTCATCATTCCTGATTCCTGATTCATCATTCATCATTCCTGATTCATTATTCCTGATTCATCATTCCTGATTCCTGATTGATCATTCCTCATTCCTGAATCATCATTCCTGATTCATCATTCCTCATTCCTGATTCCTGATTCATCATTCCTGATTCATGATTCACCATTCCTGATTCCTGATTCATCATTCCTCTTTCCTGATTCATCATTCCTGATTCCTGATTCATCATTCATCATTCCTGATTCATCATTCCTGATTCATCATTCCTGATTCCTGATTCATCAGTCCTGATTCATGATTCACCAATCCTGATTCCTGACTCATCATTCATCATTCCTGATTCCTGATTCATCATTCCTGATTCATCATTCATCATTCCTGATTCATCAATCATCATTCCTGATTCATCATTCCTGCTTCCTGATTCATCATTCCTGATTCCTGATTCATCATTCCTGATTCATGATTCACCATTCCTGATTCGTCATTCATCATTCCTGATTCATCATTCCTGATTCCTGATTCCTGATTCATCATTCCTGATTCCTGATTCCTGATTCATCATTCCTGATTCATCATTCATCATTCCTGATTCATCATTCCTGATTCCTGATTCCTGATTCATCATTCCTGATTCATCATTCCTGATTCATCATTCATCATTCCTGATTCATCATTCCTGATTCCTGATTCCTGATTCATCATTCCTGATTCATCATTCCTGATTCCTGATTCATCATTCCTGATTCCTGATTCATCATTCCTCATTCCTGATACATCATTCATCATACCTGATTCATCATTCATCATTCCTGATTCGTCATTCATGATTCCTGATTCATCATTCATGATTCCTGATTCAACATCCCTGATTCCTGATTCATCATTCATCTTTCCTGATTCATCATTCCTGATTCCTGATACGTCATTGATCATTCCTGATTCATCATTCCTGATTCATCATTCCTGATTCATCATTCCTGATTCATCATTCCCGATTCATCATTCCTGATTCATCATTAATCATTCCTGATTCATCATTCATCATTCCTGATGCATCATTCCTGATTCCTGATTCCTGATTCATCATTCCTGATTCATCATTCCTGATTCATCATTCCTGATTCCTGATTCATCATTCCTCATTCCTGATACATCATTCATCATACCTGATTCATCATTCATCATTCCTGATTCGTCATTCATGATTCCTGATTCATCATTCATGATTCCTGATTCAACATCCCTGATTCCTGATTCATCATTCATCTTTCCTGATTCATCATTCCTGATTCCTGATACGTCATTGATCATTCCTGATTCCTGATTCATCAGTCCTGATTCATGATTCACCAATCCAGATTCCTGATTCATCATTCCTCTTTCCTGATTCATCATTCGTGATTCCTGATACATCATTCATCATTCCTGATTCATCATTCCTGATTCCTGATTCATCATTCCTGATTCCTGATTCATCAGTCCTGATTCATGATTCACCAATCCAGATTCCTGATTCATCATTCCTCTTTCCTGATTCATCATTCGTGATTCCTGATACATCATTCATCATTCCTGATTCATCATTCATCATTCCTGATTCATCATTCCTGATTCCTGATTTATCATTCCTGATTCATCATTCCTGATTCCTGATTCATCATTCCTGATTCCTGATTCATCATTCCTCATTCCTGATTCATCATTCCTCATTCCTGATTCATCATACCTGATTCCTGATTCATCATTCCTGATTGATCATTCCTCATTCCTGATTCATCATTCCTGATTCCTGATTCATCATTCCTGATTCCTGATTCCTGATTCATCATTCCTGATTCATTATTCCTCATTCCTGATTCATCATTCTTCATTCCTGATTAATCATTCCTGATTCATGATTCACCATTCCTGATTCCTGATTCATCATTCCTCTTTCCTGATTCATCATTCCTCATTCCTGATTCATCATTCCTGATTCCTGATTCATCAGTCCTGATTCATGATTCACCAATCCAGATTCCTGATTCATCATTCCTCTTTCCTGATTCATCATTCCTGATTCCTGATACGTCATTCATCATTCCTGATTCATCATTCATCATTCCTGATTCATCATTCCTGATTCCTGATTTATCATTCCTGATTCATCATTCCTGATTCCTGATTCATCATTCCTGATTCCTGATTTATCATTCCTCATTCCTGATTCATCATTCCTCATTCCTGATTCATCATACCTGATTCCTGATTCCTCATTCCTGATTGATCATTCCTCATTCCTGATTCATCATTCCTGATTCCTGATTCATCATTCCAGATTCCTGATTCCTGATTCATCATTCCTGATTCATTATTCCTCATTCCTGATTCATCATTCTTCATTCCTGATTAATCATTCCTCATTCCTGATTCATCATTCCTGATTCATGATTCACCATTCCTGATTCCTGATACATCATTCATCATTCCTGATTCATCATTCCTCATTCCTGATTCATCAATCCTCATTCCTGATTCATCATTCCTGATTCCTGATTGATCATTCCTCATTCCTGATTCATCAATCCTCATTCCTGATTCATCATTCCTGATTCCTGATTCATTATTCCTGATTGATCATTCCTGATTCCTGATTGATCATTCCTGATTCCTGATTCATCATTCGTCATTCCTGATTCATCATTCTTGATTCCTGATTCATCATTCCTGATTCCTGATTCCTGATTCGTCATTCCTGATTCATCATTCCTCATTCCTGATTCATCATTCTTCATTCCTGATTCCTGATTCCTGATTCATCATTCCTGATCCCTGATTCATCATTTATCATTCCTGATTCCTGATTCATCATTCCTGATTCCTGATTCCTGATTCATCATTCCTGATCCCTGATTCATCATTTATCATTCCTGATTCCTGATTCATCATTCCTGATTCCTGATTCATCATTCCTGATTCCTGATTCCTGATTCATCATTCCTGATTCCTGATTCATCATTCCTGATTCATTATTCACCATTCCTGATTCCTGATTCATCATTCCTCTTTCCTGATTCATCATTCCTGATTTCTGATACATCATTCATCATTCCTGATTCATCATTCATCATTCCTGATTCATCATTCATGATTCCTGATTTATCATTCCTGATTCATCATTCATAATTCCTGATTCATCATTCCTGATTCCTGATTCCTGATTCATCATTCCTGATTCATCATTCCTGATTCATCATTCATAATTCCTGATTCATCATTCCTGATTCCTGATTCATCATTCCTGATTCCTGATTCATCATTCCTCATTCCTGATTCATCATTCCTCATTCCTGATTCATCATACCTGATTCCTGATTCATCATTCCTGATTGATCATTCCTCATTCCTGATTCATCATTCCTGATTCCTGATTCATCATTCCTGATTCCTGATTCCTGATTCATCATTCCTGATTCATTATTCCTCATTCCTGATTCATCATTCTTCATTCCTGATTAATCATTCCTCATTCCTGATTCATCATTCCTGATTCATGATTCACCATTCCTGATTCCTGATACATCATTCATCATTCCTGATTCATCATTCCTGATTCCTGATTCATCATTCCTGATTCATCATTCCTGATTCCTGATTCATCATTCCTGATTCCTGATTCATCATTCCTCTTTCCTGATTCATCATTCATCATTCCTAATACATCATTCATCATTCCTGATTCATCATTCCTGATTCCTGATTCATCATTCCTGATTCCTGATTGATCATTCCTGATTCCTGATTGATCATTCATCATTCCTGATTCATCATTCTTGATTCCTGATTCATCATTCCTGATTCCTGATTCATCATTCCTCTTTCCTGATTCATCATTCATCATTCCTAATACATCATTCATCATTCCTGATTCATCATTCATCATTCCTGATTCATCATTCCTGATTCCTGATTTATCATTCCTGATTCATCATTCCTGATTCCTGATTCATCATTCCTGATTCCTGATTCATCATTCCTGATTCCTGATTCATCATTCCTCATTCCTGATTCATCATTCCTGATTCCTGATTCATCATTCCTGATTGATCATTCCTCATTCCTGATTCATCATTCCTGATTCATGATTCACCATTCCTGATTCCTGATTCATCATTCCTCTTTCCTGATTCATCATTCCTGATTCCTGATTCATCATTCATCATTCCTGATTCATCATTCCTGATTCATCATTCCTGATTCCTGATTCATCAGTCCTGATTCATGATTCACCAATCCTGATTCCTGACTCATCATTCATCATTCCTGATTCCTGATTCATCATTCCTGATTCATCATTCATCATTCCTGATTCATCAATCATCATTCCTGATTCATCATTCCTGCTTCCTGATTCATCATTCCTGATTCCTGATTCATCATTCCTGATTCATGATTCACCATTCCTGATTCGTCATTCATCATTCCTGATTCATCATTCCTGATTCCTGATTCCTGATTCATCATTCCTGATTCCTGATTCCTGATTCATCATTCCTGATTCATCATTCATCATTCCTGATTCATCATTCCTGATTCCTGATTCCTGATTCATCATTCCTGATTCATCATTCCTGATTCATCATTCATCATTCCTGATTCATCATTCCTGATTCCTGATTCCTGATTCATCATTCCTGATTCATCATTCCTGATTCCTGATTCATCATTCCTGATTCCTGATTCATCATTCCTCATTCCTGATACATCATTCATCATACCTGATTCATCATTCATCATTCCTGATTCGTCATTCATGATTCCTGATTCATCATTCATGATTCCTGATTCAACATCCCTGATTCCTGATTCATCATTCATCTTTCCTGATTCATCATTCCTGATTCCTGATACGTCATTGATCATTCCTGATTCATCATTCCTGATTCATCATTCCTGATTCATCATTCCTGATTCATCATTCCCGATTCATCATTCCTGATTCATCATTAATCATTCCTGATTCATCATTCATCATTCCTGATGCATCATTCCTGATTCCTGATTCCTGATTCATCATTCCTGATTCATCATTCCTGATTCATCATTCCTGATTCCTGATTCATCATTCCTCATTCCTGATACATCATTCATCATACCTGATTCATCATTCATCATTCCTGATTCGTCATTCATGATTCCTGATTCATCATTCATGATTCCTGATTCAACATCCCTGATTCCTGATTCATCATTCATCTTTCCTGATTCATCATTCCTGATTCCTGATACGTCATTGATCATTCCTGATTCCTGATTCATCAGTCCTGATTCATGATTCACCAATCCAGATTCCTGATTCATCATTCCTCTTTCCTGATTCATCATTCGTGATTCCTGATACATCATTCATCATTCCTGATTCATCATTCCTGATTCCTGATTCATCATTCCTGATTCCTGATTCATCAGTCCTGATTCATGATTCACCAATCCAGATTCCTGATTCATCATTCCTCTTTCCTGATTCATCATTCGTGATTCCTGATACATCATTCATCATTCCTGATTCATCATTCATCATTCCTGATTCATCATTCCTGATTCCTGATTTATCATTCCTGATTCATCATTCCTGATTCCTGATTCATCATTCCTGATTCCTGATTCATCATTCCTCATTCCTGATTCATCATTCCTCATTCCTGATTCATCATACCTGATTCCTGATTCATCATTCCTGATTGATCATTCCTCATTCCTGATTCATCATTCCTGATTCCTGATTCATCATTCCTGATTCCTGATTCCTGATTCATCATTCCTGATTCATTATTCCTCATTCCTGATTCATCATTCTTCATTCCTGATTAATCATTCCTGATTCATGATTCACCATTCCTGATTCCTGATTCATCATTCCTCTTTCCTGATTCATCATTCCTCATTCCTGATTCATCATTCCTGATTCCTGATTCATCAGTCCTGATTCATGATTCACCAATCCAGATTCCTGATTCATCATTCCTCTTTCCTGATTCATCATTCCTGATTCCTGATACGTCATTCATCATTCCTGATTCATCATTCATCATTCCTGATTCATCATTCCTGATTCCTGATTTATCATTCCTGATTCATCATTCCTGATTCATCATTCCTGATTCCTGATTCATCATTCCTGATTCCTGATTTATCATTCCTCATTCCTGATTCATCATTCCTCATTCCTGATTCATCATACCTGATTCCTGATTCCTCATTCCTGATTGATCATTCCTCATTCCTGATTCATCATTCCTGATTCCTGATTCATCATTCCAGATTCCTGATTCCTGATTCATCATTCCTGATTCATTATTCCTCATTCCTGATTCATCATTCTTCATTCCTGATTAATCATTCCTCATTCCTGATTCATCATTCCTGATTCATGATTCACCATTCCTGATTCCTGATACATCATTCATCATTCCTGATTCATCATTCCTCATTCCTGATTCATCAATCCTCATTCCTGATTCATCATTCCTGATTCCTGATTGATCATTCCTCATTCCTGATTCATCAATCCTCATTCCTGATTCATCATTCCTGATTCCTGATTCATTATTCCTGATTGATCATTCCTGATTCCTGATTGATCATTCCTGATTCCTGATTCATCATTCGTCATTCCTGATTCATCATTCTTGATTCCTGATTCATCATTCCTGATTCCTGATTCCTGATTCGTCATTCCTGATTCATCATTCCTCATTCCTGATTCATCATTCTTCATTCCTGATTCCTGATTCCTGATTCATCATTCCTGATCCCTGATTCATCATTTAACATTCCTGATTCCTGATTCATCATTCCTGATTCCTGATTCCTGATTCATCATTCCTGATCCCTGATTCATCATTTATCATTCCTGATTCCTGATTCATCATTCCTGATTCCTGATTCATCATTCCTGATTCCTGATTCCTGATTCATCATTCCTGATTCCTGATTCATCATTCCTGATTCATTATTCACCATTCCTGATTCCTGATTCATCATTCCTCTTTCCTGATTCATCATTCCTGATTTCTGATACATCATTCATCATTCCTGATTCATCATTCATCATTCCTGATTCATCATTCATGATTCCTGATTTATCATTCCTGATTCATCATTCATAATTCCTGATTCATCATTCCTGATTCCTGATTCCTGATTCATCATTCCTGATTCATCATTCCTGATTCATCATTCATAATTCCTGATTCATCATTCCTGATTCCTGATTCATCATTCCTGATTCCTGATTCATCATTCCTCATTCCTGATTCATCATTCCTCATTCCTGATTCATCATACCTGATTCCTGATTCATCATTCCTGATTGATCATTCCTCATTCCTGATTCATCATTCCTGATTCCTGATTCATCATTCCTGATTCCTGATTCCTGATTCATCATTCCTGATTCATTATTCCTCATTCCTGATTCATCATTCTTCATTCCTGATTAATCATTCCTCATTCCTGATTCATCATTCCTGATTCATGATTCACCATTCCTGATTCCTGATACATCATTCATCATTCCTGATTCATCATTCCTGATTCCTGATTCATCATTCCTGATTCATCATTCCTGATTCCTGATTCATCATTCCTGATTCCTGATTCATCATTCCTCTTTCCTGATTCATCATTCATCATTCCTAATACATCATTCATCATTCCTGATTCATCATTCCTGATTCCTGATTCATCATTCCTGATTCCTGATTGATCATTCCTGTTTCCTGATTGATCATTCATCATTCCTGATTCATCATTCTTGATTCCTGATTCATCATTCCTGATTCCTGATTCATCATTCCTCTTTCCTGATTCATCATTCATCATTCCTAATACATCATTCATCATTCCTGATTCATCATTCATCATTCCTGATTCATCATTCCTGATTCCTGATTTATCATTCCTGATTCATCATTCCTGATTCCTGATTCATCATTCCTGATTCCTGATTCATCATTCCTGATTCCTGATTCATCATTCCTCATTCCTGATTCATCATTCCTGATTCCTGATTCATCATTCCTGATTGATCATTCCTCATTCCTGATTCATCATTCCTGATTCCTGATTCATCATTCCTGATTCCTGATTCCTGATTCGTCATTCCTGATTCATCATTCCTCATTCCTGATTCATCATTCTTCATTCCTGATACCTGATTCCTAATACATCATTCATCATTCCTGATTCCTGATTCATCATTCCTGATTCCTGATTCATCAGTCCTGATTCATGAATCACCAATCCAGATTCCTGATTCATCATTCCTCTTTCCTGATTCATCATTCCTGATTCCTGATACATCATTCATCATTCCTGATTCATCATTCGTCATTCCTGATTCATCATTCCTGATTCCTGATTTATCATTCCTGATTCATCATTCCTGATTCCTGATTCATCATTCCTGATTCCTGATTCATCATTCCTGATTCCTGATTCATCATTCCTCATTCCTGATTCATCATTCCTGATTCCTGATTCATCATTCCTGATTGATCATTCCTCATTCCTGATTCATCATTCCTGATTCCTGATTCATCATTCCTGATTCCTGATTCCTGATTCGTCATTCCTGATTCATCATTCCTCATTCCTGATTCATCATTCTTCATTCCTGATTCCTGATTCCTGATTCATCATTCCTGATCCCTGATTCATCATTTATCATTCCTGATTCCTGATTCATCATTCCTGATTCCTGATTCCTGATTCATCATTCCTGATCCCTGATTCATCATTTATCATTCCTGATTCCTGATTCATCATTCCTGATTCCTGATTCATCATTCCTGATTCCTGATTCATCATTCCTGATTCCTGATTCCTGATTCATCATTCCTGATTCCTGATTCATCATTCCTGATTCATTATTCACCATTCCTGATTCCTGATTCATCATTCCTCTTTCCTGATTCATCATTCCTGATTTCTGATACATCATTCATCATTCCTGATTCATCATTCATCATTCCTGATTCATCATTCATGATTCCTGATTTATCATTCCTGATTCATCATTCATAATTCCTGATTCATCATTCCTGATTCCTGATTCCTGATTCATCATTCCTGATTCATCATTCCTGATTCATCATTCATAATTCCTGATTCATCATTCCTGATTCCTGATTCATCATTCCTGATTCCTGATTCATCATTCCTCATTCCTGATTCATCATTCCTCATTCCTGATTCATCATACCTGATTCCTGATTCATCATTCCTGATTGATCATTCCTCATTCCTGATTCATCATTCCTGATTCCTGATTCATCATTCCTGATTCCTGATTCCTGATTCATCATTCCTGATTCATTATTCCTCATTCCTGATTCATCATTCTTCATTCCTGATTAATCATTCCTCATTCCTGATTCATCATTCCTGATTCATGATTCACCATTCCTGATTCCTGATACATCATTCATCATTCCTGATTCATCATTCCTGATTCCTGATTCATCATTCCTGATTCATCATTCCTGATTCCTGATTCATCATTCCTCTTTCCTGATTCATCATTCATCATTCCTAATACATCATTCATCATTCCTGATTCATCATTCCTGATTCCTGATTCATCATTCCTGATTCCTGATTGATCATTCCTGATTCCTGATTCATCATTCATCATTCCTGATTCATCATTCTTGATTCCTGATTCATCATTCCTGATTCCTGATTCATCATTCCTCTTTCCTGATTCATCATTCATCATTCCTAATACATCATTCATCATTCCTGATTCCTGATTCATCATTCCTGATTCCTGATTCATCAGTCCTGATTCATGAATCACCATTCCAGATTCCTGATTCATCATTCCTCTTTCCTGATTCATCATTCCTGATTCCTGATACATCATTCATCATTCCTGATTCATCATTCATCATTCCTGATTCATCATTCCTGATTCCTGATTTATCATTCCTGATTCATCATTCCTGATTCCTGATTCATCATTCCTGATTCCTGATTCATCATTCCTCATTCCTGATTCATCATTCCTCATTCCTGATTCATCATTCCTGATTGATCATTCCTCATTCCTGATTCATCATTCCTGATTCCTGATTCATCATTCCTGATTCCTGATTCCTGATTCGTCATTCCTGATTCATCATTCCTCATTCCTGATTCATCATTCTTCATTCCTGATTCCTGATTCCTGATTCATCATTCCTGATCCCTGATTCATCATTTATCATTCCTGATTCCTGATTCATCATTCCTGATTCCTGATTCCTGATTCATCATTCCTGATCCCTGATTCATCATTTATCATTCCTGATTCCTGATTCATCATTCCTGATTCCTGATTCATCATTCCTGATTCCTGATTCATCATTCCTGATTCCTGATTCCTGATTCATCATTCCTGATTCCTGATTCATCATTCCTGATTCATTATTCACCATTCCTGATTCCTGATTCATCATTCCTCTTTCCTGATTCATCATTCCTGATTTCTGATACATCATTCATCATTCCTGATTCATCATTCATCATTCCTGATTCATCATTCATGATTCCTGATTTATCATTCCTGATTCATCATTCATAATTCCTGATTCATCATTCCTGATTCCTGATTCCTGATTCATCATTCCTGATTCATCATTCCTGATTCATCATTCATAATTCCTGATTCATCATTCCTGATTCCTGATTCATCATTCCTGATTCCTGATTCATCATTCCTGATTCCTGATTCATCATTCATCATTCCTGATTCATCATTCCTGATTCCTGATTCATCATTCTTCATTCCTGATTAATCATTCCTCATTCCTGATTCATCATTCCTGATTCATGATTCACCATTCCTGATTCCTGATACATCATTCATCATTCCTGATTCATCATTCCTGATTCCTGATTCCTTATTCATCATTCCTGATTCATCATTCCTCATTCCTGATTCATCATTCTTCATTCCTGATTAATCATTCCTCATTCCTGATTCATCATTCCTGATTCATGATTCACCATTCCTGATTCCTGATTCATCATTCGTCATTCCTGATTCATCATTCCTGATTCCTGATTCATTATTCCTGATTCATCATTCCTGATTCCTGATTCATCATTCCTGATTCCTGATTCATCATTCATCATTCCTGATTGATCATTCCTGATTCCTGATTGATCATTCCTGATTCCTGATTGATCATTCCTGATTCCTGATTCATCATTCATCATTCCTGATTCATCATTCTTGATTCCTGATTCATCATTCCTGATTCCTGATTCATCATTCCTCTTTCCTGATTCATCATTCATCATTCCTAATACATCATTCATCATTCCTGATTCATCATTCCTGATTCCTGATTCATCATTCCTGATTCCTGATTGATCATTCCTGATTCCTGATTCATCATTCATCATTCCTGATTCATCATTCTTGATTCCTGATTCATCATTCCTGATTCCTGATTCATCATTCCTCTTTCCTGATTCATCATTCATCATTCCTAATACATCATTCATCATTCCTGATTCCTGATTCATCATTCCTGATTCCTGATTCATCAGTCCTGATTCATGAATCACCAATCCAGATTCCTGATTCATCATTCCTCTTTCCTGATTCATCATTCCTGATTCCTGATACATCATTCATCATTCCTGATTCATCATTCATCATTCCTGATTCATCATTCCTGATTCCTGATTTATCATTCCTGATTCATCATTCCTGATTCCTGATTCATCATTCCTGATTCCTGATTCATCATTCCTGATTCCTGATTCATCATTCCTCATTCCTGATTCATCATTCCTGATTCCTGATTCATCATTCCTGATTGATCATTCCTCATTCCTGATTCATCATTCCTGATTCCTGATTCATCATTCCTGATTCCTGATTCCTGATTCGTCATTCCTGATTCATCATTCCTCATTCCTGATTCATCATTCTTCATTCCTGATTCCTGATTCCTGATTCATCATTCCTGATCCCTGATTCATCATTTATCATTCCTGATTCCTGATTCATCATTCCTGATTCCTGATTCATCATTCCTGATTCCTGATTCATCATTCCTGATTCCTGATTCCTGATTCATCATTCCTGATTCATTATTCATCATTCCTGATTCATTATTCACCATTCCTGATTCCTGATTCATCATTCCTCTTTCCTGATTCATCATTCCTGATTTCTGATACATCATTCATCATTCCTGATTCATCATTCCTGATTCATCATTCATCATTCCTGATTCATCATTCATCATTCCTGATTTATCATTCCTGATTCATCATTCCTGATTCCTGTTTCATCATTCCTGATTCCTGATTCATCATTCCTCATTCCTGATTCATCATTCATGATTCCTGATTCAACATTCCTGATTCCTGATTCATCATTCCTGATTCATGATTCACCATTCCTGATTCCTGATTCATCATTCCTCTTTCCTGATTCATCATTCCTGATTCCTGATTCATCATTCCTCTTTCCTCATTCCTGATCGCTGATTCATCATTCCTGATTCATCATTCATCATTCCTGATTCATCATTCCTGATTTCTGATTCATCATTCCTGATTCCTGATTCATCATTCCTGATTCCTGATTCATCATTCATCATTCCTGATTCATTATTCCTGATTCGTCATTCATCATTCCTGATTCATCATTCATCATTCCTGATTCATCATTCGTCATTCCTGATTCATCATTCCTGATTCCTGATTCATTATTCCTGATTCATCATTCCTGATTCCTGATTCATCATTCCTGATTCCTGATTCATCATTCATCATTCCTGATTCATCATTCCTGATTCATGATTCACCATTCCTGATTCCTGATTCATCATTCCTCTTTCCTGATTCATCATTCCTGATTCCTGATACATCATTCATCATTCCTGATTCATCATTCCTGATTCCTGATTCATCATTCCTGATTCCTGATTCATCAGTCCTGATTCATGATTCACCAATCCAGATTCCTGATTCATCATTCCTCTTTCCTGATTCATCATTCGTGATTCCTGATACATCATTCATCATTCCTGATTCATCATTCATCATTCCTGATTCATCATTCCTGATTCCTGATTTATCATTCCTGATTCATCATTCCTGATTCCTGATTCATCATTCCTGATTCCTGATTCATCATTCCTCATTCCTGATTCATCATTCCTCATTCCTGATTCATCATACCTGATTCCTGATTCATCATTCCTGATTGATCATTCCTCATTCCTGATTCATCATTCCTGATTCCTGATTCATCATTCCTGATTCCTGATTCCTGATTCATCATTCCTGATTCATTATTCCTCATTCCTGATTCATCATTCTTCATTCCTGATTAATCATTCCTCATTCCTGATTCATCATTCCTGATTCATGATTCACCATTCCTGATTCCTGATACATCATCCATCATTCCTGATTCATCATTCCTGATTCCTGATTCATCATTCCTGATTCATCATTCCTGATTCCTGATTCATCATTCCTGATTCCTGATTCATCATTCATCATTCCTGATTAATCATTCCTGATTCATGATTCACCATTCCTGATTCCTGATTCATCATTCCTCTTTCCTGATTCATCATTCCTCATTCCTGATTCATCATTCCTGATTCCTGATTCATCAGTCCTGATTCATGATTCACCAATCCAGATTCCTGATTCATCATTCCTCTTTCCTGATTCATCATTCCTGATTCCTGATACGTCATTCATCATTCCTGATTCATCATTCATCATTCCTGATTCATCATTCCTGATTCCTGATTTATCATTCCTGATTCATCATTCCTGATTCCTGATTCATCATTCCTGATTCCTGATTTATCATTCCTCATTCCTGATTCATCATTCCTCATTCCTGATTCGTCATACCTGATTCCTGATTCATCATTCCTGATTCATCATTCCTCATTCCTGATTCATCATTCCTGATTCCTGATTCATCATTCCAGATTCCTGATTCCTGATTCATCATTCCTGATTCATTATTCCTCATTCCTGATTCATCATTCTTCATTCCTGATTAATCATTCCTCATTCCTGATTCATCATTCCTGATTCATGATTCACCATTCCTGATTCCTGATACATCATTCATCATTCCTGATTCATCATTCCTGATTCCTGATTCATCATTCCTGATTCATCATTCCTGATTCCTGATTCATCATTCCTGATTCCTGATTCATCATTCCTCATTCCTGATTCATCAATCCTCATTCCTGATTCATCATTCCTGATTCCTGATTGATCATTCCTCATTCCTGATTCATCAATCCTCATTCCTGATTCATCATTCCTGATTCCTGATTCATTATTCCTGATTGATCATTCCTGATTCCTGATTGATCATTCCTGATTCCTGATTCATCATTCATCATTCCTGATTCATCATTCTTGATTCCTGATTCATCATTCCTGATTCCTGATTCATCATTCCTGATTCCTGATTCATCATTCATCATTCCTGATTCCTGATTCATCATTGCTGATTCCTGATTCATCATTCATCATTCCTCATTGATCATTCCTTATTCCCGATTCATCATTCCTTATTCCTGATTCATCATTCCTGATTCCTGATTCATCATTCCTGATTCCTGATTCACCATTCCTGATTCCTGATTCATCATTCCTCTTTCCTGATTCATCATTCCTGATTCCTGATACATCATTCATCATTCCTGATTCATCATTCCTGATTCCTGATTCATCATTCCTGATTCCTGATTGATCATTCCTGATTCATGATTCACCAATCCTGATTCTTGATTCATCATTCCTCTTTCCTGATTCATCATTCCTGATTCCTGATACATCATTCATCATTCCTGATTCATCATTCATCATTCCTGATTCATCATTCCTGATTCCTGATTCATCATTCCTGATTCCTGATTCATCATTCCTGATTCCTGATTCATCATTCCTGATTCCTGATTCATCATTCATCATTCCTGATTCATTATTCCTGATTCATCATTCCTGATTCCTGATTGATCATTCCTCATTCCTGATTCATCATTCCTGATTCATCATTCCTCATTCCTGATTCCTGATTCATCATTCCTGATTCATGATTCACCATTCCTGATTCATCATTCCTCTTTCCTGATTCATCATTCCTGATTCCTGATTCATCATTCATCATTCCTGATTCATCATTCCTGATTCATCATTCCTGATTCCTGATTCATCAGTCCTGATTCATGATTCACCAATCCTGATTCCTGACTCATCATTCATCATTCCTGATTCCTGATTCATCATTCCTGATTCATCATTCATCATTCCTGATTCATCAATCATCATTCCTGATTCATCATTCCTGCTTCCTGATTCATCATTCCTGATTCGTCATTCATCATTCCTGATTCATCATTCCTGATTCCTGATTCCTGATTCATCATTCCTGATTCCTGATTCCTGATTCATCATTCCTGATTCATCATTCATCATTCCTGATTCATCATTCCTGATTCCTGATTCCTGATTCATCATTCCTGATTCATCATTCCTGATTCATCATTCATCATTCCTGATTCATCATTCCTGATTCCTGATTCCTGATTCATCATTCCTGATTCCTGATTCATCATTCCTGATTCATTATTCACCATTCCTGATTCCTGATTCATCATTCCTCTTTCCTGATTCATCATTCCTGATTTCTGATACATCATTCATCATTCCTGATTCATCATTCATCATTCCTGATTCATCATTCATGATTCCTGATTTATCATTCCTGATTCATCATTCCTGATTCCTGTTTCATCATTCCTGATTCCTGATTCATCATTCCTCATTCCTGATTCATCATTCATGATTCCTGATTCAACATTCCTGATTCCTGATTCATCATTCCTGATTCATGATTCACCATTCCTGATTCCTGATTCATAATTCCTCTTTCCTGATTCATCATTCCTGATTCCTGATTCATCATTCCTCTTTCCTCATTCCTGATCGCTGATTCATCATTCCTGATTCATCATTCCTGATTCATCATTCATCATTCCTGATTCATCATTCCTGATTTCTGATTCATCATTCCTGATTCCTGATTCATCATTCCTGATTCCTGATTCATCATTCATCATTCCTGATTCATTATTCCTGATTCATCATTCATCATTCCTGATTCATCATTCATCATTCCTGATTCATCATTCGTCATTCCTGATTCATCATTCCTGATTCCTGATTCATTATTCCTGATTCATCATTCCTGATTCCTGATTCATCATTCCTGATTCCTGATTCATCATTCATCATTCCTGATTCATCATTCCTGATTCATGATTCACCATTCCTGATTCCTGATTCATCATTCCTCTTTCCTGATTCATCATTCCTGATTCCTGATACATCATTCATCATTCCTGATTCATCATTCCTGATTCCTGATTCATTATTCCTGATTCCTGATTCATCAGTCCTGATTCATGATTCACCAATCCAGATTCCTGATTCATCATTCCTCTTTCCTGATTCATCATTCGTGATTCCTGATACATCATTCATCATTCCTGATTCATCATTCATCATTCCTGATTCATCATTCCTGATTCCTGATTTATCATTCCTGATTCATCATTCCTGATTCCTGATTCATCATTCCTGATTCCTGATTCATCATTCCTCATTCCTGATTCATCATTCCTCATTCCTGATTCATCATACCTGATTCCTGATTCATCATTCCTGATTGATCAATCCTCATTCCTGATTCATCATTCCTGATTCCTGATTCATCATTCCTGATTCCTGATTCCTGATTCATCATTCCTGATTCATTATTCCTCATTCCTGATTCATCATTCTTCATTCCTGATTAATCATTCCTCATTCCTAATTCATCATTCCTGATTCATGATTCACCATTCCTGATTCCTGATACATCATTCATCATTCCTGATTCATCATTCCTGATTCATCATTCATCATTCCTGATTCATCATTCATCATTCCTGATTTATCATTCCTGATTCATCATTCCTGATTCCTGTTTCATCATTCCTGATTCCTGATTCATCATTCCTCATTCCTGATTCATCATTCATGATTCCTGATTCAACATTCCTGATTCCTGATTCATCATTCCTGATTCATGATTCACCATTCCTGATTCCTGATTCATCATTCCTCTTTCCTGATTCATCATTCCTGATTCCTGATTCATCATTCCTCTTTCCTCATTCCTGATCGCTGATTCATCATTCCTGATTCATCATTCCTGATTCATCATTCATCATTCCTGATTCATCATTCCTGATTTCTGATTCATCATTCCTGATTCCTGATTCATCATTCCTGATTCCTGATTCATCATTCATCATTCCTGATTCATTATTCCTGATTCGTCATTCATCATTCCTGATTCATCATTCATCATTCCTGATTCATCATTCGTCATTCCTGATTCATCATTCCTGATTCCTGATTCATTATTCCTGATTCATCATTCCTGATTCCTGATTCATCATTCCTGATTCCTGATTCATCATTCATCATTCCTGATTCATCATTCCTGATTCATGATTCACCATTCCTGATTCCTGATTCATCATTCCTCTTTCCTGATTCATCATTCCTGATTCCTGATACATCATTCATCATTCCTGATTCATCATTCCTGATTCCTGATTCATCATTCCTGATTCCTGATTCATCAGTCCTGATTCATGATTCACCAATCCAGATTCCTGATTCATCATTCCTCTTTCCTGATTCATCATTCGTGATTCCTGATACATCATTCATCATTCCTGATTCATCATTCATCATTCCTGATTCATCATTCCTGATTCCTGATTTATCATTCCTGATTCATCATTCCTGATTCCTGATTCATCATTCCTGATTCCTGATTCATCATTCCTCATTCCTGATTCATCATTCCTCATTCCTGATTCATCATACCTGATTCCTGATTCATCATTCCTGATTGATCATTCCTCATTCCTGATTCATCATTCCTGATTCCTGATTCATCATTCCTGATTCCTGATTCCTGATTCATCATTCCTGATTCATTATTCCTCATTCCTGATTCATCATTCTTCATTCCTGATTAATCATTCCTCATTCCTGATTCATCATTCCTGATTCATGATTCACCATTCCTGATTCCTGATACATCATCCATCATTCCTGATTCATCATTCCTGATTCCTGATTCATCATTCCTGATTCATCATTCCTGATTCCTGATTCATCATTCCTGATTCCTGATTCATCATTCATCATTCCTGATTAATCATTCCTGATTCATGATTCACCATTCCTGATTCCTGATTCATCATTCCTCTTTCCTGATTCATCATTCCTCATTCCTGATTCATCATTCCTGATTCCTGATTCATCAGTCCTGATTCATGATTCACCAATCCAGATTCCTGATTCATCATTCCTCTTTCCTGATTCATCATTCCTGATTCCTGATACGTCATTCATCATTCCTGATTCATCATTCATCATTCCTGATTCATCATTCCTGATTCCTGATTTATCATTCCTGATTCATCATTCCTGATTCCTGATTCATCATTCCTGATTCCTGATTTATCATTCCTCATTCCTGATTCATCATTCCTCATTCCTGATTCGTCATACCTGATTCCTGATTCATCATTCCTGATTCATCATTCCTCATTCCTGATTCATCATTCCTGATTCCTGATTCATCATTCCAGATTCCTGATTCCTGATTCATCATTCCTGATTCATTATTCCTCATTCCTGATTCATCATTCTTCATTCCTGATTAATCATTCCTCATTCCTGATTCATCATTCCTGATTCATGATTCACCATTCCTGATTCCTGATACATCATTCATCATTCCTGATTCATCATTCCTGATTCCTGATTCATCATTCCTGATTCATCATTCCTGATTCCTGATTCATCATTCCTGATTCCTGATTCATCATTCCTCATTCCTGATTCATCAATCCTCATTCCTGATTCATCATTCCTGATTCCTGATTGATCATTCCTCATTCCTGATTCATCAATCCTCATTCCTGATTCATCATTCCTGATTCCTGATTCATTATTCCTGATTGATCATTCCTGATTCCTGATTGATCATTCCTGATTCCTGATTCATCATTCATCATTCCTGATTCATCATTCTTGATTCCTGATTCATCATTCCTGATTCCTGATTCATCATTCCTGATTCCTGATTCATCATTCATCATTCCTGATTCCTGATTCATCATTGCTGATTCCTGATTCATCATTCATCATTCCTCATTGATCATTCCTTATTCCCGATTCATCATTCCTTATTCCTGATTCATCATTCCTGATTCCTGATTCATCATTCCTGATTCCTGATTCACCATTCCTGATTCCTGATTCATCATTCCTCTTTCCTGATTCATCATTCCTGATTCCTGATACATCATTCATCATTCCTGATTCATCATTCCTGATTCCTGATTCATCATTCCTGATTCCTGATTGATCATTCCTGATTCATGATTCACCAATCCTGATTCTTGATTCATCATTCCTCTTTCCTGATTCATCATTCCTGATTCCTGATACATCATTCATCATTCCTGATTCATCATTCATCATTCCTGATTCATCATTCCTGATTCCTGATTCATCATTCCTGATTCCTGATTCATCATTCCTGATTCCTGATTCATCATTCCTGATTCCTGATTCATCATTCATCATTCCTGATTCATTATTCCTGATTCATCATTCCTGATTCCTGATTGATCATTCCTCATTCCTGATTCATCATTCCTGATTCATCATTCCTCATTCCTGATTCCTGATTCATCATTCCTGATTCATGATTCACCATTCCTGATTCATCATTCCTCTTTCCTGATTCATCATTCCTGATTCCTGATTCATCATTCATCATTCCTGATTCATCATTCCTGATTCATCATTCCTGATTCCTGATTCATCAGTCCTGATTCATGATTCACCAATCCTGATTCCTGACTCATCATTCATCATTCCTGATTCCTGATTCATCATTCCTGATTCATCATTCATCATTCCTGATTCATCAATCATCATTCCTGATTCATCATTCCTGCTTCCTGATTCATCATTCCTGATTCCTGATTCATCATTCCTGATTCATGATTCATCATTCCTGATTCGTCATTCATCATTCCTGATTCATCATTCCTGATTCATCAATCATCATTCCTGATTCATCATTCCTGATTCCTGATTCATCATTCCTGATTCATCATTCCTGATTCCTGATTCATCATTCCTGATTCCTGATTCATCATTCCTCATTCCTGATTCATCAATCCTCATTCCTGATTCATCATTCCTGATTCCTGATTGATCATTCCTCATTCCTGATTCATCAATCCTCATTCCTGATTCATCATTCCTGATTCCTGATTCATTATTCCTGATTGATCATTCCTGATTCCTGATTGATCATTCCTGATTCCTGATTCATCATTCATCATTCCTGATTCATCATTCTTGATTCCTGATTCATCATTCCTGATTCCTGATTCATCATTCCTGATTCCTGATTCATCATTCATCATTCCTGATTCCTGATTCATCATTGCTGATTCCTGATTCATCATTCATCATTCCTCATTGATCATTCCTTATTCCCGATTCATCATTCCTTATTCCTGATTCATCATTCCTGATTCCTGATTCATCATTCCTGATTCCTGATTCACCATTCCTGATTCCTGATTCATCATTCCTCTTTCCTGATTCATCATTCCTGATTCCTGATACATCATTCATCATTCCTGATTCATCATTCCTGATTCCTGATTCATCATTCCTGATTCCTGATTGATCATTCCTGATTCATGATTCACCAATCCTGATTCTTGATTCATCATTCCTCTTTCCTGATTCATCATTCCTGATTCCTGATACATCATTCATCATTCCTGATTCATCATTCATCATTCCTGATTCATCATTCCTGATTCCTGATTCATCATTCCTGATTCCTGATTCATCATTCCTGATTCCTGATTCATCATTCCTGATTCCTGATTCATCATTCATCATTCCTGATTCATTATTCCTGATTCATCATTCCTGATTCCTGATTGATCATTCCTCATTCCTGATTCATCATTCCTGATTCATCATTCCTCATTCCTGATTCCTGATTCATCATTCCTGATTCATGATTCACCATTCCTGATTCATCATTCCTCTTTCCTGATTCATCATTCCTGATTCCTGATTCATCATTCATCATTCCTGATTCATCATTCCTGATTCATCATTCCTGATTCCTGATTCATCAGTCCTGATTCATGATTCACCAATCCTGATTCCTGACTCATCATTCATCATTCCTGATTCCTGATTCATCATTCCTGATTCATCATTCATCATTCCTGATTCATCAATCATCATTCCTGATTCATCATTCCTGCTTCCTGATTCATCATTCCTGATTCCTGATTCATCATTCCTGATTCATGATTCATCATTCCTGATTCGTCATTCATCATTCCTGATTCATCATTCCTGATTCCTGATTCCTGATTCATCATTCCTGATTCCTGATTCCTGATTCATCATTCCTGATTCATCATTCATCATTCCTGATTCATCATTCCTGATTCCTGATTCCTGATTCATCATTCCTGATTCATCATTCCTGATTCATCATTCATCATTCCTGATTCATCATTCCTGATTCCTGATTCCTGATTCATCATTCCTGATTCCTGATTCATCATTCCTGATTCATTATTCACCATTCCTGATTCCTGATTCATCATTCCTCTTTCCTGATTCATCATTCCTGATTTCTGATACATCATTCATCATTCCTGATTCATCATTCATCATTCCTGATTCATCATTCATGATTCCTGATTTATCATTCCTGATTCATCATTCCTGATTCCTGTTTCATCATTCCTGATTCCTGATTCATCATTCCTCATTCCTGATTCATCATTCATGATTCCTGATTCAACATTCCTGATTCCTGATTCATCATTCCTGATTCATGATTCACCATTCCTGATTCCTGATTCATAATTCCTCTTTCCTGATTCATCATTCCTGATTCCTGATTCATCATTCCTCTTTCCTCATTCCTGATCGCTGATTCATCATTCCTGATTCATCATTCCTGATTCATCATTCATCATTCCTGATTCATCATTCCTGATTTCTGATTCATCATTCCTGATTCCTGATTCATCATTCCTGATTCCTGATTCATCATTCATCATTCCTGATTCATTATTCCTGATTCATCATTCATCATTCCTGATTCATCATTCATCATTCCTGATTCATCATTCGTCATTCCTGATTCATCATTCCTGATTCCTGATTCATTATTCCTGATTCATCATTCCTGATTCCTGATTCATCATTCCTGATTCCTGATTCATCATTCATCATTCCTGATTCATCATTCCTGATTCATGATTCACCATTCCTGATTCCTGATTCATCATTCCTCTTTCCTGATTCATCATTCCTGATTCCTGATACATCATTCATCATTCCTGATTCATCATTCCTGATTCCTGATTCATTATTCCTGATTCCTGATTCATCAGTCCTGATTCATGATTCACCAATCCAGATTCCTGATTCATCATTCCTCTTTCCTGATTCATCATTCGTGATTCCTGATACATCATTCATCATTCCTGATTCATCATTCATCATTCCTGATTCATCATTCCTGATTCCTGATTTATCATTCCTGATTCATCATTCCTGATTCCTGATTCATCATTCCTGATTCCTGATTCATCATTCCTCATTCCTGATTCATCATTCCTCATTCCTGATTCATCATACCTGATTCCTGATTCATCATTCCTGATTGATCAATCCTCATTCCTGATTCATCATTCCTGATTCCTGATTCATCATTCCTGATTCCTGATTCCTGATTCATCATTCCTGATTCATTATTCCTCATTCCTGATTCATCATTCTTCATTCCTGATTAATCATTCCTCATTCCTAATTCATCATTCCTGATTCATGATTCACCATTCCTGATTCCTGATACATCATTCATCATTCCTGATTCATCATTCCTGATTCCTGATTCATCATTCCTGATTCATCATTCCTGATTCCTGATTCATCATTCTTCATTCCTGATTAATCATTCCTCATTCCTGATTCATCATTCCTGATTCATGATTCACCATTCCTGATTCCTGATACATCATTCATCATTCCTGATTCATCATTCCTGATTCCTGATTCCTGATTCATCATTCCTGATTCATCATTCCTCATTCCTGATTCATCATTCTTCATTCCTGATTAATCATTCCTCATTCCTGATTCATCATTCCTGATTCATGATTCACCATTCCTGATTCCTGATTCATCATTCCTCTTTCCTGATTCATCATTCCTGATTCCTGATTCATCATTCCTCTTTCCTCATTCCTGATCGCTGATTCATCATTCCTGATTCATCATTCCTGATTCATCATTCATCATTCCTGATTCATCATTCCTGATTTCTGATTCATCATTCCTGATTCATCGCGCCGAATCAATGGACATATCCAGTTCTGAATATAATTAAGTCCCCGTAAGTACTTGAACGATTGCCCAGTTAATGAGGAGCGGGAGATTCAAATACAAAGAAAATGGCGAAAACGCTTCCACTAGCTTATGTTTGAAGCGCTCTCGAAGCTTCATTTTTGAGAGAAAAAATCATTTTCAATCGGCTTTTTAAAGCTAAAGGTCACATAAATCAGTAGAGCTATTGACCTCAGTTGTATCTTTCAAAAACCCATGTACCTTAGCCTTCTGAATCTAAGCGAGTTTTGACCGAATTTTGTATGGAAAACTGCTCAGTCCAATATTCAGGTCTCGATTTCAACTGAAATATAAGACGCACAAGTCATTTTCAATCGGCTTCTTGTAGACCCTAAGATAAGCTTTAAAATTATATTTCAAGCTTCCCAAACGGTTAGAAAAAACCCTGTACCTTGGATAAAAAACTGTCAAAAGTTAAACTAAAACGGCATTTCGTGCCACTTATGATAATGTTTGTAGAAGCGGTTTGTCTATTGACAATTATCAAGTAGCGTGGTGTTGAGTCCCATGGGAGGTGATTAAGATCCTGAAAGCGAAGCGGGAACTTTAAAGCAAGCTAAATATATCAACTGCATTTTAGTTGCTTGGATACCAGTTTTGTTAGCAAAAGAAAAGAGAAGCTCAACATTATTCACATTCTGATTCTAAAAGTCTATCATGGCTGATAATAATATCGCAGCTCCGTTTCAAGATTGCACTTTTCCCGAGCCTGTTCATCCGCCATTGCTTTAAATATATAAGTTCCTGCAGCTCTTTAAACGAACGAGGGAAATACACAAAACTGCGCAGTTATGACGTAGATAAATCCATAGTTCAGCAGTTAGCACATGAGTAAACTTTGAAGTTCATTATCAATACAAATGACATTGCAAACAACTTTCGTACTTCTTGAGCAAAGGGATTTGGAATCCCAGAATTGTTTGTGTTATAAAACACCGATGTTTGTGAATTGGAGCGGAATTACCCCCAATTTATCGAGCCTATACTATACTCAGTTTCATTGGGTGATTTTGTTTGACTTCTAGGACTGGAATAAGCTTGAATAACATCTCATTTTAAAGCTACATCTTCCAAGAATCTGTATTCAGACTTATTTGCGACGCGATTTGAAAACGACTGGGAGAAAATTGAGAACGGCTTGGAACACTGCTAGCCGTTTTGCCGACCGGCTTTTTACCGGTTCGGCAACTAGCTCAGTTAAACTTTCTTTGTGGTTGATTTTGTGGATCCGATTTTGTTTGACTTCTAGGATACGGATAAGCTTGAATAACATCTCATTATAAAGCTACATCTTCCAAAAATCTGTATTAAGACTTATTTGCGATGCGATTTGAACACGATTGGTAGAAAATTGAGAAAGAGTTGGAACACTGTTTGCCGTTTTGCGGACTGGCTTTTTCCCGCTTCGACGTGACTCATGCATGAACACAGCTTGCTCAGTTAATTTCTTTGTGGGTGATTTTGTGGATCCGATTTTGTTTGACTCTATAGTCTCTACAGTATCTATGCTCTCTACATGATCTATACGCTCTCTATAGTCTCTACAGTATCTACGCACTCTATAGTCTCTACAGTATCTATGCTGTCTACACGATCTACGCTCTCTATAGTCTCTACACGATCTATGCTCTCTACGCGATCTACGCTCTCTGAAGATATAGTCTCTACAGTATCTATGCTCTCTACACGATCTACGCTCTCTATATAGTCTCTACAGTATCTATGCTATCTACACGATCTACGCACTCTATAGTCTCTACAGTATCTATGCTCTCTACACGATCTATGCTCTCTACACGATCTACGCTCTCTATAGTCTCTACAGTATCTATGCTCTCTACACGATCTACGCTCTCTATAGTCTCTACAGTATCTATGCTCTCTACACGATCTACGCTCTCTATAGTCTCTACAGTACTGGTCTATTTTTACCGCTTCGACGCGAGTTGAACAAAAGTATACTCAGTTCAGTTTCATTTGGTGATTTTGTTTGACTTCTAGGGCACGGATAAGCTTGAATAACATCTCATTTTAAAGCTACAGCTTCCTAGAATCTGTATTTAGACTTATTTGCGATGCGTTGTGAACATGCTGTGAAAAAAATGAGAGCATGAGTTTAAGCCGAAGGGCTTTGTCGTTTTGTGGATAAACTATTGTTTGGCTCTTTCATTCCATTACCTGGTTTTACGAACTTCTATTGAATTGACTTTCACACTTGAGAGATCGGCTTGGGACTAGCAGTTCCCAAAGCTCGTTCCATTTGAGATCGGCTAGGGACAAGCAACTCCCAAAGCTCATTTATTTAAGCCAATCGTAGGGCAATCCTCTAACTCATTAATATTATAATTAGTTGACCTTAATGTAGTCCAAAATCTCAAAGTGTCCCTCGAACAAAGGCCATTCTGCGCGATGTCCTGATTCATCATTCCTGATTCCTGATTCATCATTCATCATTCCTGATTCATTATTCCTGATTCATCATTCATCATTCCTGATTCATCATTCATCATTCCTGATTCATCATTCGTCATTCCTGATTCATCATTCCTGATTCCTGATTCATTATTCCTGATTCATCATTCCTGATTCCTGATTCATCATTCCTGATTCCTGATTCATCATTCATCATTCCTGATTCATCATTCCTGATTCATGATTCACCATTCCTGATTCCTGATTCATCATTCCTCTTTCCTGATTCATCATTCCTGATTCCTGATACATCATTCATCATTCCTGATTCATCATTCCTGATTCCTGATTCATCATTCATCATTCCTGATTCATCATTCTTGATTCCTGATTCATCATTCCTGATTCCTGATTCATCATTCCTGATTCCTGATTGATCATTCCTGATTCCTGATTCATCATTCATCATTCCTGATTCATCATTCATCATACCTGATTCATCATTCATCATTCCTGATTCGTCATTCATGATTCCTGATTCATCATTCATGATTCCTGATTCAACATCCCTGATTCCTGATTCATCATTCATCTTTCCTGATTCATCATTCCTGATTCCTGATACGTCATTGATCATTCCTGATACGTCATTCCTGATTCCTGATTGATCATTCCTGATTCCTGATTCATCATTCATCATTCCTGATTCATCATTCATCATACCTGATTCATCATTCATCATTCCTGATTCGTCATTCATGATTCCTGATTCATCATTCATGATTCCTGATTCAACATCCCTGATTCCTGATTCATCATTCATCTTTCCTGATTCATCATTCCTGATTCCTGATACGTCATTGATCATTCCTGATTCCTGATTCATCAGTCCTGATTCATGATTCACCAATCCAGATTCCTGATTCATCATTCCTCTTTCCTGATTCATCATTCCTGATTCCTGATACATCATTCATCATTCCTGATTCATCATTCCTGATTCCTGATTCATTATTCCTGATTCCTGATTCATCAGTCCTGATTCATGATTCACCAATCCAGATTCCTGATTCATCATTCCTCTTTCCTGATTCATCATTCGTGATTCCTGATACATCATTCATCATTCCTGATTCATCATTCATCATTCCTGATTCATAATTCCTGATTCCTGATTTATCATTCCTGATTCATCATTCCTGATTCCTGATTCATCATTCCTGATTCCTGATTCATCATTCCTCATTCCTGATTCATCATTCCTCATTCCTGATTCATCATACCTGATTCCTGATTCATCATTCCTGATTGATCATTCCTCATTCCTGATTCATCATTCCTGATTCCTGATTCATCATTCCTGATTCCTGATTCCTGATTCATCATTCCTGATTCATTATTCCTCATTCCTGATTCATCATTCTTCATTCCTGATTAATCATTCCTCATTCCTAATTCATCATTCCTGATTCATGATTCACCATTCCTGATTCCTGATACATCATTCATCATTCCTGATTCATCATTCCTGATTCCTGATTCATCATTCCTGATTCATCATTCCTGATTCCTGATTCATCATTCTTCATTCCTGATTAATCATTCCTCATTCCTGATTCATCATTCCTGATTCATGATTCACCATTCCTGATTCCTGATACATCATTCATCATTCCTGATTCATCATTCCTGATTCCTGATTCCTGATTCATCATTCCTGATTCATCATTCCTCATTCCTGATTCATCATTCTTCATTCCTGATTCATCATTCCTCATTCCTGATTCATCATTCCTGATTCATGATTCACCATTCCTGATTCCTGATTCATCATTCCTCTTTCCTGATTCATCATTCCTGATTCCTGATTCATCATTCCTCTTTCCTCATTCCTGATCGCTGATTCATCATTCCTGATTCATCATTCCTGATTCATCATTCATCATTCCTGATTCATCATTCCTGATTTCTGATTCATCATTCCTGATTCATCGCGCAGAATCAATGGACATATCCAGTTCTGAATATAATTAAGTCCCCGTAAGTACTTGAACGATTGCCCAGTTAATGAGGAGCGGGAGATTCAAATACAAAGAAAATGGCGAAAACGCTTCCACTAGCTTATGTTTGAAGCGCTCTCGAAGCTTCATTTTTGAGAGAAAAAAACATTTTCAATCGGCTTTTTAAAGCTAAAGGTCACATAAATCAGTAGAGCTATTGACCTCAGTTGTATCTTTCAAAAACCCATGTACCTTAGCCTTCTGAATCTAAGCGAGTTTTGACCGAATTTTGTATGGAAAACTGCTCAGTCCAATATTCAGGTCTCGATTTCAACTGAAATATAAGACGCACAAGTCATTTTCAATCGGCTTCTTGTAGACCCTAAGATAAGCTTTAAAATTATATTTCAAGCTTCCCAAACGGTTAGAAAAAACCCTGTACCTTGGATAAAAAACTGTCAAAAGTTAAACTAAAACGGCATTTCGTGCCACTTATGATAATGTTTGTAGAAGCGGTTTGTCTATTGACAATTATCAAGTAGCGTGGTGTTGAGTCCCATGGGAGGTGATTAAGATCCTGAAAGCGAAGCGGGAACTTTAAAGCAAGCTAAATATATCAACTGCATTTTAGTTGCTTGGATACCAGTTTTGTTAGCAAAAGAAAAGAGAAGCTCAACATTATTCACATTCTGATTCTAAAAGTCTATCATGGCTGATAATAATATCGCAGCTCCGTTTCAAGATTGCACTTTTCCCGAGCCTGTTCATCCGCCATTGCTTTAAATATATAAGTTCCTGCAGCTCTTTAAACGAACGAGGGAAATACACAAAACTGCGCAGTTATGACGTAGATAAATCCATAGTTCAGCAGTTAGCACATGAGTAAACTTTGAAGTTCATTATCAATACAAATGACATTGCAAACAACTTTCGTACTTCTTGAGCAAAGGGATTTGGAATCCCAGAATTGTTTGTGTTATAAAACACCGATGTTTGTGAATTGGAGCGGAATTACCCCCAATTTATCGAGCCTATACTATACTCAGTTTCATTGGGTGATTTTGTTTGACTTCTAGGACTGGAATAAGCTTGAATAACATCTCATTTTAAAGCTACATCTTCCAAGAATCTGTATTCAGACTTATTTGCGACGCGATTTGAAAACGACTGGGAGAAAATTGAGAACGGCTTGGAACACTGCTAGCCGTTTTGCCGACCGGCTTTTTACCGGTTCGGCAACTAGCTCAGTTAAACTTTCTTTGTGGTTGATTTTGTGGATCCGATTTTGTTTGACTTCTAGGATACGGATAAGCTTGAATAACATCTCATTATAAAGCTACATCTTCCAAAAATCTGTATTAAGACTTATTTGCGATGCGATTTGAACACGATTGGTAGAAAATTGAGAAAGAGTTGGAACACTGTTTGCCGTTTTGCGGACTGGCTTTTTCCCGCTTCGACGTGACTCATGCATGAACACAGCTTGCTCAGTTAATTTCTTTGTGGGTGATTTTGTGGATCCGATTTTGTTTGACTCTATAGTCTCTACAGTATCTATGCTCTCTACATGATCTATACGCTCTCTATAGTCTCTACAGTATCTACGCACTCTATAGTCTCTACAGTATCTATGCTGTCTACACGATCTACGCTCTCTATAGTCTCTACACGATCTATGCTCTCTACGCGATCTACGCTCTCTGAAGATATAGTCTCTACAGTATCTATGCTCTCTACACGATCTACGCTCTCTATATAGTCTCTACAGTATCTATGCTATCTACACGATCTACGCACTCTATAGTCTCTACAGTATCTATGCTCTCTACACGATCTATGCTCTCTACACGATCTACGCTCTCTATAGTCTCTACAGTATCTATGCTCTCTACACGATCTACGCTCTCTATAGTCTCTACAGTATCTATGCTCTCTACACGATCTACGCTCTCTATAGTCTCTACAGTACTGGTCTATTTTTACCGCTTCGACGCGAGTTGAACAAAAGTATACTCAGTTCAGTTTCATTTGGTGATTTTGTTTGACTTCTAGGGCACGGATAAGCTTGAATAACATCTCATTTTAAAGCTACAGCTTCCTAGAATCTGTATTTAGACTTATTTGCGATGCGTTGTGAACATGCTGTGAAAAAAATGAGAGCATGAGTTTAAGCCGAAGGGCTTTGTCGTTTTGTGGATAAACTATTGTTTGGCTCTTTCATTCCATTACCTGGTTTTACGAACTTCTATTGAATTGACTTTCACACTTGAGAGATCGGCTTGGGACTAGCAGTTCCCAAAGCTCGTTCCATTTGAGATCGGCTAGGGACAAGCAACTCCCAAAGCTCATTTATTTAAGCCAATCGTAGGGCAATCCTCTAACTCATTAATATTATAATTAGTTGACCTTAATGTAGTCCAAAATCTCAAAGTGTCCCTCGAACAAAGGCCATTCTGCGCGATGTCCTGATTCATCATTCCTGATTCCTGATTCATCATTCATCATTCCTGATTCATTATTCCTGATTCATCATTCATCATTCCTGATTCATCATTCATCATTCCTGATTCATCATTCGTCATTCCTGATTCATCATTCCTGATTCCTGATTCATTATTCCTGATTCATCATTCCTGATTCCTGATTCATCATTCCTGATTCCTGATTCATCATTCATCATTCCTGATTCATCATTCCTGATTCATGATTCACCATTCCTGATTCCTGATTCATCATTCCTCTTTCCTGATTCATCATTCCTGATTCCTGATACATCATTCATCATTCCTGATTCATCATTCCTGATTCCTGATTCATCATTCATCATTCCTGATTCATCATTCTTGATTCCTGATTCATCATTCCTGATTCCTGATTCATCATTCCTGATTCCTGATTGATCATTCCTGATTCCTGATTCATCATTCATCATTCCTGATTCATCATTCATCATACCTGATTCATCATTCATCATTCCTGATTCGTCATTCATGATTCCTGATTCATCATTCATGATTCCTGATTCAACATCCCTGATTCCTGATTCATCATTCATCTTTCCTGATTCATCATTCCTGATTCCTGATACGTCATTGATCATTCCTGATTCCTGATTCATCAGTCCTGATTCATGATTCACCAATCCAGATTCCTGATTCATCATTCCTCTTTCCTGATTCATCATTCGTGATTCCTGATACATCATTCATCATTCCTGATTCATCATTCCTGATTCCTGATTCATCATTCCTGATTCCTGATTCATCAGTCCTGATTCATGATTCACCAATCCAGATTCCTGATTCATCATTCCTCTTTCCTGATTCATCATTCGTGATTCCTGATACATCATTCATCATTCCTGATTCATCATTCATCATTCCTGATTCATCATTCCTGATTCCTGATTTATCATTCCTGATTCATCATTCCTGATTCCTGATTCATCATTCCTGATTCCTGATTCATCATTCCTCATTCCTGATTCATCATTCCTCATTCCTGATTCATCATACCTGATTCCTGATTCATCATTCCTGATTGATCATTCCTCATTCCTGATTCATCATTCCTGATTCCTGATTCATCATTCATCATTCCTGATTCATCATTCATCATACCTGATTCATCATTCATCATTCCTGATTCGTCATTCATGATTCCTGATTCATCATTCATGATTCCTGATTCAACATCCCTGATTCCTGATTCATCATTCATCTTTCCTGATTCATCATTCCTGATTCCTGATACGTCATTGATCATTCCTGATTCCTGATTCATCAGTCCTGATTCATGATTCACCAATCCAGATTCCTGATTCATCATTCCTCTTTCCTGATTCATCATTCGTGATTCCTGATACATCATTCATCATTCCTGATTCATCATTCCTGATTCCTGATTCATCATTCCTGATTCCTGATTCATCAGTCCTGATTCATGATTCACCAATCCAGATTCCTGATTCATCATTCCTCTTTCCTGATTCATCATTCGTGATTCCTGATACATCATTCATCATTCCTGATTCATCATTCATCATTCCTGATTCATCATTCCTGATTCCTGATTTATCATTCCTGATTCATCATTCCTGATTCCTGATTCATCATTCCTGATTCCTGATTCATCATTCCTCATTCCTGATTCATCATTCCTCATTCCTGATTCATCATACCTGATTCCTGATTCATCATTCCTGATTGATCATTCCTCATTCCTGATTCATCATTCCTGATTCCTGATTCATCATTCCTGATTCCTGATTCCTGATTCATCATTCCTGATTCATTATTCCTCATTCCTGATTCATCATTCTTCATTCCTGATTAATCATTCCTGATTCATGATTCACCATTCCTGATTCCTGATTCATCATTCCTCTTTCCTGATTCATCATTCCTCATTCCTGATTCATCATTCCTGATTCCTGATTCATCAGTCCTGATTCATGATTCACCAATCCAGATTCCTGATTCATCATTCCTCTTTCCTGATTCATCATTCCTGATTCCTGATACGTCATTCATCATTCCTGATTCGTCATTCATCATTCCTGATTCATCATTCCTGATTCCTGATTTATCATTCCTGATTCATCATTCCTGATTCCTGATTCATCATTCCTGATTCCTGATTTATCATTCCTCATTCCTGATTCATCATTCCTCATTCCTGATTCATCATACCTGATTCCTGATTCCTCATTCCTGATTGATCATTCCTCATTCCTGATTCATCATTTCTGATTCCTGATTCATCATTCCAGATTCCTGATTCCTGATTCATCATTCCTGATTCATTATTCCTCATTCCTGATTCATCATTCTTCATTCCTGATTAATCATTCCTCATTCCTGATTCATCATTCCTGATTCATGATTCACCATTCCTGATTCCTGATACATCATTCATCATTCCTGATTCATCATTCCTGATTCCTGATTCATCATTCCTGATTCATCATTCCTGATTCCTGATTCATCATTCCTCATTCCTGATTCATCAATCCTCATTCCTGATTCATCATTCCTGATTCCTGATTGATCATTCCTCATTCCTGATTCATCAATCGTCATTCCTGATTCATCATTCCTGATTCCTGATTCATTATTCCTGATTGATCATTCCTGATTCCTGATTGATCATTCCTGATTCCTGATTCATCATTCATCATTCCTGATTCATCATTCTTGATTCCTGATTCATCATTCCTGATTCCTGATTCATCATTCCTCATTCCTGATTCATCAATCCTCATTCCTGATTCATCATTCCTGATTCCTGATTGATCATTCCTCATTCCTGATTCATCAATCCTCATTCCTGATTCATCATTCCTGATTCCTGATTCATTATTCCTGATTGATCATTCCTGATTCCTGATTGATCATTCCTGATTCCTGATTCATCATTCATCATTCCTGATTCATCATTCTTGATTCCTGATTCATCATTCATCATTCCTGATTCATCATTCCTGATTCATCATTCATCATTCCTGATTCATCATTCCTGATTCCTGATTCATCATTCATCATTCCTGATTCCTGATTCATCATTCCTGATTCCTGATTCACCATTCCTGATTCCTGATTCATCTTTCCTGATTCATCATTCCTGATTCCTGATACACCATTCCTGATTCCTGATTCATCATTCCTGATTCCTGATTCATCATTCCTGATTCCTGATACATCATTCATCATTCCTGATTCATCATTCCTGATTCCTGATTCATCATTCCTGATTCCTGATTGATCATTCCTGATTCATGATTCAACATCCCTGATTCCTGATTCATCATTCATCTTTCCTGATTCATCATTCCTGATTCCTGATACGTCATTGATCATTCCTGATTCCTGATTCATCAGTCCTGATTCATGATTCACCAATCCAGATTCCTGATTCATCATTCCTCTTTCCTGATTCATCATTCGTGATTCCTGATACATCATTCATCATTCCTGATTCATCATTCCTGATTCCTGATTCATCATTCCTGATTCCTGATTCATCATTCACCAATCCAGATTCCTGATTCATCATTCCTCTTTCCTGATTCATCATTCGTGATTCCTGATACATCATTCATCATTCCTGATTCCTGATACATCATTCATCATTCCTGATTCATCATTTATCATTCCTGATTCATCATTCCTGATTCCTGATTTATCATTCCTGATTCATCATTCCTGATTCCTGATTCATCATTCCTGATTCCTGATTCATCATTCCTCATTCCTGATTCATCATTCCTCATTCCTGATTCATCATACCTGATTCCTGATTCATCATTCCTGATTGATCATTCCTCATTCCTGATTCATCATTCCTGATTCCTGATTCATCATTCCTGATTCCTGATTCCTGATTCATCATTCCTGATTCATTATTCCTCATTCCTGATTCATCATTCTTCATTCCTGATTAATCATTCCTGATTCATGATTCACCATTCCTGATTCCTGATTCATCATTCCTCTTTCCTGATTCATCATTCCTCATTCCTGATTCATCATTCCTGATTCCTGATTCATCAGTCCTGATTCATGATTCACCAATCCAGATTCCTGATTCATCATTCCTCTTTCCTGATTGATCATTCCTGATTCCTGATACGTCATTCATCATTCCTGATTCATCATTCATCATTCCTGATTCATCATTCCTGATTCCTGATTTATCATTCCTGATTCATCATTCCTGATTCCTGATTCATCATTCCTGATTCCTGATTTATCATTCCTCATTCCTGATTCATCATTCCTCATTCCTGATTCATCATACCTGATTCCTGATTCCTCATTCCTGATTGATCATTCCTCATTCCTGATTCATCATTCCTGATTCCTGATTCATCATTCCAGATTCCTGATTCCTGATTCATCATTCCTGATTCCTGATTCATCATTCCTGATTCCTGATTCCTGATTCATCATTCCTGATCCCTGATTCATCATTTATCATTCCTGATTCCTGATTCATCATTCCTGATTCCTGATTCATCATTCCTGATTCCTGATTCATCATTCCTGATTCCTGATTCCTGATTCATCATTCCTGATTCCTGATTCATCATTCCTGATTCATTATTCACCATTCCTGATTCCTGATTCATCATTCCTCTTTCCTGATTCATCATTCCTGATTTCTGATACATCATTCATCATTCCTGATTCATCATTCATCATTCCTGATTCATCATTCATGATTCCTGATTTATCATTCCTGATTCATCATTCATAATTCCTGATTCATCATTCCTGATTCCTGATTCCTGATTCATCATTCCTGATTCATCATTCCTGATTCATCATTCATAATTCCTGATTCATCATTCCTGATTCCTGATTCATCATTCCTGATTCCTGATTCATCATTCCTGATTCCTGATTCATCATTCATCATTCCTGATTCATCATTCCTGATTCCTGATTCATCATTCTTCATTCCTGATTAATCATTCCTCATTCCTGATTCATCATTCCTGATTCATGATTCACCATTCCTGATTCCTGATACATCATTCATCATTCCTGATTCATCATTCCTGATTCCTGATTCCTGATTCATCATTCCTGATTCATCATTCCTGATTCCTGATTCATCATTCTTCATTCCTGATTAATCATTCCTCATTCCTGATTCATCATTCCTGATTCATGATTCACCATTCCTGATTCCTGATACATCATTCATCATTCCTGATTCATCATTCCTGATTCCTGATTCCTGATTCATCATTCCTGATTCATCATTCCTCATTCCTGATTCATCATTCTTCATTCCTGATTAATCATTCCTCATTCCTGATTCATCATTCCTGATTCATGATTCACCATTCCTGATTCCTGATTCATCATTCGTCATTCCTGATTCATCATTCCTGATTCCTGATTCATTATTCCTGATTCATCATTCCTGATTCCTGATTCATCATTCCTGATTCCTGATTCATCATTCATCATTCCTGATTGATCATTCCTGATTCCTGATTGATCATTCCTGATTCCTGATTGATCATTCCTGATTCCTGATTCATCATTCATCATTCCTGATTCATCATTCTTGATTCCTGATTCATCATTCCTGATTCCTGATTCATCATTCCTCTTTCCTGATTCATCATTCATCATTCCTAATACATCATTCATCATTCCTGATTCATCATTCCTGATTCCTGATTCATCATTCCTGATTCCTGATTGATCATTCCTGATTCCTGATTCATCATTCATCATTCCTGATTCATCATTCTTGATTCCTGATTCATCATTCCTGATTCCTGATTCCTGATTCGTCATTCCTGATTCATCATTCCTCATTCCTGATTCATCATTCTTCATTCCTGATTCCTGATTCCTGATTCATCATTCCTGATTCCTGATTCCTGATTCATCATTCCTGATCCCTGATTCATCATTTATCATTCCTGATTCCTGATTCATCATTCCTGATTCCTGATTCATCATTCCTGATTCCTGATTCATCATTCCTGATTCCTGATTCCTGATTCATCATTCCTGATTCCTGATTCATCATTCCTGATTCATTATTCACCATTCCTGATTCCTGATTCATCATTCCTCTTTCCTGATTCATCATTCCTGATTTCTGATACATCATTTATCATTCCTGATTCCTGATTCATCATTCCTGATTCCTGATTCCTGATTCATCATTCCTGATCCCTGATTCATCATTTATCATTCCTGATTCCTGATTCATCATTCCTGATTCCTGATTCATCATTCCTGATTCCTGATTCATCATTCCTGATTCCTGATTCCTGATTCATCATTCCTGATTCCTGATTCATCATTCCTGATTCATTATTCACCATTCCTGATTCCTGATTCATCATTCCTCTTTCCTGATTCATCATTCCTGATTTCTGATACATCATTCATCATTCCTGATTCATCATTCATCATTCCTGATTCATCATTCATGATTCCTGATTTATCATTCCTGATTCATCATTCATAATTCCTGATTCATCATTCCTGATTCCTGATTCCTGATTCATCATTCCTGATTCATCATTCCTGATTCATCATTCATAATTCCTGATTCATCATTCCTGATTCCTGATTCATCATTCCTGATTCCTGATTCATCATTCCTGATTCCTGATTCATCATTCATCATTCCTGATTCATCATTCCTGATTCCTGATTCATCATTCTTCATTCCTGATTAATCATTCCTCATTCCTGATTCATCATTCCTGATTCATGATTCACCATTCCTGATTCCTGATACATCATTCATCATTCCTGATTCATCATTCCTGATTCCTGATTCCTGATTCATCATTCCTGATTCATCATTCCTGATTCCTGATTCATCATTCTTCATTCCTGATTAATCATTCCTCATTCCTGATTCATCATTCCTGATTCATGATTCACCATTCCTGATTCCTGATACATCATTCATCATTCCTGATTCATCATTCCTGATTCCTGATTCCTGATTCATCATTCCTGATTCATCATTCCTCATTCCTGATTCATCATTCTTCATTCCTGATTAATCATTCCTCATTCCTGATTCATCATTCCTGATTCATGATTCACCATTCCTGATTCCTGATTCATCATTCGTCATTCCTGATTCATCATTCCTGATTCCTGATTCATTATTCCTGATTCATCATTCCTGATTCCTGATTCATCATTCCTGATTCCTGATTCATCATTCATCATTCCTGATTGATCATTCCTGATTCCTGATTGATCATTCCTGATTCCTGATTGATCATTCCTGATTCCTGATTCATCATTCATCATTCCTGATTCATCATTCTTGATTCCTGATTCATCATTCCTGATTCCTGATTCATCATTCCTCTTTCCTGATTCATCATTCATCATTCCTAATACATCATTCATCATTCCTGATTCATCATTCCTGATTCCTGATTCATCATTCCTGATTCCTGATTGATCATTCCTGATTCCTGATTCATCATTCATCATTCCTGATTCATCATTCTTGATTCCTGATTCATCATTCCTGATTCCTGATTCCTGATTCGTCATTCCTGATTCATCATTCCTCATTCCTGATTCATCATTCTTCATTCCTGATTCCTGATTCCTGATTCATCATTCCTGATCCCTGATTCATCATTTATCATTCCTGATTCCTGATTCATCATTCCTGATTCCTGATTCCTGATTCATCATTCCTGATCCCTGATTCATCATTTATCATTCCTGATTCCTGATTCATCATTCCTGATTCCTGATTCATCATTCCTGATTCCTGATTCCTGATTCATCATTCCTGATTCCTGATTCATCATTCCTGATTCATTATTCACCATTCCTGATTCCTGATTCATCATTCCTCTTTCCTGATTCATCATTCCTGATTTCTGATACATCATTCATCATTCCTGATTCATCATTCATCATTCCTGATTCATCATTCATGATTCCTGATTTATCATTCCTGATTCATCATTCATAATTCCTGATTCATCATTCCTGATTCCTGATTCCTGATTCATCATTCCTGATTCATCATTCCTGATTCATCATTCATAATTCCTGATTCATCATTCCTGATTCCTGATTCATCATTCCTGATTCCTGATTCATCATTCCTCATTCCTGATTCATCATTCCTCATTCCTGATTCATCATACCTGATTCCTGATTCATCATTCCTGATTGATCATTCCTCATTCCTGATTCATCATTCCTGATTCCTGATTCATCATTCCTGATTCCTGATTCCTGATTCATCATTCCTGATTCATTATTCCTCATTCCTGATTCATCATTCTTCATTCCTGATTAATCATTCCTCATTCCTGATTCATCATTCCTGATTCATGATTCACCATTCCTGATTCCTGATACATCATTCATCATTCCTGATTCATCATTCCTGATTCCTGATTCATCATTCCTGATTCATCATTCCTGATTCCTGATTCATCATTCCTGATTCCTGATTCATCATTCCTCTTTCCTGATTCATCATTCATCATTCCTAATACATCATTCATCATTCCTGATTCATCATTCCTGATTCCTGATTCATCATTCCTGATTCCTGATTGATCATTCCTGATTCCTGATTCATCATTCATCATTCCTGATTCATCATTCTTGATTCCTGATTCATCATTCCTGATTCCTGATTCATCATTCCTCTTTCCTGATTCATCATTCATCATTCCTAATACATCATTCATCATTCCTGATTCCTGATTCATCATTCCTGATTCCTGATTCATCAGTCCTGATTCATGAATCACCAATCCAGATTCCTGATTCATCATTCCTCTTTCCTGATTCATCATTCCTGATTCCTGATACATCATTCATCATTCCTGATTCATCATTCATCATTCCTGATTCATCATTCCTGATTCCTGATTTATCATTCCTGATTCATCATTCCTGATTCCTGATTCATCATTCCTGATTCCTGATTCATCATTCCTGATTCCTGATTCATCATTCCTCATTCCTGATTCATCATTCCTGATTCCTGATTCATCATTCCTGATTGATCATTCCTCATTCCTGATTCATCATTCCTGATTCCTGATTCATCATTCCTGATTCCTGATTCCTGATTCGTCATTCCTGATTCATCATTCCTCATTCCTGATTCATCATGCTTCATTCCTGATTCCTGATTCCTAATACATCATTCATCATTCCTGATTCCTGATTCATCATTCCTGATTCCTGATTCATCAGTCCTGATTCATGAATCACCAATCCAGATTCCTGATTCATCATTCCTCTTTCCTGATTCATCATTCCTGATTTCTGATACATCATTCATCATTCCTGATTCATCATTCATCATTCCTGATTCATCATTCTTGATTCCTGATTCATCATTCCTGATTCCTGATTCCTGATTCGTCATTCCTGATTCATCATTCCTCATTCCTGATTCATCATTCTTCATTCCTGATTCCTGATTCCTGATTCATCATTCCTGATCCCTGATTCATCATTTATCATTCCTGATTCCTGATTCATCATTCCTGATTCCTGATTCCTGATTCATCATTCCTGATCCCTGATTCATCATTTATCATTCCTGATTCCTGATTCATCATTCCTGATTCCTGATTCATCATTCCTGATTCCTGATTCATCATTCCTGATTCCTGATTCCTGATTCATCATTCCTGATTCCTGATTCATCATTCCTGATTCATTATTCACCATTCCTGATTCCTGATTCATCATTCCTCTTTCCTGATTCATCATTCCTGATTTCTGATACATCATTCATCATTCCTGATTCATCATTCATCATTCCTGATTCATCATTCATGATTCCTGATTTATCATTCCTGATTCATCATTCATAATTCCTGATTCATCATTCCTGATTCCTGATTCCTGATTCATCATTCCTGATTCATCATTCCTGATTCATCATTCATAATTCCTGATTCATCATTCCTGATTCCTGATTCATCATTCCTGATTCCTGATTCATCATTCCTCATTCCTGATTCATCATTCCTCATTCCTGATTCATCATACCTGATTCCTGATTCATCATTCCTGATTGATCATTCCTCATTCCTGATTCATCATTCCTGATTCCTGATTCATCATTCCTGATTCCTGATTCCTGATTCATCATTCCTGATTCATTATTCCTCATTCCTGATTCATCATTCTTCATTCCTGATTAATCATTCCTCATTCCTGATTCATCATTCCTGATTCATGATTCACCATTCCTGATTCCTGATACATCATTCATCATTCCTGATTCATCATTCCTGATTCCTGATTCATCATTCCTGATTCATCATTCCTGATTCCTGATTCATCATTCCTGATTCCTGATTCATCATTCCTCTTTCCTGATTCATCATTCATCATTCCTAATACATCATTCATCATTCCTGATTCATCATTCCTGATTCCTGATTCATCATTCCTGATTCCTGATTGATCATTCCTGATTCCTGATTCATCATTCATCATTCCTGATTCATCATTCTTGATTCCTGATTCATCATTCCTGATTCCTGATTCATCATTCCTCTTTCCTGATTCATCATTCATCATTCCTAATACATCATTCATCATTCCTGATTCCTGATTCATCATTCCTGATTCCTGATTCATCAGTCCTGATTCATGAATCACCAATCCAGATTCCTGATTCATCATTCCTGATTCCTGATTCATCATTCCTGATTCCTGATTTATCATTCCTGATTCATCATTCCTGATTCCTGATTCATCATTCCTGATTCCTGATTCATCATTCCTGATTCCTGATTCATCATTCCTCATTCCTGATTCATCATTCCTCATTCCTGATTCATCATTCCTGATTGATCATTCCTCATTCCTGATTCATCATTCCTGATTCCTGATTCATCATTCCTGATTCCTGATTCCTGATTCGTCATTCCTGATTCATCATTCCTGATTCCTGATTGATCATTCCTTATTCCTGATTGATCATTCATCATTCCTGATTCATCATTCCTGATTCCTGATTCATCATTCCTGATTCCTGATTCCTGATTCGTCATTCCTGATTCATCATTCCTCATTCCTGATTCATCATTCTTCATTCCTGATTCCTGATTCCTGATTCATCATTCCTGATCCCTGATTCATCATTTATCATTCCTGATTCCTGATTCATCATTCCTGATTCCTGATTCCTGATTCATCATTCCTGATCCCTGATTCATCATTTATCATTCCTGATTCCTGATTCATCATTCCTGATTCCTGATTCATCATTCCTGATTCCTGATTCATCATTCCTGATTCCTGATTCCTGATTCATCATTCCTGATTCCTGATTCATCATTCCTGATTCATTATTCACCATTCCTGATTCCTGATTCATCATTCCTCTTTCCTGATTCATCATTCCTGATTTCTGATACATCATTCATCATTCCTGATTCATCATTCATCATTCCTGATTCATCATTCATGATTCCTGATTTATCATTCCTGATTCATCATTCATAATTCCTGATTCATCATTCCTGATTCCTGATTCCTGATTCATCATTCCTGATTCATCATTCCTGATTCATCATTCATAATTCCTGATTCATCATTCCTGATTCCTGATTCATCATTCCTGATTCCTGATTCATCATTCCTGATTCCTGATTCATCATTCATCATTCCTGATTCATCATTCCTGATTCCTGATTCATCATTCTTCATTCCTGATTAATCATTCCTCATTCCTGATTCATCATTCCTGATTCATGATTCATCATTCCTGATTCCTGATTCATCATTCTTCATTCCTGATTAATCATTCCTGATTCCTGATTCCTGATTCATCATTCCTGATTCATCATTCCTGATTCCTGATTCATCATTCTTCATTCCTGATTAATCATTCCTCATTCCTGATTCATCATTCCTGATTCATGATTCACCATTCCTGATTCCTGATACATCATTCATCATTCCTGATTCATCATTCCTGATTCCTGATTCCTGATTCATCATTCCTGATTCATCATTCCTCATTCCTGATTCATCATTCTTCATTCCTGATTAATCATTCCTCATTCCTGATTCATCATTCCTGATTCATGATTCACCATTCCTGATTCCTGATTCATCATTCGTCATTCCTGATTCATCATTCCTGATTCCTGATTCATTATTCCTGATTCATCATTCCTGATTCCTGATTCATCATTCCTGATTCCTGATTCATCATTCATCATTCCTGATTGATCATTCCTGATTCCTGATTGATCATTCCTGATTCCTGATTGATCATTCCTGATTCCTGATTCATCATTCATCATTCCTGATTCATCATTCTTGATTCCTGATTCATCATTCCTGATTCCTGATTCATCATTCCTCTTTCCTGATTCATCATTCATCATTCCTAATACATCATTCATCATTCCTGATTCATCATTCCTGATTCCTGATTCATCATTCCTGATTCCTGATTGATCATTCCTGATTCCTGATTCATCATTCATCATTCCTGATTCATCATTCTTGATTCCTGATTCATCATTCCTGATTCCTGATTCCTGATTCGTCATTCCTGATTCATCATTCCTCATTCCTGATTCATCATTCTTCATTCCTGATTCCTGATTCCTGATTCATCATTCCTGATCCCTGATTCATCATTTATCATTCCTGATTCCTGATTCATCATTCCTGATTCCTGATTCCTGATTCATCATTCCTGATCCCTGATTCATCATTTATCATTCCTGATTCCTGATTCATCATTCCTGATTCCTGATTCATCATTCCTGATTCCTGATTCCTGATTCATCATTCCTGATTCCTGATTCATCATTCCTGATTCATTATTCACCATTCCTGATTCCTGATTCATCATTCCTCTTTCCTGATTCATCATTCCCGATTTCTGATACATCATTCATCATTCCTGATTCATCATTCATCATTCCTGATTCATCATTCATGATTCCTGATTTATCATTCCTGATTCATCATTCATAATTCCTGATTCATCATTCCTGATTCCTGATTCCTGATTCATCATTCCTGATTCATCATTCCTGATTCATCATTCATAATTCCTGATTCATCATTCCTGATTCCTGATTCATCATTCCTGATTCCTGATTCATCATTCCTCATTCCTGATTCATCATTCCTCATTCCTGATTCATCATACCTGATTCCTGATTCATCATTCCTGATTGATCATTCCTCATTCCTGATTCATCATTCCTGATTCCTGATTCATCATTCCTGATTCCTGATTCCTGATTCATCATTCCTGATTCATTATTCCTCATTCCTGATTCATCATTCTTCATTCCTGATTAATCATTCCTCATTCCTGATTCATCATTCCTGATTCATGATTCACCATTCCTGATTCCTGATACATCATTCATCATTCCTGATTCATCATTCCTGATTCCTGATTCATCATTCCTGATTCATCATTCCTGATTCCTGATTCATCATTCCTGATTCCTGATTCATCATTCCTCTTTCCTGATTCATCATTCATCATTCCTAATACATCATTCATCATTCCTGATTCATCATTCCTGATTCCTGATTCATCATTCCTGATTCCTGATTGATCATTCCTGATTCCTGATTCATCATTCATCATTCCTGATTCATCATTCTTGATTCCTGATTCATCATTCCTGATTCCTGATTCATCATTCCTCTTTCCTGATTCATCATTCATCATTCCTAATACATCATTCATCATTCCTGATTCCTGATTCATCATTCCTGATTCCTGATTCATCAGTCCTGATTCATGAATCACCAATCCAGATTCCTGATTCATCATTCCTCTTTCCTGATTCATCATTCCTGATTCCTGATACATCATTCATCATTCCTGATTCATCATTCATCATTCCTGATTCATCATTCCTGATTCCTGATTTATCATTCCTGATTCATCATTCCTGATTCCTGATTCATCATTCCTGATTCCTGATTCATCATTCCTGATTCCTGATTCATCATTCCTCATTCCTGATTCATCATTCCTGATTCCTGATTCATCATTCCTGATTGATCATTCCTCATTCCTGATTCATCATTCCTGATTCCTGATTCATCATTCCTGATTCCTGATTCCTGATTCGTCATTCCTGATTCATCATTCCTCATTCCTGATTCATCATGCTTCATTCCTGATTCCTGATTCCTAATACATCATTCATCATTCCTGATTCCTGATTCATCATTCCTGATTCCTGATTCATCAGTCCTGATTCATGAATCACCAATCCAGATTCCTGATTCATCATTCCTCTTTCCTGATTCATCATTCCTGATTTCTGATACATCATTCATCATTCCTGATTCATCATTCATCATTCCTGATTCATCATTCATGATTCCTGATTTATCATTCCTGATTCATCATTCATAATTCCTGATTCATCATTCCTGATTCCTGATTCCTGATTCATCATTCCTGATTCATCATTCCTGATTCATCATTCATAATTCCTGATTCATCATTCCTGATTCCTGATTCATCATTCCTGATTCCTGATTCATCATTCCTCATTCCTGATTCATCATTCCTCATTCCTGATTCATCATACCTGATTCCTGATTCATCATTCCTGATTGATCATTCCTCATTCCTGATTCATCATTCCTGATTCCTGATTCATCATTCCTGATTCCTGATTCCTGATTCATCATTCCTGATTCATTATTCCTCATTCCTGATTCATCATTCTTCATTCCTGATTAATCATTCCTCATTCCTGATTCATCATTCCTGATTCATGATTCACCATTCCTGATTCCTGATACATCATTCATCATTCCTGATTCATCATTCCTGATTCCTGATTCATCATTCCTGATTCATCATTCCTGATTCCTGATTCATCATTCCTGATTCCTGATTCATCATTCCTCTTTCCTGATTCATCATTCATCATTCCTAATACATCATTCATCATTCCTGATTCATCATTCCTGATTCCTGATTCATCATTCCTGATTCCTGATTGATCATTCCTGATTCCTGATTCATCATTCATCATTCCTGATTCATCATTCTTGATTCCTGATTCATCATTCCTGATTCCTGATTCATCATTCCTCTTTCCTGATTCATCATTCATCATTCCTAATACATCATTCATCATTCCTGATTCCTGATTCATCATTCCTGATTCCTGATTCATCAGTCCTGATTCATGAATCACCAATCCAGATTCCTGATTCATCATTCCTCTTTCCTGATTCATCATTCATCATTCCTGATTCATCATTCCTGATTCCTGATTTATCATTCCTGATTCATCATTCCTGATTCCTGATTCATCATTCCTGATTCCTGATTCATCATTCCTGATTCCTGATTCATCATTCCTCATTCCTGATTCATCATTCCTGATTCCTGATTCATCATTCCTGATTGATCATTCCTCATTCCTGATTCATCATTCCTGATTCCTGATTCATCATTCCTGATTCCTGATTCCTGATTCGTCATTCCTGATTCATCATTCCTCATTCCTGATTCATCATTCTTCATTCCTGATTCCTGATTCCTAATACATCATTCATCATTCCTGATTCCTGATTCATCATTCCTGATTCCTGATTCATCAGTCCTGATTCATGAATCACCAATCCAGATTCCTGATTCATCATTCCTCTTTCCTGATTCATCATTCCTGATTCCTGATACATCATTCATCATTCCTGATTCATCATTCATCATTCCTGATTCATCATTCCTGATTCCTGATTTATCATTCCTGATTCATCATTCCTGATTCCTGATTCATCATTCCTGATTCCTGATTCATCATTCCTGATTCCTGATTCCTGATTCATCATTCCTGATCCCTGATTCATCATTTATCATTCCTGATTCCTGATTCATCATTCCTGATTCCTGATTCCTGATTCATCATTCCTGATCCCTGATTCATCATTTATCATTCCTGATTCCTGATTCATCATTCCTGATTCCTGATTCATCATTCCTGATTCCTGATTCATCATTCCTGATTCCTGATTCCTGATTCATCATTCCTGATTCCTGATTCATCATTCCTGATTCATTATTCACCATTCCTGATTCCTGATTCATCATTCCTCTTTCCTGATTCATCATTCCTGATTTCTGATACATCATTCATCATTCCTGATTCATCATTCATCATTCCTGATTCATCATTCATGATTCCTGATTTATCATTCCTGATTCATCATTCATAATTCCTGATTCATCATTCCTGATTCCTGATTCCTGATTCATCATTCCTGATTCATCATTCCTGATTCATCATTCATAATTCCTGATTCATCATTCCTGATTCCTGATTCATCATTCCTGATTCCTGATTCATCATTCCTCATTCCTGATTCATCATTCCTCATTCCTGATTCATCATACCTGATTCCTGATTCATCATTCCTGATTGATCATTCCTCATTCCTGATTCATCATTCCTGATTCCTGATTCATCATTCCTGATTCCTGATTCCTGATTCATCATTCCTGATTCATTATTCCTCATTCCTGATTCATCATTCTTCATTCCTGATTAATCATTCCTCATTCCTGATTCATCATTCCTGATTCATGATTCACCATTCCTGATTCCTGATACATCATTCATCATTCCTGATTCATCATTCCTGATTCCTGATTCATCATTCCTGATTCATCATTCCTGATTCCTGATTCATTATTCCTGATTCCTGATTCATCATTCCTCTTTCCTGATTCATCATTCATCATTCCTAATACATCATTCATCATTCCTGATTCATCATTCCTGATTCCTGATTCATCATTCCTGATTCCTGATTGATCATTCCTGATTCCTGATTCATCATTCATCATTCCTGATTCATCATTCTTGATTCCTGATTCATCATTCCTGATTCCTGATTCATCATTCCTCTTTCCTGATTCATCATTCATCATTCCTAATACATCATTCATCATTCCTGATTCCTGATTCATCATTCCTGATTCCTGATTCATCAGTCCTGATTCATGAATCACCAATCCAGATTCCTGATTCATCATTCCTCTTTCCTGATTCATCATTCCTGATTCCTGATACATCATTCATCATTCCTGATTCATCATTCATCATTCCTGATTCATCATTCCTGATTCCTGATTTATCATTCCTGATTCATCATTCCTGATTCCTGATTCATCATTCCTGATTCCTGATTCATCATTCCTGATTGCTGATTCATCATTCCTCATTCCTGATTCATCATTCCTGATTCCTGATTCATCATTCCTGATTGATCATTCCTCATTCCTGATTCATCATTCCTGATTCCTGATTCATCATTCCTGATTCCTGATTCCTGATTCGTCATTCCTGATTCATCATTCCTCATTCCTGATTCATCATTCCTCATTCCTGATTCATCATACCTGATTCCTGATTCATCATTCCTGATTGATCATTCCTCATTCCTGATTCATCATTCCTGATTCCTGATTCATCATTCCTGATTCCTGATTCCTGATTCATCATTCCTGATTCATTATTCCTCATTCCTGATTCATCATTCTTCATTCCTGATTAATCATTCCTCATTCCTGATTCATCATTCCTGATTCATGATTCACCATTCCTGATTCCTGATACATCATTCATCATTCCTGATTCATCATTCCTGATTCCTGATTCATCATTCCTGATTCATCATTCCTGATTCCTGATTCATCATTCCTGATTCCTGATTCATCATTCCTCTTTCCTGATTCATCATTCATCATTCCTAATACATCATTCATCATTCCTGATTCATCATTCCTGATTCCTGATTCATCATTCCTGATTCCTGATTGATCATTCCTGATTCCTGATTCATCATTCATCATTCCTGATTCATCATTCTTGATTCCTGATTCATCATTCCTGATTCCTGATTCATCATTCCTCTTTCCTGATTCATCATTCATCATTCCTAATACATCATTCATCATTCCTGATTCCTGATTCATCATTCCTGATTCCTGATTCATCAGTCCTGATTCATGAATCACCAATCCAGATTCCTGATTCATCATTCCTCTTTCCTGATTCATCATTCCTGATTCCTGATACATCATTCATCATTCCTGATTCATCATTCATCATTCCTGATTCATCATTCCTGATTCCTGATTTATCATTCCTGATTCATCATTCCTGATTCCTGATTCATCATTCCTGATTCCTGATTCATCATTCCTGATTCCTGATTCATCATTCCTCATTCCTGATTCATCATTCCTGATTCCTGATTCATCATTCCTGATTGATCATTCCTCATTCCTGATTCATCATTCCTGATTCCTGATTCATCATTCCTGATTCCTGATTCCTGATTCGTCATTCCTGATTCATCATTCCTCATTCCTGATTCATCATGCTTCATTCCTGATTCCTGATTCCTAATACATCATTCATCATTCCTGATTCCTGATTCATCATTCCTGATTCCTGATTCATCAGTCCTGATTCATGAATCACCAATCCAGATTCCTGATTCATCATTCCTCTTTCCTGATTCATCATTCCTGATTTCTGATACATCATTCATCATTCCTGATTCATCATTCATCATTCCTGATTCATCATTCATGATTCCTGATTTATCATTCCTGATTCATCATTCATAATTCCTGATTCATCATTCCTGATTCCTGATTCCTGATTCATCATTCCTGATTCATCATTCCTGATTCATCATTCATAATTCCTGATTCATCATTCCTGATTCCTGATTCATCATTCCTGATTCCTGATTCATCATTCCTCATTCCTGATTCATCATTCCTCATTCCTGATTCATCATACCTGATTCCTGATTCATCATTCCTGATTGATCATTCCTCATTCCTGATTCATCATTCCTGATTCCTGATTCATCATTCCTGATTCCTGATTCCTGATTCATCATTCCTGATTCATTATTCCTCATTCCTGATTCATCATTCTTCATTCCTGATTAATCATTCCTCATTCCTGATTCATCATTCCTGATTCATGATTCACCATTCCTGATTCCTGATACATCATTCATCATTCCTGATTCATCATTCCTGATTCCTGATTCATCATTCCTGATTCATCATTCCTGATTCCTGATTCATCATTCCTGATTCCTGATTCATCATTCCTCTTTCCTGATTCATCATTCATCATTCCTAATACATCATTCATCATTCCTGATTCATCATTCCTGATTCCTGATTCATCATTCCTGATTCCTGATTGATCATTCCTGATTCCTGATTCATCATTCATCATTCCTGATTCATCATTCTTGATTCCTGATTCATCATTCCTGATTCCTGATTCATCATTCCTCTTTCCTGATTCATCATTCATCATTCCTAATACATCATTCATCATTCCTGATTCCTGATTCATCATTCCTGATTCCTGATTCATCAGTCCTGATTCATGAATCACCAATCCAGATTCCTGATTCATCATTCCTCTTTCCTGATTCATCATTCATCATTCCTGATTCATCATTCCTGATTCCTGATTTATCATTCCTGATTCATCATTCCTGATTCCTGATTCATCATTCCTGATTCCTGATTCATCATTCCTGATTCCTGATTCATCATTCCTCATTCCTGATTCATCATTCCTGATTCCTGATTCATCATTCCTGATTGATCATTCCTCATTCCTGATTCATCATTCCTGATTCCTGATTCATCATTCCTGATTCCTGATTCCTGATTCGTCATTCCTGATTCATCATTCCTCATTCCTGATTCATCATTCTTCATTCCTGATTCCTGATTCCTAATACATCATTCATCATTCCTGATTCCTGATTCATCATTCCTGATTCCTGATTCATCAGTCCTGATTCATGAATCACCAATCCAGATTCCTGATTCATCATTCCTCTTTCCTGATTCATCATTCCTGATTCCTGATACATCATTCATCATTCCTGATTCATCATTCATCATTCCTGATTCATCATTCCTGATTCCTGATTTATCATTCCTGATTCATCATTCCTGATTCCTGATTCATCATTCCTGATTCCTGATTCATCATTCCTGATTCCTGATTCCTGATTCATCATTCCTGATCCCTGATTCATCATTTATCATTCCTGATTCCTGATTCATCATTCCTGATTCCTGATTCCTGATTCATCATTCCTGATCCCTGATTCATCATTTATCATTCCTGATTCCTGATTCATCATTCCTGATTCCTGATTCATCATTCCTGATTCCTGATTCATCATTCCTGATTCCTGATTCCTGATTCATCATTCCTGATTCCTGATTCATCATTCCTGATTCATTATTCACCATTCCTGATTCCTGATTCATCATTCCTCTTTCCTGATTCATCATTCCTGATTTCTGATACATCATTCATCATTCCTGATTCATCATTCATCATTCCTGATTCATCATTCATGATTCCTGATTTATCATTCCTGATTCATCATTCATAATTCCTGATTCATCATTCCTGATTCCTGATTCCTGATTCATCATTCCTGATTCATCATTCCTGATTCATCATTCATAATTCCTGATTCATCATTCCTGATTCCTGATTCATCATTCCTCATTCCTGATTCATCATTCCTCATTCCTGATTCATCATTCCTCATTCCTGATTCATCATACCTGATTCCTGATTCATCATTCCTGATTGATCATTCCTCATTCCTGATTCATCATTCCTGATTCCTGATTCATCATTCCTGATTCCTGATTCCTGATTCATCATTCCTGATTCATTATTCCTCATTCCTGATTCATCATTCTTCATTCCTGATTAATCATTCCTCATTCCTGATTCATCATTCCTGATTCATGATTCACCATTCCTGATTCCTGATACATCATTCATCATTCCTGATTCATCATTCCTGATTCCTGATTCATCATTCCTGATTCATCATTCCTGATTCCTGATTCATTATTCCTGATTCCTGATTCATCATTCCTCTTTCCTGATTCATCATTCATCATTCCTAATACATCATTCATCATTCCTGATTCATCATTCCTGATTCCTGATTCATCATTCCTGATTCCTGATTGATCATTCCTGATTCCTGATTCATCATTCATCATTCCTGATTCATCATTCTTGATTCCTGATTCATCATTCCTGATTCCTGATTCATCATTCCTCTTTCCTGATTCATCATTCATCATTCCTAATACATCATTCATCATTCCTGATTCCTGATTCATCATTCCTGATTCCTGATTCATCAGTCCTGATTCATGAATCACCAATCCAGATTCCTGATTCATCATTCCTCTTTCCTGATTCATCATTCCTGATTCCTGATACATCATTCATCATTCCTGATTCATCATTCATCATTCCTGATTCATCATTCCTGATTCCTGATTTATCATTCCTGATTCATCATTCCTGATTCCTGATTCATCATTCCTGATTCCTGATTCATCATTCCTGATTGCTGATTCATCATTCCTCATTCCTGATTCATCATTCCTGATTCCTGATTCATCATTCCTGATTGATCATTCCTCATTCCTGATTCATCATTCCTGATTCCTGATTCATCATTCCTGATTCCTGATTCCTGATTCGTCATTCCTGATTCATCATTCCTCATTCCTGATTCATCATTCTTCATTCCTGATTCCTGATTCCTGATTCATCATTCCTGATCCCTGATTCATCATTTATCATTCCTGATTCCTGATTCATCATTCCTGATTCCTGATTCCTGATTCATCATTCCTGATTCCTGATTCATCATTCCTGATTCATTATTCACCATTCCTGATTCCTGATTCATCATTCCTCTTTCCTGATTCATCATTCCTGATTTCTGATACATCATTCATCATTCCTGATTCATCATTCATCATTCCTGATTCATCATTCATGATTCCTGATTTATCATTCCTGATTCATCATTCATAATTCCTGATTCATCATTCCTGATTCCTGATTCCTGATTCATCATTCCTGATTCATCATTCCTGATTCATCATTCATAATTCCTGATTCATCATTCCTGATTCCTGATTCATCATTCCTGATTCCTGATTCATCATTCCTGATTCCTGATTCATCATTCATCATTCCTGATTCATCATTCCTGATTCCTGATTCATCATTCTTCATTCCTGATTAATCATTCCTCATTCCTGATTCATCATTCCTGATTCATGATTCACCATTCCTGATTCCTGATACATCATTCATCATTCCTGATTCATCATTCCTGATTCCTGATTCCTGATTCATCATTCCTGATTCATCATTCCTCATTCCTGATTCATCATTCTTCATTCCTGATTAATCATTCCTCATTCCTGATTCATCATTCCTGATTCATGATTCACCATTCCTGATTCCTGATTCATCATTCGTCATTCCTGATTCATCATTCCTGATTCCTGATTCATTATTCCTGATTCATCATTCCTGATTCCTGATTCATCATTCCTGATTCCTGATTCATCATTCATCATTCCTGATTGATCATTCCTGATTCCTGATTGATCATTCCTGATTCCTGATTGATCATTCCTGATTCCTGATTCATCATTCATCATTCCTGATTCATCATTCTTGATTCCTGATTCATCATTCCTGATTCCTGATTCATCATTCCTCTTTCCTGATTCATCATTCATCATTCCTAATACATCATTCATCATTCCTGATTCATCATTCCTGATTCCTGATTCATCATTCCTGATTCCTGATTGATCATTCCTGATTCCTGATTCATCATTCATCATTCCTGATTCATCATTCTTGATTCCTGATTCATCATTCCTGATTCCTGATTCATCATTCCTCTTTCCTGATTCATCATTCATCATTCCTAATACATCATTCATCATTCCTGATTCCTGATTCATCATTCCTGATTCCTGATTCATCAGTCCTGATTCATGAATCACCAATCCAGATTCCTGATTCATCATTCCTCTTTCCTGATTCATCATTCCTGATTCCTGATACATCATTCATCATTCCTGATTCATCATTCATCATTCCTGATTCATCATTCCTGATTCCTGATTTATCATTCCTGATTCATCATTCCTGATTCCTGATTCATCATTCCTGATTCCTGATTCATCATTCCTGATTCATCATTCCTGATTCCTGATTCATCAGTCCTGATTCATGAATCACCAATCCAGATTCCTGATTCATCATTCCTCTTTCCTGATTCATCATTCCTGATTCCTGATACATCATTCATCATTCCTGATTCATCATTCATCATTCCTGATTCATCATTCCTGATTCCTGATTTATCATTCCTGATTCATCATTCCTGATTCCTGATTCATCATTCCTGATTCCTGATTCATCATTCCTGATTCCTGATTCATCATTCCTCATTCCTGATTCATCATTCCTGATTCCTGATTCATCATTCCTGATTGATCATTCCTCATTCCTGATTCATCATTCCTGATTCCTGATTCATCATTCCTGATTCCTGATTCCTGATTCGTCATTCCTGATTCATCTTTCCTCATTCCTGATTCATCATTCTTCATTCCTGATTCCTGATTCCTGATTCATCATTCCTGATCCCTGATTCATCATTTATCATTCCTGATTCCTGATTCATCATTCCTGATTCCTGATTCCTGATTCATCATTCCTGATCCCTGATTCATCATTTATCATTCCTGATTCCTGATTCATCATTCCTGATTCCTGATTCATCATTCCTGATTCCTGATTCATCATTCCTGATTCCTGATTCCTGATTCATCATTCCTGATTCCTGATTCATCATTCCTGATTCATTATTCACCATTCCTGATTCCTGATTCATCATTCCTCTTTCCTCATTCCTGATCGCTGATTCATCATTCCTGATTCATCATTCCTGATTCATCATTCATCATTCCTGATTCATCATTCCTGATTTCTGATTCATCATTCCTGATTCATCGCGCAGAATCAATGGACATATCCAGTTCTGAATATAATTAAGTCCCCGTAAGTACTTGAACGATTGCCCAGTTAATGAGGAGCGGGAGATTCAAATACAAAGAAAATGGCGAAAACGCTTCCACTAGCTTATGTTTGAAGCGCTCTCGAAGCTTCATTTTTGAGAGAAAAAATCATTTTCAATCGGCTTTTTAAAGCTAAAGGTCACATAAATCAGTAGAGCTATTGACCTCAGTTGTATCTTTCAAAAACCCATGTACCTTAGCCTTCTGAATCTAAGCGAGTTTTGACCGAATTTTGTATGGAAAACTGCTCAGTCCAATATTCAGGTCTCGATTTCAACTGAAATATAAGACGCACAAGTCATTTTCAATCGGCTTCTTGTAGACCCTAAGATAAGCTTTAAAATTATATTTCAAGCTTCCCAAACGGTTAGAAAAAACCCTGTACCTTGGATAAAAAACTGTCAAAAGTTAAACTAAAACGGCATTTCGTGCCACTTATGATAATGTTTGTAGAAGCGGTTTGTCTATTGACAATTATCAAGTAGCGTGGTGTTGAGTCCCATGGGAGGTGATTAAGATCCTGAAAGCGAAGCGGGAACTTTAAAGCAAGCTAAATATATCAACTGCATTTTAGTTGCTTGGATACCAGTTTTGTTAGCAAAAGAAAAGAGAAGCTCAACATTATTCACATTCTGATTCTAAAAGTCTATCATGGCTGATAATAATATCGCAGCTCCGTTTCAAGATTGCACTTTTCCCGAGCCTGTTCATCCGCCATTGCTTTAAATATATAAGTTCCTGCAGCTCTTTAAACGAACGAGGGAAATACACAAAACTGCGCAGTTATGACGTAGATAAATCCATAGTTCAGCAGTTAGCACATGAGTAAACTTTGAAGTTCATTATCAATACAAATGACATTGCAAACAACTTTCGTACTTCTTGAGCAAAGGGATTTGGAATCCCAGAATTGTTTGTGTTATAAAACACCGATGTTTGTGAATTGGAGCGGAATTACCCCCAATTTATCGAGCCTATACTATACTCAGTTTCATTGGGTGATTTTGTTTGACTTCTAGGACTGGAATAAGCTTGAATAACATCTCATTTTAAAGCTACATCTTCCAAGAATCTGTATTCAGACTTATTTGCGACGCGATTTGAAAACGACTGGGAGAAAATTGAGAACGGCTTGGAACACTGCTAGCCGTTTTGCCGACCGGCTTTTTACCGGTTCGGCAACTAGCTCAGTTAAACTTTCTTTGTGGTTGATTTTGTGGATCCGATTTTGTTTGACTTCTAGGATACGGATAAGCTTGAATAACATCTCATTATAAAGCTACATCTTCCAAAAATCTGTATTAAGACTTATTTGCGATGCGATTTGAACACGATTGGTAGAAAATTGAGAAAGAGTTGGAACACTGTTTGCCGTTTTGCGGACTGGCTTTTTCCCGCTTCGACGTGACTCATGCATGAACACAGCTTGCTCAGTTAATTTCTTTGTGGGTGATTTTGTGGATCCGATTTTGTTTGACTCTATAGTCTCTACAGTATCTATGCTCTCTACATGATCTATACGCTCTCTATAGTCTCTACAGTATCTACGCACTCTATAGTCTCTACAGTATCTATGCTGTCTACACGATCTACGCTCTCTATAGTCTCTACACGATCTATGCTCTCTACGCGATCTACGCTCTCTGAAGATATAGTCTCTACAGTATCTATGCTCTCTACACGATCTACGCTCTCTATATAGTCTCTACAGTATCTATGCTATCTACACGATCTACGCACTCTATAGTCTCTACAGTATCTATGCTCTCTACACGATCTATGCTCTCTACACGATCTACGCTCTCTATAGTCTCTACAGTATCTATGCTCTCTACACGATCTACGCTCTCTATAGTCTCTACAGTATCTATGCTCTCTACACGATCTACGCTCTCTATAGTCTCTACAGTACTGGTCTATTTTTACCGCTTCGACGCGAGTTGAACAAAAGTATACTCAGTTCAGTTTCATTTGGTGATTTTGTTTGACTTCTAGGGCACGGATAAGCTTGAATAACATCTCATTTTAAAGCTACAGCTTCCTAGAATCTGTATTTAGACTTATTTGCGATGCGTTGTGAACATGCTGTGAAAAAAATGAGAGCATGAGTTTAAGCCGAAGGGCTTTGTCGTTTTGTGGATAAACTATTGTTTGGCTCTTTCATTCCATTACCTGGTTTTACGAACTTCTATTGAATTGACTTTCACACTTGAGAGATCGGCTTGGGACTAGCAGTTCCCAAAGCTCGTTCCATTTGAGATCGGCTAGGGACAAGCAACTCCCAAAGCTCATTTATTTAAGCCAATCGTAGGGCAATCCTCTAACTCATTAATATTATAATTAGTTGACCTTAATGTAGTCCAAAATCTCAAAGTGTCCCTCGAACAAAGGCCATTCTGCGCGATGTCCTGATTCATCATTCCTGATTCCTGATTCATCATTCATCATTCCTGATTCATTATTCCTGATTCATCATTCATCATTCCTGATTCATCATTCATCATTCCTGATTCATCATTCGTCATTCCTGATTCATCATTCCTGATTCCTGATTCATTATTCCTGATTCATCATTCCTGATTCCTGATTCATCATTCCTGATTCCTGATTCATCATTCATCATTCCTGATTCATCATTCCTGATTCATGATTCACCATTCCTGATTCCTGATTCATCATTCCTCTTTCCTGATTCATCATTCCTGATTCCTGATACATCATTCATCATTCCTGATTCATCATTCCTGATTCCTGATTCATCATTCATCATTCCTGATTCATCATTCTTGATTCCTGATTCATCATTCCTGATTCCTGATTCATCATTCCTGATTCCTGATTGATCATTCCTGATTCCTGATTCATCATTCATCATTCCTGATTCATCATTCATCATACCTGATTCATCATTCATCATTCCTGATTCGTCATTCATGATTCCTGATTCATCATTCATGATTCCTGATTCAACATCCCTGATTCCTGATTCATCATTCATCTTTCCTGATTCATCATTCCTGATTCCTGATACGTCATTGATCATTCCTGATTCCTGATTCATCAGTCCTGATTCATGATTCACCAATCCAGATTCCTGATTCATCATTCCTCTTTCCTGATTCATCATTCCTGATTCCTGATACATCATTCATCATTCCTGATTCATCATTCCTGATTCCTGATTCATTATTCCTGATTCCTGATTCATCAGTCCTGATTCATGATTCACCAATCCAGATTCCTGATTCATCATTCCTCTTTCCTGATTCATCATTCGTGATTCCTGATACATCATTCATCATTCCTGATTCATCATTCATCATTCCTGATTCATCATTCCTGATTCCTGATTTATCATTCCTGATTCATCATTCCTGATTCCTGATTCATCATTCCTGATTCCTGATTCATCATTCCTCATTCCTGATTCATCATTCCTCATTCCTGATTCATCATACCTGATTCCTGATTCATCATTCCTGATTGATCATTCCTCATTCCTGATTCATCATTCCTGATTCCTGATTCATCATTCCTGATTCCTGATTCCTGATTCATCATTCCTGATTCATTATTCCTCATTCCTGATTCATCATTCTTCATTCCTGATTAATCATTCCTCATTCCTAATTCATCATTCCTGATTCATGATTCACCATTCCTGATTCCTGATACATCATTCATCATTCCTGATTCATCATTCCTGATTCCTGATTCATCATTCCTGATTCATCATTCCTGATTCCTGATTCATCATTCTTCATTCCTGATTAATCATTCCTCATTCCTGATTCATCATTCCTGATTCATGATTCACCATTCCTGATTCCTGATACATCATTCATCATTCCTGATTCATCATTCCTGATTCCTGATTCCTGATTCATCATTCCTGATTCATCATTCCTCATTCCTGATTCATCATTCTTCATTCCTGATTAATCATTCCTCATTCCTGATTCATCATTCCTGATTCATGATTCACCATTCCTGATTCCTGATTCATCATTCCTCTTTCCTGATTCATCATTCCTGATTCCTGATTCATCATTCCTCTTTCCTCATTCCTGATCGCTGATTCATCATTCCTGATTCATCATTCCTGATTCATCATTCATCATTCCTGATTCATCATTCCTGATTTCTGATTCATCATTCCTGATTCATCGCGCAGAATCAATGGACATATCCAGTTCTGAATATAATTAAGTCCCCGTAAGTACTTGAACGATTGCCCAGTTAATGAGGAGCGGGAGATTCAAATACAAAGAAAATGGCGAAAACGCTTCCACTAGCTTATGTTTGAAGCGCTCTCGAAGCTTCATTTTTGAGAGAAAAAATCATTTTCAATCGGCTTTTTAAAGCTAAAGGTCACATAAATCAGTAGAGCTATTGACCTCAGTTGTATCTTTCAAAAACCCATGTACCTTAGCCTTCTGAATCTAAGCGAGTTTTGACCGAATTTTGTATGGAAAACTGCTCAGTCCAATATTCAGGTCTCGATTTCAACTGAAATATAAGACGCACAAGTCATTTTCAATCGGCTTCTTGTAGACCCTAAGATAAGCTTTAAAATTATATTTCAAGCTTCCCAAACGGTTAGAAAAAACCCTGTACCTTGGATAAAAAACTGTCAAAAGTTAAACTAAAACGGCATTTCGTGCCACTTATGATAATGTTTGTAGAAGCGGTTTGTCTATTGACAATTATCAAGTAGCGTGGTGTTGAGTCCCATGGGAGGTGATTAAGATCCTGAAAGCGAAGCGGGAACTTTAAAGCAAGCTAAATATATCAACTGCATTTTAGTTGCTTGGATACCAGTTTTGTTAGCAAAAGAAAAGAGAAGCTCAACATTATTCACATTCTGATTCTAAAAGTCTATCATGGCTGATAATAATATCGCAGCTCCGTTTCAAGATTGCACTTTTCCCGAGCCTGTTCATCCGCCATTGCTTTAAATATATAAGTTCCTGCAGCTCTTTAAACGAACGAGGGAAATACACAAAACTGCGCAGTTATGACGTAGATAAATCCATAGTTCAGCAGTTAGCACATGAGTAAACTTTGAAGTTCATTATCAATACAAATGACATTGCAAACAACTTTCGTACTTCTTGAGCAAAGGGATTTGGAATCCCAGAATTGTTTGTGTTATAAAACACCGATGTTTGTGAATTGGAGCGGAATTACCCCCAATTTATCGAGCCTATACTATACTCAGTTTCATTGGGTGATTTTGTTTGACTTCTAGGACTGGAATAAGCTTGAATAACATCTCATTTTAAAGCTACATCTTCCAAGAATCTGTATTCAGACTTATTTGCGACGCGATTTGAAAACGACTGGGAGAAAATTGAGAACGGCTTGGAACACTGCTAGCCGTTTTGCCGACCGGCTTTTTACCGGTTCGGCAACTAGCTCAGTTAAACTTTCTTTGTGGTTGATTTTGTGGATCCGATTTTGTTTGACTTCTAGGATACGGATAAGCTTGAATAACATCTCATTATAAAGCTACATCTTCCAAAAATCTGTATTAAGACTTATTTGCGATGCGATTTGAACACGATTGGTAGAAAATTGAGAAAGAGTTGGAACACTGTTTGCCGTTTTGCGGACTGGCTTTTTCCCGCTTCGACGTGACTCATGCATGAACACAGCTTGCTCAGTTAATTTCTTTGTGGGTGATTTTGTGGATCCGATTTTGTTTGACTCTATAGTCTCTACAGTATCTATGCTCTCTACATGATCTATACGCTCTCTATAGTCTCTACAGTATCTACGCACTCTATAGTCTCTACAGTATCTATGCTGTCTACACGATCTACGCTCTCTATAGTCTCTACACGATCTATGCTCTCTACGCGATCTACGCTCTCTGAAGATATAGTCTCTACAGTATCTATGCTCTCTACACGATCTACGCTCTCTATATAGTCTCTACAGTATCTATGCTATCTACACGATCTACGCACTCTATAGTCTCTACAGTATCTATGCTCTCTACACGATCTATGCTCTCTACACGATCTACGCTCTCTATAGTCTCTACAGTATCTATGCTCTCTACACGATCTACGCTCTCTATAGTCTCTACAGTATCTATGCTCTCTACACGATCTACGCTCTCTATAGTCTCTACAGTACTGGTCTATTTTTACCGCTTCGACGCGAGTTGAACAAAAGTATACTCAGTTCAGTTTCATTTGGTGATTTTGTTTGACTTCTAGGGCACGGATAAGCTTGAATAACATCTCATTTTAAAGCTACAGCTTCCTAGAATCTGTATTTAGACTTATTTGCGATGCGTTGTGAACATGCTGTGAAAAAAATGAGAGCATGAGTTTAAGCCGAAGGGCTTTGTCGTTTTGTGGATAAACTATTGTTTGGCTCTTTCATTCCATTACCTGGTTTTACGAACTTCTATTGAATTGACTTTCACACTTGAGAGATCGGCTTGGGACTAGCAGTTCCCAAAGCTCGTTCCATTTGAGATCGGCTAGGGACAAGCAACTCCCAAAGCTCATTTATTTAAGCCAATCGTAGGGCAATCCTCTAACTCATTAATATTATAATTAGTTGACCTTAATGTAGTCCAAAATCTCAAAGTGTCCCTCGAACAAAGGCCATTCTGCGCGATGTCCTGATTCATCATTCCTGATTCCTGATTCATCATTCATCATTCCTGATTCATTATTCCTGATTCATCATTCATCATTCCTGATTCATCATTCATCATTCCTGATTCATCATTCGTCATTCCTGATTCATCATTCCTGATTCCTGATTCATTATTCCTGATTCATCATTCCTGATTCCTGATTCATCATTCCTGATTCCTGATTCATCATTCATCATTCCTGATTCATCATTCCTGATTCATGATTCACCATTCCTGATTCCTGATTCATCATTCCTCTTTCCTGATTCATCATTCCTGATTCCTGATACATCATTCATCATTCCTGATTCATCATTCCTGATTCCTGATTCATCATTCATCATTCCTGATTCATCATTCTTGATTCCTGATTCATCATTCCTGATTCCTGATTCATCATTCCTGATTCCTGATTGATCATTCCTGATTCCTGATTCATCATTCATCATTCCTGATTCATCATTCATCATACCTGATTCATCATTCATCATTCCTGATTCGTCATTCATGATTCCTGATTCATCATTCATGATTCCTGATTCAACATCCCTGATTCCTGATTCATCATTCATCTTTCCTGATTCATCATTCCTGATTCCTGATACGTCATTGATCATTCCTGATTCCTGATTCATCAGTCCTGATTCATGATTCACCAATCCAGATTCCTGATTCATCATTCCTCTTTCCTGATTCATCATTCGTGATTCCTGATACATCATTCATCATTCCTGATTCATCATTCCTGATTCCTGATTCATCATTCCTGATTCCTGATTCATCAGTCCTGATTCATGATTCACCAATCCAGATTCCTGATTCATCATTCCTCTTTCCTGATTCATCATTCGTGATTCCTGATACATCATTCATCATTCCTGATTCATCATTCATCATTCCTGATTCATCATTCCTGATTCCTGATTTATCATTCCTGATTCATCATTCCTGATTCCTGATTCATCATTCCTGATTCCTGATTCATCATTCCTCATTCCTGATTCATCATTCCTCATTCCTGATTCATCATACCTGATTCCTGATTCATCATTCCTGATTGATCATTCCTCATTCCTGATTCATCATTCCTGATTCCTGATTCATCATTCATCATTCCTGATTCATCATTCATCATACCTGATTCATCATTCATCATTCCTGATTCGTCATTCATGATTCCTGATTCATCATTCATGATTCCTGATTCAACATCCCTGATTCCTGATTCATCATTCATCTTTCCTGATTCATCATTCCTGATTCCTGATACGTCATTGATCATTCCTGATTCCTGATTCATCAGTCCTGATTCATGATTCACCAATCCAGATTCCTGATTCATCATTCCTCTTTCCTGATTCATCATTCGTGATTCCTGATACATCATTCATCATTCCTGATTCATCATTCCTGATTCCTGATTCATCATTCCTGATTCCTGATTCATCAGTCCTGATTCATGATTCACCAATCCAGATTCCTGATTCATCATTCCTCTTTCCTGATTCATCATTCGTGATTCCTGATACATCATTCATCATTCCTGATTCATCATTCATCATTCCTGATTCATCATTCCTGATTCCTGATTTATCATTCCTGATTCATCATTCCTGATTCCTGATTCATCATTCCTGATTCCTGATTCATCATTCCTCATTCCTGATTCATCATTCCTCATTCCTGATTCATCATACCTGATTCCTGATTCATCATTCCTGATTGATCATTCCTCATTCCTGATTCATCATTCCTGATTCCTGATTCATCATTCCTGATTCCTGATTCCTGATTCATCATTCCTGATTCATTATTCCTCATTCCTGATTCATCATTCTTCATTCCTGATTAATCATTCCTGATTCATGATTCACCATTCCTGATTCCTGATTCATCATTCCTCTTTCCTGATTCATCATTCCTCATTCCTGATTCATCATTCCTGATTCCTGATTCATCAGTCCTGATTCATGATTCACCAATCCAGATTCCTGATTCATCATTCCTCTTTCCTGATTCATCATTCCTGATTCCTGATACGTCATTCATCATTCCTGATTCGTCATTCATCATTCCTGATTCATCATTCCTGATTCCTGATTTATCATTCCTGATTCATCATTCCTGATTCCTGATTCATCATTCCTGATTCCTGATTTATCATTCCTCATTCCTGATTCATCATTCCTCATTCCTGATTCATCATACCTGATTCCTGATTCCTCATTCCTGATTGATCATTCCTCATTCCTGATTCATCATTTCTGATTCCTGATTCATCATTCCAGATTCCTGATTCCTGATTCATCATTCCTGATTCATTATTCCTCATTCCTGATTCATCATTCTTCATTCCTGATTAATCATTCCTCATTCCTGATTCATCATTCCTGATTCATGATTCACCATTCCTGATTCCTGATACATCATTCATCATTCCTGATTCATCATTCCTGATTCCTGATTCATCATTCCTGATTCATCATTCCTGATTCCTGATTCATCATTCCTCATTCCTGATTCATCAATCCTCATTCCTGATTCATCATTCCTGATTCCTGATTGATCATTCCTCATTCCTGATTCATCAATCCTCATTCCTGATTCATCATTCCTGATTCCTGATTCATTATTCCTGATTGATCATTCCTGATTCCTGATTGATCATTCCTGATTCCTGATTCATCATTCATCATTCCTGATTCATCATTCTTGATTCCTGATTCATCATTCCTGATTCCTGATTCATCATTCCTCATTCCTGATTCATCAATCCTCATTCCTGATTCATCATTCCTGATTCCTGATTGATCATTCCTCATTCCTGATTCATCAATCCTCATTCCTGATTCATCATTCCTGATTCCTGATTCATTATTCCTGATTGATCATTCCTGATTCCTGATTGATCATTCCTGATTCCTGATTCATCATTCATCATTCCTGATTCATCATTCTTGATTCCTGATTCATCATTCCTGATTCCTGATTCATCATTCCTGATTCCCGATTCATCATTCCTGATTCCTGATTCATCATTCATCATTCCTGATTCCTGATTCATCATTCCTGATTCCTGATTCACCATTCCTGATTCCTGATTCATCTTTCCTGATTCATCATTCCTGATTCCTGATACACCATTCCTGATTCCTGATTCATCATTCCTGATTCCTGATTCATCATTCCTGATTCCTGATACATCATTCATCATTCCTGATTCATCATTCCTGATTCCTGATTCATCATTCCTGATTCCTGATTGATCATTCCTGATTCATGATTCAACATCCCTGATTCCTGATTCATCATTCATCTTTCCTGATTCATCATTCCTGATTCCTGATACGTCATTGATCATTCCTGATTCCTGATTCATCAGTCCTGATTCATGATTCACCAATCCAGATTCCTGATTCATCATTCCTCTTTCCTGATTCATCATTCGTGATTCCTGATACATCATTCATCATTCCTGATTCATCATTCCTGATTCCTGATTCATCATTCCTGATTCCTGATTCATGATTCACCAATCCAGATTCCTGATTCATCATTCCTCTTTCCTGATTCATCATTCGTGATTCCTGATACATCATTCATCATTCCTGATTCATCATTCATCATTCCTGATTCATCATTCCTGATTCCTGATTTATCATTCCTGATTCATCATTCCTGATTCCTGATTCATCATTCCTGATTCCTGATTCATCATTCCTCATTCCTGATTCATCATTCCTCATTCCTGATTCATCATACCTGATTCCTGATTCATCATTCCTGATTGATCATTCCTCATTCCTGATTCATCATTCCTGATTCCTGATTCATCATTCCTGATTCCTGATTCCTGATTCATCATTCCTGATTCATTATTCCTCATTCCTGATTCATCATTCTTCATTCCTGATTAATCATTCCTGATTCATGATTCACCATTCCTGATTCCTGATTCATCATTCCTCTTTCCTGATTCATCATTCCTCATTCCTGATTCATCATTCCTGATTCCTGATTCATCAGTCCTGATTCATGATTCACCAATCCAGATTCCTGATTCATCATTCCTCTTTCCTGATTGATCATTCCTGATTCCTGATACGTCATTCATCATTCCTGATTCATCATTCATCATTCCTGATTCATCATTCCTGATTCCTGATTTATCATTCCTGATTCATCATTCCTGATTCCTGATTCATCATTCCTGATTCCTGATTTATCATTCCTCATTCCTGATTCATCATTCCTCATTCCTGATTCATCATACCTGATTCCTGATTCCTCATTCCTGATTGATCATTCCTCATTCCTGATTCATCATTCCTGATTCCTGATTCATCATTCCAGATTCCTGATTCCTGATTCATCATTCCTGATTCATTATTCCTCATTCCTGATTCATCATTCTTCATTCCTGATTAATCATTCCTCATTCCTGATTCATCATTCCTGATTCATGATTCACCATTCCTGATTCCTGATACATCATTCATCATTCCTGATTCATCATTCCTGATTCCTGATTCATCATTCCTGATTCATCATTCCTCATTCCTGATTCATCATTCCTCATTCCTGATTCATCAATCCTCATTCCTGATTCATCATTCCTGATTCCTGATTGATCATTCCTCATTCCTGATTCATCAATCCTCATTCCTGATTCATCATTCCTGATTCCTTATTCATTATTCCTGATTGATCATTCCTGATTCCTGATTGATCATTCCTGATTCCTGATTCATCATTCATCATTCCTGATTCATCATTCTTGATTCCTGATTCATCATTCCTGATTCCTGATTCATCATTCCTGATTCCTGATTGATCATTCCTGATTCCTGATTCATCATTCCTGATTCATGATTCACCATTCCTGATTCCTGATTCATCATTCCTCTTTCCTGATTCATCATTCCTGATTCCTGATTCATCATTCCTGATTCCTGATTCATCAGTCCTGATTCATGATTCACCAATCCTGATTCCTGACTCATCATTCATCATTCCTGATTCCTGATTCATCATTCCTGATTCATCATTCATCATTCCTGATTCATCAATCATCATTCCTGATTCATCATTCCTGCTTCCTGATTCATCAATCCTCATTCCTGATTCATCATTCCTGATTCATCATTCCTGATTCATCATTCATCATTCCTGATTCATCATTCCTGATTCCTGATTCCTGATTCATCATTCCTGATTCATCATTCCTGATTCCTGATTCATCATTCCTGATTCCTGATTCATCATTCCTCATTCCTGATACATCATTCATCATACCTGATTCATCATTCATCATTCCTGATTCGTCATTCATGATTCCTGATTCATCATTCATGATTCCTGATTCAACATCCCTGATTCCTGATTCATCATTCATCTTTCCTGATTCATCATTCCTGATTCCTGATACGTCATTGATCATTCCTGATTCATCATTCCTGATTCATCATTCCTGATTCATCATTCCTGATTCATCATTCCCGATTCATCATTCCTGATTCATCATTAATCATTCCTGATTCATCATTCATCATTCCTGATGCATCATTCCTGATTCCTGATTCCTGATTCATCATTCCTGATTCATCATTCCTGATTCATCATTCCTGATTCCTGATTCATCATTCCTCATTCCTGATACATCATTCATCATACCTGATTCATCATTCATCATTCCTGATTCGTCATTCATGATTCCTGATTCATCATTCATGATTCCTGATTCAACATCCCTGATTCCTGATTCATCATTCATCTTTCCTGATTCATCATTCCTGATTCCTGATACGTCATTGATCATTCCTGATTCATCATTCCTGATTCATCATTCCTGATTCATCATTCCCGATTCATCATTCATCATTCCTGATTCATCATTCCTGATTCCTGATTCCTGATTCATCATTTCTGATTCCTGATTCATCATTCCTGATTCCTGATTCACCATTCCTGATTCCTGATTCATCATTCCTCTTTCCTGATTCATCATTCCTGATTCCTGATACATCATTCATCATTCCTGATTCATCATTCCTGATTCCTGATTCATCATTCCTGATTCCTGATTGATCATTCCTGATTCATGATTCACCAATCCTGATTCTTGATTCATCATTCCTCTTTCCTGATTCATCATTCCTGATTCCTGATTCATCATACCTGATTCCTGATTCATCATTCCTGATTGATCATTCCTCATTCCTGATTCATCATTCCTGATTCCTGATTCATCATTCATCATTCCTGATTCATCATTCATCATACCTGATTCATCATTCATCATTCCTGATTCGTCATTCATGATTCCTGATTCATCATTCATGATTCCTGATTCAACATCCCTGATTCCTGATTCATCATTCATCTTTCCTGATTCATCATTCCTGATTCCTGATACGTCATTGATCATTCCTGATTCCTGATTCATCAGTCCTGATTCATGATTCACCAATCCAGATTCCTGATTCATCATTCCTCTTTCCTGATTCATCATTCGTGATTCCTGATACATCATTCATCATTCCTGATTCATCATTCCTGATTCCTGATTCATCATTCCTGATTCCTGATTCATCAGTCCTGATTCATGATTCACCAATCCAGATTCCTGATTCATCATTCCTCTTTCCTGATTCATCATTCGTGATTCCTGATACATCATTCATCATTCCTGATTCATCATTCATCATTCCTGATTCATCATTCCTGATTCCTGATTTATCATTCCTGATTCATCATTCCTGATTCCTGATTCATCATTCCTGATTCCTGATTCATCATTCCTCATTCCTGATTCATCATTCCTCATTCCTGATTCATCATACCTGATTCCTGATTCATCATTCCTGATTGATCATTCCTCATTCCTGATTCATCATTCCTGATTCCTGATTCATCATTCCTGATTCCTGATTCCTGATTCATCATTCCTGATTCATTATTCCTCATTCCTGATTCATCATTCTTCATTCCTGATTAATCATTCCTGATTCATGATTCACCATTCCTGATTCCTGATTCATCATTCCTCTTTCCTGATTCATCATTCCTCATTCCTGATTCATCATTCCTGATTCCTGATTCATCAGTCCTGATTCATGATTCACCAATCCAGATTCCTGATTCATCATTCCTCTTTCCTGATTCATCATTCCTGATTCCTGATACGTCATTCATCATTCCTGATTCGTCATTCATCATTCCTGATTCATCATTCCTGATTCCTGATTTATCATTCCTGATTCATCATTCCTGATTCCTGATTCATCATTCCTGATTCCTGATTTATCATTCCTCATTCCTGATTCATCATTCCTCATTCCTGATTCATCATACCTGATTCCTGATTCCTCATTCCTGATTGATCATTCCTCATTCCTGATTCATCATTTCTGATTCCTGATTCATCATTCCAGATTCCTGATTCCTGATTCATCATTCCTGATTCATTATTCCTCATTCCTGATTCATCATTCTTCATTCCTGATTAATCATTCCTCATTCCTGATTCATCATTCCTGATTCATGATTCACCATTCCTGATTCCTGATACATCATTCATCATTCCTGATTCATCATTCCTGATTCCTGATTCATCATTCCTGATTCATCATTCCTGATTCCTGATTCATCATTCCTCATTCCTGATTCATCAATCCTCATTCCTGATTCATCATTCCTGATTCCTGATTGATCATTCCTCATTCCTGATTCATCAATCCTCATTCCTGATTCATCATTCCTGATTCCTGATTCATTATTCCTGATTGATCATTCCTGATTCCTGATTGATCATTCCTGATTCCTGATTCATCATTCATCATTCCTGATTCATCATTCTTGATTCCTGATTCATCATTCCTGATTCCTGATTCATCATTCCTCATTCCTGATTCATCAATCCTCATTCCTGATTCATCATTCCTGATTCCTGATTGATCATTCCTCATTCCTGATTCATCAATCCTCATTCCTGATTCATCATTCCTGATTCCTGATTCATTATTCCTGATTGATCATTCCTGATTCCTGATTGATCATTCCTGATTCCTGATTCATCATTCATCATTCCTGATTCATCATTCTTGATTCCTGATTCATCATTCCTGATTCCTGATTCATCATTCCTGATTCCCGATTCATCATTCCTGATTCCTGATTCATCATTCATCATTCCTGATTCCTGATTCATCATTCCTGATTCCTGATTCACCATTCCTGATTCCTGATTCATCTTTCCTGATTCATCATTCCTGATTCCTGATACACCATTCCTGATTCCTGATTCATCATTCCTGATTCCTGATTCATCATTCCTGATTCCTGATACATCATTCATCATTCCTGATTCATCATTCCTGATTCCTGATTCATCATTCCTGATTCCTGATTGATCATTCCTGATTCATGATTCAACATCCCTGATTCCTGATTCATCATTCATCTTTCCTGATTCATCATTCCTGATTCCTGATACGTCATTGATCATTCCTGATTCCTGATTCATCAGTCCTGATTCATGATTCACCAATCCAGATTCCTGATTCATCATTCCTCTTTCCTGATTCATCATTCGTGATTCCTGATACATCATTCATCATTCCTGATTCATCATTCCTGATTCCTGATTCATCATTCCTGATTCCTGATTCATGATTCACCAATCCAGATTCCTGATTCATCATTCCTCTTTCCTGATTCATCATTCGTGATTCCTGATACATCATTCATCATTCCTGATTCATCATTCATCATTCCTGATTCATCATTCCTGATTCCTGATTTATCATTCCTGATTCATCATTCCTGATTCCTGATTCATCATTCCTGATTCCTGATTCATCATTCCTCATTCCTGATTCATCATTCCTCATTCCTGATTCATCATACCTGATTCCTGATTCATCATTCCTGATTGATCATTCCTCATTCCTGATTCATCATTCCTGATTCCTGATTCATCATTCCTGATTCCTGATTCCTGATTCATCATTCCTGATTCATTATTCCTCATTCCTGATTCATCATTCTTCATTCCTGATTAATCATTCCTGATTCATGATTCACCATTCCTGATTCCTGATTCATCATTCCTCTTTCCTGATTCATCATTCCTCATTCCTGATTCATCATTCCTGATTCCTGATTCATCAGTCCTGATTCATGATTCACCAATCCAGATTCCTGATTCATCATTCCTCTTTCCTGATTGATCATTCCTGATTCCTGATACGTCATTCATCATTCCTGATTCATCATTCATCATTCCTGATTCATCATTCCTGATTCCTGATTTATCATTCCTGATTCATCATTCCTGATTCCTGATTCATCATTCCTGATTCCTGATTTATCATTCCTCATTCCTGATTCATCATTCCTCATTCCTGATTCATCATACCTGATTCCTGATTCCTCATTCCTGATTGATCATTCCTCATTCCTGATTCATCATTCCTGATTCCTGATTCATCATTCCAGATTCCTGATTCCTGATTCATCATTCCTGATTCATTATTCCTCATTCCTGATTCATCATTCTTCATTCCTGATTAATCATTCCTCATTCCTGATTCATCATTCCTGATTCATGATTCACCATTCCTGATTCCTGATACATCATTCATCATTCCTGATTCATCATTCCTGATTCCTGATTCATCATTCCTGATTCATCATTCCTCATTCCTGATTCATCATTCCTCATTCCTGATTCATCAATCCTCATTCCTGATTCATCATTCCTGATTCCTGATTGATCATTCCTCATTCCTGATTCATCAATCCTCATTCCTGATTCATCATTCCTGATTCCTTATTCATTATTCCTGATTGATCATTCCTGATTCCTGATTGATCATTCCTGATTCCTGATTCATCATTCATCATTCCTGATTCATCATTCTTGATTCCTGATTCATCATTCCTGATTCCTGATTCATCATTCCTGATTCCTGATTGATCATTCCTGATTCCTGATTCATCATTCCTGATTCATGATTCACCATTCCTGATTCCTGATTCATCATTCCTCTTTCCTGATTCATCATTCCTGATTCCTGATTCATCATTCCTGATTCCTGATTCATCAGTCCTGATTCATGATTCACCAATCCTGATTCCTGACTCATCATTCATCATTCCTGATTCCTGATTCATCATTCCTGATTCATCATTCATCATTCCTGATTCATCAATCATCATTCCTGATTCATCATTCCTGCTTCCTGATTCATCAATCCTCATTCCTGATTCATCATTCCTGATTCATCATTCCTGATTCATCATTCATCATTCCTGATTCATCATTCCTGATTCCTGATTCCTGATTCATCATTCCTGATTCATCATTCCTGATTCCTGATTCATCATTCCTGATTCCTGATTCATCATTCCTCATTCCTGATACATCATTCATCATACCTGATTCATCATTCATCATTCCTGATTCGTCATTCATGATTCCTGATTCATCATTCATGATTCCTGATTCAACATCCCTGATTCCTGATTCATCATTCATCTTTCCTGATTCATCATTCCTGATTCCTGATACGTCATTGATCATTCCTGATTCATCATTCCTGATTCATCATTCCTGATTCATCATTCCTGATTCATCATTCCCGATTCATCATTCCTGATTCATCATTAATCATTCCTGATTCATCATTCATCATTCCTGATGCATCATTCCTGATTCCTGATTCCTGATTCATCATTCCTGATTCATCATTCCTGATTCATCATTCCTGATTCCTGATTCATCATTCCTCATTCCTGATACATCATTCATCATACCTGATTCATCATTCATCATTCCTGATTCGTCATTCATGATTCCTGATTCATCATTCATGATTCCTGATTCAACATCCCTGATTCCTGATTCATCATTCATCTTTCCTGATTCATCATTCCTGATTCCTGATACGTCATTGATCATTCCTGATTCATCATTCCTGATTCATCATTCCTGATTCATCATTCCCGATTCATCATTCATCATTCCTGATTCATCATTCCTGATTCCTGATTCCTGATTCATCATTTCTGATTCCTGATTCATCATTCCTGATTCCTGATTCACCATTCCTGATTCCTGATTCATCATTCCTCTTTCCTGATTCATCATTCCTGATTCCTGATACATCATTCATCATTCCTGATTCATCATTCCTGATTCCTGATTCATCATTCCTGATTCCTGATTGATCATTCCTGATTCATGATTCACCAATCCTGATTCTTGATTCATCATTCCTCTTTCCTGATTCATCATTCCTGATTCCTGATACATCATTCATCATTCCTGATTCATCATTCATCATTCCTGATTCATCATTCCTGATTCCTGATTCATCATTCCTGATTCCTGATTCATCATTCCTGATTCCTGATTCATCATTCCTGATTCCTGATTCATCATTCATCATTCCTGATTCATTATTCCTGATTCATCATTCCTGATTCCTGATTGATCATTCCTCATTCCTGAATCATCATTCCTGATTCATCATTCCTCATTCCTGATTCCTGATTCATCATTCCTGATTCATGATTCACCATTCCTGATTCCTGATTCATCATTCCTCTTTCCTGATTCATCATTCCTGATTCCTGATTCATCATTCATCATTCCTGATTCATCATTCCTGATTCATCATTCCTGATTCCTGATTCATCAGTCCTGATTCATGATTCACCAATCCTGATTCCTGACTCATCATTCATCATTCCTGATTCCTGATTCATCATTCCTGATTCATCATTCATCATTCCTGATTCATCAATCATCATTCCTGATTCATCATTCCTGCTTCCTGATTCATCATTCCTGATTCCTGATTCATCATTCCTGATTCATGATTCACCATTCCTGATTCGTCATTCATCATTCCTGATTCATCATTCCTGATTCCTGATTCCTGATTCATCATTCCTGATTCCTGATTCCTGATTCATCATTCCTGATTCATCATTCATCATTCCTGATTCATCATTCCTGATTCCTGATTCCTGATTCATCATTCCTGATTCATCATTCCTGATTCATCATTCATCATTCCTGATTCATCATTCCTGATTCCTGATTCCTGATTCATCATTCCTGATTCATCATTCCTGATTCCTGATTCATCATTCCTGATTCCTGATTCATCATTCCTCATTCCTGATACATCATTCATCATACCTGATTCATCATTCATCATTCCTGATTCGTCATTCATGATTCCTGATTCATCATTCATGATTCCTGATTCAACATCCCTGATTCCTGATTCATCATTCATCTTTCCTGATTCATCATTCCTGATTCCTGATACGTCATTGATCATTCCTGATTCATCATTCCTGATTCATCATTCCTGATTCATCATTCCTGATTCATCATTCCCGATTCATCATTCCTGATTCATCATTAATCATTCCTGATTCATCATTCATCATTCCTGATGCATCATTCCTGATTCCTGATTCCTGATTCATCATTCCTGATTCATCATTCCTGATTCATCATTCCTGATTCCTGATTCATCATTCCTCATTCCTGATACATCATTCATCATACCTGATTCATCATTCATCATTCCTGATTCGTCATTCATGATTCCTGATTCATCATTCATGATTCCTGATTCAACATCCCTGATTCCTGATTCATCATTCATCTTTCCTGATTCATCATTCCTGATTCCTGATACGTCATTGATCATTCCTGATTCCTGATTCATCAGTCCTGATTCATGATTCACCAATCCAGATTCCTGATTCATCATTCCTCTTTCCTGATTCATCATTCGTGATTCCTGATACATCATTCATCATTCCTGATTCATCATTCCTGATTCCTGATTCATCATTCCTGATTCCTGATTCATCAGTCCTGATTCATGATTCACCAATCCAGATTCCTGATTCATCATTCCTCTTTCCTGATTCATCATTCGTGATTCCTGATACATCATTCATCATTCCTGATTCATCATTCATCATTCCTGATTCATCATTCCTGATTCCTGATTTATCATTCCTGATTCATCATTCCTGATTCCTGATTCATCATTCCTGATTCCTGATTCATCATTCCTCATTCCTGATTCATCATTCCTCATTCCTGATTCATCATACCTGATTCCTGATTCATCATTCCTGATTGATCATTCCTCATTCCTGATTCATCATTCCTGATTCCTGATTCATCATTCCTGATTCCTGATTCCTGATTCATCATTCCTGATTCATTATTCCTCATTCCTGATTCATCATTCTTCATTCCTGATTAATCATTCCTGATTCATGATTCACCATTCCTGATTCCTGATTCATCATTCCTCTTTCCTGATTCATCATTCCTCATTCCTGATTCATCATTCCTGATTCCTGATTCATCAGTCCTGATTCATGATTCACCAATCCAGATTCCTGATTCATCATTCCTCTTTCCTGATTCATCATTCCTGATTCCTGATACGTCATTCATCATTCCTGATTCATCATTCATCATTCCTGATTCATCATTCCTGATTCCTGATTTATCATTCCTGATTCATCATTCCTGATTCCTGATTCATCATTCCTGATTCCTGATTTATCATTCCTCATTCCTGATTCATCATTCCTCATTCCTGATTCATCATACCTGATTCCTGATTCCTCATTCCTGATTGATCATTCCTCATTCCTGATTCATCATTCCTGATTCCTGATTCATCATTCCAGATTCCTGATTCCTGATTCATCATTCCTGATTCATTATTCCTCATTCCTGATTCATCATTCTTCATTCCTGATTAATCATTCCTCATTCCTGATTCATCATTCCTGATTCATGATTCACCATTCCTGATTCCTGATACATCATTCATCATTCCTGATTCATCATTCCTGATTCCTGATTCATCATTCCTGATTCATCATTCCTGATTCCTGATTCATCATTCCTCATTCCTGATTCATCAATCCTCATTCCTGATTCATCATTCCTGATTCCTGATTGATCATTCCTCATTCCTGATTCATCAATCCTCATTCCTGATTCATCATTCCTGATTCCTGATTCATTATTCCTGATTGATCATTCCTGATTCCTGATTGATCATTCCTGATTCCTGATTCATCATTCGTCATTCCTGATTCATCATTCTTGATTCCTGATTCATCATTCCTGATTCCTGATTCCTGATTCGTCATTCCTGATTCATCATTCCTCATTCCTGATTCATCATTCTTCATTCCTGATTCCTGATTCCTGATTCATCATTCCTGATCCCTGATTCATCATTTATCATTCCTGATTCCTGATTCATCATTCCTGATTCCTGATTCCTGATTCATCATTCCTGATCCCTGATTCATCATTTATCATTCCTGATTCCTGATTCATCATTCCTGATTCCTGATTCATCATTCCTGATTCCTGATTCCTGATTCATCATTCCTGATTCCTGATTCATCATTCCTGATTCATTATTCACCATTCCTGATTCCTGATTCATCATTCCTCTTTCCTGATTCATCATTCCTGATTTCTGATACATCATTCATCATTCCTGATTCATCATTCATCATTCCTGATTCATCATTCATGATTCCTGATTTATCATTCCTGATTCATCATTCATAATTCCTGATTCATCATTCCTGATTCCTGATTCCTGATTCATCATTCCTGATTCATCATTCCTGATTCATCATTCATAATTCCTGATTCATCATTCCTGATTCCTGATTCATCATTCCTGATTCCTGATTCATCATTCCTCATTCCTGATTCATCATTCCTCATTCCTGATTCATCATACCTGATTCCTGATTCATCATTCCTGATTGATCATTCCTCATTCCTGATTCATCATTCCTGATTCCTGATTCATCATTCCTGATTCCTGATTCCTGATTCATCATTCCTGATTCATTATTCCTCATTCCTGATTCATCATTCTTCATTCCTGATTAATCATTCCTCATTCCTGATTCATCATTCCTGATTCATGATTCACCATTCCTGATTCCTGATACATCATTCATCATTCCTGATTCATCATTCCTGATTCCTGATTCATCATTCCTGATTCATCATTCCTGATTCCTGATTCATCATTCCTGATTCCTGATTCATCATTCCTCTTTCCTGATTCATCATTCATCATTCCTAATACATCATTCATCATTCCTGATTCATCATTCCTGATTCCTGATTCATCATTCCTGATACCTGATTGATCATTCCTGATTCCTGATTGATCATTCATCATTCCTGATTCATCATTCTTGATTCCTGATTCATCATTCCTGATTCCTGATTCATCATTCCTCTTTCCTGATTCATCATTCATCATTCCTAATACATCATTCATCATTCCTGATTCATCATTCATCATTCCTGATTCATCATTCCTGATTCCTGATTTATCATTCCTGATTCATCATTCCTGATTCCTGATTCATCATTCCTGATTCCTGATTCATCATTCCTGATTCCTGATTCATCATTCCTCATTCCTGATTCATCATTCCTGATTCCTGATTCATCATTCCTGATTGATCATTCCTCATTCCTGATTCATCATTCCTGATTCCTGATTCATCATTCCTGATTCCTGATTCCTGATTCGTCATTCCTGATTCATCATTCCTCATTCCTGATTCATCATTCTTCATTCCTGATACCTGATTCCTAATACATCATTCATCATTCCTGATTCCTGATTCATCATTCCTGATTCCTGATTCATCAGTCCTGATTCATGAATCACCAATCCAGATTCCTGATTCATCATTCCTCTTTCCTGATTCATCATTCCTGATTCCTGATACATCATTCATCATTCCTGATTCATCATTCATCATTCCTGATTCATCATTCCTGATTCCTGATTTATCATTCCTGATTCATCATTCCTGATTCCTGATTCATCATTCCTGATTCCTGATTCATCATTCCTGATTCCTGATTCATCATTCCTCATTCCTGATTCATCATTCCTGATTCCTGATTCATCATTCCTGATTGATCATTCCTCATTCCTGATTCATCATTCCTGATTCCTGATTCATCATTCCTGATTCCTGATTCCTGATTCGTCATTCCTGATTCATCATTCCTCATTCCTGATTCATCATTCTTCATTCCTGATTCCTGATTCCTGATTCATCATTCCTGATCCCTGATTCATCATTTATCATTCCTGATTCCTGATTCATCATTCCTGATTCCTGATTCCTGATTCATCATTCCTGATCCCTGATTCATCATTTATCATTCCTGATTCCTGATTCATCATTCCTGATTCCTGATTCATCATTCCTGATTCCTGATTCATCATTCCTGATTCCTGATTCCTGATTCATCATTCCTGATTCCTGATTCATCATTCCTGATTCATTATTCACCATTCCTGATTCCTGATTCATCATTCCTCTTTCCTGATTCATCATTCCTGATTTCTGATACATCATTCATCATTCCTGATTCATCATTCATCATTCCTGATTCATCATTCATGATTCCTGATTTATCATTCCTGATTCATCATTCATAATTCCTGATTCATCATTCCTGATTCCTGATTCCTGATTCATCATTCCTGATTCATCATTCCTGATTCATCATTCATAATTCCTGATTCATCATTCCTGATTCCTGATTCATCATTCCTGATTCCTGATTCATCATTCCTCATTCCTGATTCATCATTCCTCATTCCTGATTCATCATACCTGATTCCTGATTCATCATTCCTGATTGATCATTCCTCATTCCTGATTCATCATTCCTGATTCCTGATTCATCATTCCTGATTCCTGATTCCTGATTCATCATTCCTGATTCATTATTCCTCATTCCTGATTCATCATTCTTCATTCCTGATTAATCATTCCTCATTCCTGATTCATCATTCCTGATTCATGATTCACCATTCCTGATTCCTGATACATCATTCATCATTCCTGATTCATCATTCCTGATTCCTGATTCATCATTCCTGATTCATCATTCCTGATTCCTGATTCATCATTCCTGATTCCTGATTCATCATTCCTCTTTCCTGATTCATCATTCATCATTCCTAATACATCATTCATCATTCCTGATTCATCATTCCTGATTCCTGATTCATCATTCCTGATTCCTGATTGATCATTCCTGATTCCTGATTCATCATTCATCATTCCTGATTCATCATTCTTGATTCCTGATTCATCATTCCTGATTCCTGATTCATCATTCCTCTTTCCTGATTCATCATTCATCATTCCTAATACATCATTCATCATTCCTGATTCCTGATTCATCATTCCTGATTCCTGATTCATCAGTCCTGATTCATGAATCACCATTCCAGATTCCTGATTCATCATTCCTCTTTCCTGATTCATCATTCCTGATTCCTGATACATCATTCATCATTCCTGATTCATCATTCATCATTCCTGATTCATCATTCCTGATTCCTGATTTATCATTCCTGATTCATCATTCCTGATTCCTGATTCATCATTCCTGATTCCTGATTCATCATTCCTGATTCCTGATTCATCATTCCTCATTCCTGATTCATCATTCCTCATTCCTGATTCATCATTCCTGATTGATCATTCCTCATTCCTGATTCATCATTCCTGATTCCTGATTCATCATTCCTGATTCCTGATTCCTGATTCGTCATTCCTGATTCATCATTCCTCATTCCTGATTCATCATTCTTCATTCCTGATTCCTGATTCCTGATTCATCATTCCTGATCCCTGATTCATCATTTATCATTCCTGATTCCTGATTCATCATTCCTGATTCCTGATTCCTGATTCATCATTCCTGATCCCTGATTCATCATTTATCATTCCTGATTCCTGATTCATCATTCCTGATTCCTGATTCATCATTCCTGATTCCTGATTCATCATTCCTGATTCCTGATTCCTGATTCATCATTCCTGATTCCTGATTCATCATTCCTGATTCATTATTCACCATTCCTGATTCCTGATTCATCATTCCTCTTTCCTGATTCATCATTCCTGATTTCTGATACATCATTCATCATTCCTGATTCATCATTCATCATTCCTGATTCATCATTCATGATTCCTGATTTATCATTCCTGATTCATCATTCATAATTCCTGATTCATCATTCCTGATTCCTGATTCCTGATTCATCATTCCTGATTCATCATTCCTGATTCATCATTCATAATTCCTGATTCATCATTCCTGATTCCTGATTCATCATTCATCATTCCTGATTCATCATTCCTGATTCCTGATTCCTGATTCATCATTCCTGATTCATCATTCCTCATTCCTGATTCATCATTCTTCATTCCTGATTAATCATTCCTCATTCCTGATTCATCATTCCTGATTCATGATTCACCATTCCTGATTCCTGATTCATCATTCGTCATTCCTGATTCATCATTCCTGATTCATTATTCCTGATTGATCATTCCTGATTCCTGATTCATCATTCCTGATTCCTGATTCATCATTCATCATTCCTGATTGATCATTCCTGATTCCTGATTGATCATTCCTGATTCCTGATTGATCATTCCTGATTCCTGATTCATCATTCATCATTCCTGATTCATCATTCTTGATTCCTGATTCATCATTCCTGATTCCTGATTCATCATTCCTCTTTCCTGATTCATCATTCATCATTCCTAATACATCATTCATCATTCCTGATTCATCATTCCTCATTCCTGATTCATCATTCTTCATTCCTGATTAATCATTCCTCATTCCTGATTCATCATTCCTGATTCATGATTCACCATTCCTGATTCCTGATTCATCATTCGTCATTCCTGATTCATCATTCCTGATTCATTATTCCTGATTCATCATTCCTGATTCCTGATTCATCATTCCTGATTCCTGATTCATCATTCATCATTCCTGATTGATCATTCCTGATTCCTGATTGATCATTCCTGATTCCTGATTGATCATTCCTGATTCCTGATTCATCATTCATCATTCCTGATTCATCATTCTTGATTCCTGATTCATCATTCCTGATTCCTGATTCATCATTCCTCTTTCCTGATTCATCATTCATCATTCCTAATACATCATTCATCATTCCTGATTCATCATTCCTGATTCCTGATTCATCATTCCTGATTCCTGATTGATCATTCCTGATTCCTGATTCATCATTCATCATTCCTGATTCATCATTCTTGATTCCTGATTCATCATTCCTGATTCCTGATTCATCATTCCTCTTTCCTGATTCATCATTCATCATTCCTAATACATCATTCATCATTCCTGATTCCTGATTCATCATTCCTGATTCCTGATTCATCAGTCCTGATTCATGAATCACCAATCCAGATTCCTGATTCATCATTCCTCTTTCCTGATTCATCATTCCTGATTCCTGATACATCATTCATCATTCCTGATTCATCATTCATCATTCCTGATTCATCATTCCTGATTCCTGATTTATCATTCCTGATTCATCATTCCTGATTCCTGATTCATCATTCCTGATTCCTGATTCATCATTCCTGATTCCTGATTCATCATTCCTCATTCCTGATTCATCATTCCTGATTCCTGATTCATCATTCCTGATTGATCATTCCTCATTCCTGATTCATCATTCCTGATTCCTGATTCATCATTCCTGATTCCTGATTCCTGATTCGTCATTCCTGATTCATCATTCCTCATTCCTGATTCATCATTCTTCATTCCTGATTCCTGATTCCTGATTCATCATTCCTGATCCCTGATTCATCATTTATCATTCCTGATTCCTGATTCATCATTCCTGATTCCTGATTCATCATTCCTGATTCCTGATTCATCATTCCTGATTCCTGATTCCTGATTCATCATTCCTGATTCATTATTCATCATTCCTGATTCATTATTCACCATTCCTGATTCCTGATTCATCATTCCTCTTTCCTGATTCATCATTCCTGATTTCTGATACATCATTCATCATTCCTGATTCATCATTCATCATTCCTGATTCATCATTCATCATTCCTGATTTATCATTCCTGATTCATCATTCCTGATTCCTGTTTCATCATTCCTGATTCCTGATTCATCATTCCTCATTCCTGATTCATCATTCATGATTCCTGATTCAACATTCCTGATTCCTGATTCATCATTCCTGATTCATGATTCACCATTCCTGATTCCTGATTCATCATTCCTCTTTCCTGATTCATCATTCCTGATTCGTGATTCATCATTCCTCTTTCCTCATTCCTGATCGCTGATTCATCATTCCTGATTCATCATTCCTGATTCATCATTCATCATTCCTGATTCATCATTCCTGATTTCTGATTCATCATTCCTGATTCCTGATTCATCATTCCTGATTCCTGATTCATCATTCATCATTCCTGATTCATTATTCCTGATTCGTCATTCATCATTCCTGATTCATCATTCATCATTCCTGATTCATCATTCGTCATTCCTGATTCATCATTCCTGATTCCTGATTCATTATTCCTGATTCATCATTCCTGATTCCTGATTCATCATTCCTGATTCCTGATTCATCATTCATCATTCCTGATTCATCATTCCTGATTCATGATTCACCATTCCTGATTCCTGATTCATCATTCCTCTTTCCTGATTCATCATTCCTGATTCCTGATACATCATTCATCATTCCTGATTCATCATTCCTGATTCCTGATTCATCATTCCTGATTCCTGATTCATCAGTCCTGATTCATGATTCACCAATCCAGATTCCTGATTCATCATTCCTCTTTCCTGATTCATCATTCGTGATTCCTGATACATCATTCATCATTCCTGATTCATCATTCATCATTCCTGATTCATCATTCCTGATTCCTGATTTATCATTCCTGATTCATCATTCCTGATTCCTGATTCATCATTCCTGATTCCTGATTCATCATTCCTCATTCCTGATTCATCATTCCTCATTCCTGATTCATCATACCTGATTCCTGATTCATCATTCCTGATTGATCATTCCTCATTCCTGATTCATCATTCCTGATTCCTGATTCATCATTCCTGATTCCTGATTCCTGATTCATCATTCCTGATTCATTATTCCTCATTCCTGATTCATCATTCTTCATTCCTGATTAATCATTCCTCATTCCTGATTCATCATTCCTGATTCATGATTCACCATTCCTGATTCCTGATACATCATCCATCATTCCTGATTCATCATTCCTGATTCCTGATTCATCATTCCTGATTCATCATTCCTGATTCCTGATTCATCATTCCTGATTCCTGATTCATCATTCATCATTCCTGATTAATCATTCCTGATTCATGATTCACCATTCCTGATTCCTGATTCATCATTCCTCTTTCCTGATTCATCATTCCTCATTCCTGATTCATCATTCCTGATTCCTGATTCATCAGTCCTGATTCATGATTCACCAATCCAGATTCCTGATTCATCATTCCTCTTTCCTGATTCATCATTCCTGATTCCTGATACGTCATTCATCATTCCTGATTCATCATTCATCATTCCTGATTCATCATTCCTGATTCCTGATTTATCATTCCTGATTCATCATTCCTGATTCCTGATTCATCATTCCTGATTCCTGATTTATCATTCCTCATTCCTGATTCATCATTCCTCATTCCTGATTCGTCATACCTGATTCCTGATTCATCATTCCTGATTCATCATTCCTCATTCCTGATTCATCATTCCTGATTCCTGATTCATCATTCCAGATTCCTGATTCCTGATTCATCATTCCTGATTCATTATTCCTCATTCCTGATTCATCATTCTTCATTCCTGATTAATCATTCCTCATTCCTGATTCATCATTCCTGATTCATGATTCACCATTCCTGATTCCTGATACATCATTCATCATTCCTGATTCATCATTCCTGATTCCTGATTCATCATTCCTGATTCATCATTCCTGATTCCTGATTCATCATTCCTGATTCCTGATTCATCATTCCTCATTCCTGATTCATCAATCCTCATTCCTGATTCATCATTCCTGATTCCTGATTGATCATTCCTCATTCCTGATTCATCAATCCTCATTCCTGATTCATCATTCCTGATTCCTGATTCATTATTCCTGATTGATCATTCCTGATTCCTGATTGATCATTCCTGATTCCTGATTCATCATTCATCATTCCTGATTCATCATTCTTGATTCCTGATTCATCATTCCTGATTCCTGATTCATCATTCCTGATTCCTGATTCATCATTCATCATTCCTGATTCCTGATTCATCATTGCTGATTCCTGATTCATCATTCATCATTCCTCATTGATCATTCCTTATTCCCGATTCATCATTCCTTATTCCTGATTCATCATTCCTGATTCCTGATTCATCATTCCTGATTCCTGATTCACCATTCCTGATTCCTGATTCATCATTCCTCTTTCCTGATTCATCATTCCTGATTCCTGATACATCATTCATCATTCCTGATTCATCATTCCTGATTCCTGATTCATCATTCCTGATTCCTGATTGATCATTCCTGATTCATGATTCACCAATCCTGATTCTTGATTCATCATTCCTCTTTCCTGATTCATCATTCCTGATTCCTGATACATCATTCATCATTCCTGATTCATCATTCATCATTCCTGATTCATCATTCCTGATTCCTGATTCATCATTCCTGATTCCTGATTCATCATTCCTGATTCCTGATTCATCATTCCTGATTCCTGATTCATCATTCATCATTCCTGATTCATTATTCCTGATTCATCATTCCTGATTCCTGATTGATCATTCCTCATTCCTGATTCATCATTCCTGATTCATCATTCCTCATTCCTGATTCCTGATTCATCATTCCTGATTCATGATTCACCATTCCTGATTCATCATTCCTCTTTCCTGATTCATCATTCCTGATTCCTGATTCATCATTCATCATTCCTGATTCATCATTCCTGATTCATCATTCCTGATTCCTGATTCATCAGTCCTGATTCATGATTCACCAATCCTGATTCCTGACTCATCATTCATCATTCCTGATTCCTGATTCATCATTCCTGATTCATCATTCATCATTCCTGATTCATCAATCATCATTCCTGATTCATCATTCCTGCTTCCTGATTCATCATTCCTGATTCCTGATTCATCATTCCTGATTCATGATTCATCATTCCTGATTCGTCATTCATCATTCCTGATTCATCATTCCTGATTCCTGATTCCTGATTCATCATTCCTGATTCCTGATTCCTGATTCATCATTCCTGATTCATCATTCATCATTCCTGATTCATCATTCCTGATTCCTGATTCCTGATTCATCATTCCTGATTCATCATTCCTGATTCATCATTCATCATTCCTGATTCATCATTCCTGATTCCTGATTCCTGATTCATCATTCCTGATTCTGATTCATCATTCCTGATTCATTATTCACCATTCCTGATTCCTGATTCATCATTCCTCTTTCCTGATTCATCATTCCTGATTTCTGATACATCATTCATCATTCCTGATTCATCATTCATCATTCCTGATTCATCATTCATGATTCCTGATTTATCATTCCTGATTCATCATTCCTGATTCCTGTTTCATCATTCCTGATTCCTGATTCATCATTCCTCATTCCTGATTCATCATTCATGATTCCTGATTCAACATTCCTGATTCCTGATTCATCATTCCTGATTCATGATTCACCATTCCTGATTCCTGATTCATAATTCCTCTTTCCTGATTCATCATTCCTGATTCCTGATTCATCATTCCTCTTTCCTCATTCCTGATCGCTGATTCATCATTCCTGATTCATCATTCCTGATTCATCATTCCTGATTCCTGATTCATCATTCCTGATTCATCATTCCTGATTCCTGATTCATCATTCCTGATTCCTGATTGATCATTCCTGATTCCTGATTCATCATTCATCATTCCTGATTCATCATTCTTGATTCCTGATTCATCATTCCTGATTCCTGATTCATCATTCCTCTTTCCTGATTCATCATTCATCATTCCTAATACATCATTCATCATTCCTGATTCCTGATTCATCATTCCTGATTCCTGATTCATCAGTCCTGATTCATGAATCACCAATCCAGATTCCTGATTCATCATTCCTCTTTCCTGATTCATCATTCCTGATTCCTGATACATCATTCATCATTCCTGATTCATCATTCATCATTCCTGATTCATCATTCCTGATTCCTGATTTATCATTCCTGATTCATCATTCCTGATTCCTGATTCATCATTCCTGATTCCTGATTCATCATTCCTGATTCCTGATTCATCATTCCTCATTCCTGATTCATCATTCCTGATTCCTGATTCATCATTCCTGATTGATCATTCCTCATTCCTGATTCATCATTCCTGATTCCTGATTCATCATTCCTGATTCCTGATTCCTGATTCGTCATTCCTGATTCATCATTCCTCATTCCTGATTCATCATTCTTCATTCCTGATTCCTGATTCCTGATTCATCATTCCTGATCCCTGATTCATCATTTATCATTCCTGATTCCTGATTCATCATTCCTGATTCCTGATTCATCATTCCTGATTCCTGATTCATCATTCCTGATTCCTGATTCCTGATTCATCATTCCTGATTCATTATTCATCATTCCTGATTCATTATTCACCATTCCTGATTCCTGATTCATCATTCCTCTTTCCTGATTCATCATTCCTGATTTCTGATACATCATTCATCATTCCTGATTCATCATTCATCATTCCTGATTCATCATTCATCATTCCTGATTTATCATTCCTGATTCATCATTCCTGATTCCTGTTTCATCATTCCTGATTCCTGATTCATCATTCCTCATTCCTGATTCATCATTCATGATTCCTGATTCAACATTCCTGATTCCTGATTCATCATTCCTGATTCATGATTCACCATTCCTGATTCCTGATTCATCATTCCTCTTTCCTGATTCATCATTCCTGATTCCTGATTCATCATTCCTCTTTCCTCATTCCTGATCGCTGATTCATCATTCCTGATTCATCATTCCTGATTCATCATTCATCATTCCTGATTCATCATTCCTGATTTCTGATTCATCATTCCTGATTCCTGATTCATCATTCCTGATTCCTGATTCATCATTCATCATTCCTGATTCATTATTCCTGATTCGTCATTCATCATTCCTGATTCATCATTCATCATTCCTGATTCATCATTCGTCATTCCTGATTCATCATTCCTGATTCCTGATTCATTATTCCTGATTCATCATTCCTGATTCCTGATTCATCATTCCTGATTCCTGATTCATCATTCATCATTCCTGATTCATCATTCCTGATTCATGATTCACCATTCCTGATTCCTGATTCATCATTCCTCTTTCCTGATTCATCATTCCTGATTCCTGATACATCATTCATCATTCCTGATTCATCATTCCTGATTCCTGATTCATCATTCCTGATTCCTGATTCATCAGTCCTGATTCATGATTCACCAATCCAGATTCCTGATTCATCATTCCTCTTTCCTGATTCATCATTCGTGATTCCTGATACATCATTCATCATTCCTGATTCATCATTCATCATTCCTGATTCATCATTCCTGATTCCTGATTTATCATTCCTGATTCATCATTCCTGATTCCTGATTCATCATTCCTGATTCCTGATTCATCATTCCTCATTCCTGATTCATCATTCCTCATTCCTGATTCATCATACCTGATTCCTGATTCATCATTCCTGATTGATCATTCCTCATTCCTGATTCATCATTCCTGATTCCTGATTCATCATTCCTGATTCCTGATTCCTGATTCATCATTCCTGATTCATTATTCCTCATTCCTGATTCATCATTCTTCATTCCTGATTAATCATTCCTCATTCCTGATTCATCATTCCTGATTCATGATTCACCATTCCTGATTCCTGATACATCATCCATCATTCCTGATTCATCATTCCTGATTCCTGATTCATCATTCCTGATTCATCATTCCTGATTCCTGATTCATCATTCCTGATTCCTGATTCATCATTCATCATTCCTGATTAATCATTCCTGATTCATGATTCACCATTCCTGATTCCTGATTCATCATTCCTCTTTCCTGATTCATCATTCCTCATTCCTGATTCATCATTCCTGATTCCTGATTCATCAGTCCTGATTCATGATTCACCAATCCAGATTCCTGATTCATCATTCCTCTTTCCTGATTCATCATTCCTGATTCCTGATACGTCATTCATCATTCCTGATTCATCATTCATCATTCCTGATTCATCATTCCTGATTCCTGATTTATCATTCCTGATTCATCATTCCTGATTCCTGATTCATCATTCCTGATTCCTGATTTATCATTCCTCATTCCTGATTCATCATTCCTCATTCCTGATTCGTCATACCTGATTCCTGATTCATCATTCCTGATTCATCATTCCTCATTCCTGATTCATCATTCCTGATTCCTGATTCATCATTCCAGATTCCTGATTCCTGATTCATCATTCCTGATTCATTATTCCTCATTCCTGATTCATCATTCTTCATTCCTGATTAATCATTCCTCATTCCTGATTCATCATTCCTGATTCATGATTCACCATTCCTGATTCCTGATACATCATTCATCATTCCTGATTCATCATTCCTGATTCCTGATTCATCATTCCTGATTCATCATTCCTGATTCCTGATTCATCATTCCTGATTCCTGATTCATCATTCCTCATTCCTGATTCATCAATCCTCATTCCTGATTCATCATTCCTGATTCCTGATTGATCATTCCTCATTCCTGATTCATCAATCCTCATTCCTGATTCATCATTCCTGATTCCTGATTCATTATTCCTGATTGATCATTCCTGATTCCTGATTGATCATTCCTGATTCCTGATTCATCATTCATCATTCCTGATTCATCATTCTTGATTCCTGATTCATCATTCCTGATTCCTGATTCATCATTCCTGATTCCTGATTCATCATTCATCATTCCTGATTCCTGATTCATCATTGCTGATTCCTGATTCATCATTCATCATTCCTCATTGATCATTCCTTATTCCCGATTCATCATTCCTTATTCCTGATTCATCATTCCTGATTCCTGATTCATCATTCCTGATTCCTGATTCACCATTCCTGATTCCTGATTCATCATTCCTCTTTCCTGATTCATCATTCCTGATTCCTGATACATCATTCATCATTCCTGATTCATCATTCCTGATTCCTGATTCATCATTCCTGATTCCTGATTGATCATTCCTGATTCATGATTCACCAATCCTGATTCTTGATTCATCATTCCTCTTTCCTGATTCATCATTCCTGATTCCTGATACATCATTCATCATTCCTGATTCATCATTCATCATTCCTGATTCATCATTCCTGATTCCTGATTCATCATTCCTGATTCCTGATTCATCATTCCTGATTCCTGATTCATCATTCCTGATTCCTGATTCATCATTCATCATTCCTGATTCATTATTCCTGATTCATCATTCCTGATTCCTGATTGATCATTCCTCATTCCTGATTCATCATTCCTGATTCATCATTCCTCATTCCTGATTCCTGATTCATCATTCCTGATTCATGATTCACCATTCCTGATTCATCATTCCTCTTTCCTGATTCATCATTCCTGATTCCTGATTCATCATTCATCATTCCTGATTCATCATTCCTGATTCATCATTCCTGATTCCTGATTCATCAGTCCTGATTCATGATTCACCAATCCTGATTCCTGACTCATCATTCATCATTCCTGATTCCTGATTCATCATTCCTGATTCATCATTCATCATTCCTGATTCATCAATCATCATTCCTGATTCATCATTCCTGCTTCCTGATTCATCATTCCTGATTCCTGATTCATCATTCCTGATTCATGATTCATCATTCCTGATTCGTCATTCATCATTCCTGATTCATCATTCCTGATTCCTGATTCCTGATTCATCATTCCTGATTCCTGATTCCTGATTCATCATTCCTGATTCATCATTCATCATTCCTGATTCATCATTCCTGATTCCTGATTCATCATTCATCATTCCTGATTCATTATTCCTGATTCATCATTCATCATTCCTGATTCATCATTCATCATTCCTGATTCATCATTCGTCATTCCTGATTCATCATTCCTGATTCCTGATTCATTATTCCTGATTCATCATTCCTGATTCCTGATTCATCATTCCTGATTCCTGATTCATCATTCATCATTCCTGATTCATCATTCCTGATTCATGATTCACCATTCCTGATTCCTGATTCATCATTCCTCTTTCCTGATTCATCATTCCTGATTCCTGATACATCATTCATCATTCCTGATTCATCATTCCTGATTCCTGATTCATTATTCCTGATTCCTGATTCATCAGTCCTGATTCATGATTCACCAATCCAGATTCCTGATTCATCATTCCTCTTTCCTGATTCATCATTCGTGATTCCTGATACATCATTCATCATTCCTGATTCATCATTCATCATTCCTGATTCATCATTCCTGATTCCTGATTTATCATTCCTGATTCATCATTCCTGATTCCTGATTCATCATTCCTGATTCCTGATTCATCATTCCTCATTCCTGATTCATCATTCCTCATTCCTGATTCATCATACCTGATTCCTGATTCATCATTCCTGATTGATCAATCCTCATTCCTGATTCATCATTCCTGATTCCTGATTCATCATTCCTGATTCCTGATTCCTGATTCATCATTCCTGATTCATTATTCCTCATTCCTGATTCATCATTCTTCATTCCTGATTAATCATTCCTCATTCCTAATTCATCATTCCTGATTCATGATTCACCATTCCTGATTCCTGATACATCATTCATCATTCCTGATTCATCATTCCTGATTCCTGATTCATCATTCCTGATTCATCATTCCTGATTCCTGATTCATCATTCTTCATTCCTGATTAATCATTCCTCATTCCTGATTCATCATTCCTGATTCATGATTCACCATTCCTGATTCCTGATACATCATTCATCATTCCTGATTCATCATTCCTGATTCCTGATTCCTGATTCATCATTCCTGATTCATCATTCCTCATTCCTGATTCATCATTCTTCATTCCTGATTAATCATTCCTCATTCCTGATTCATCATTCCTGATTCATGATTCACCATTCCTGATTCCTGATTCATCATTCCTCTTTCCTGATTCATCATTCCTGATTCCTGATTCATCATTCCTCTTTCCTCATTCCTGATCGCTGATTCATCATTCCTGATTCATCATTCCTGATTCATCATTCATCATTCCTGATTCATCATTCCTGATTTCTGATTCATCATTCCTGATTCATCGCGCAGAATCAATGGACATATCCAGTTCTGAATATAATTAAGTCCCCGTAAGTACTTGAACGATTGCCCAGTTAATGAGGAGCGGGAGATTCAAATACAAAGAAAATGGCGAAAACGCTTCCACTAGCTTATGTTTGAAGCGCTCTCGAAGCTTCATTTTTGAGAGAAAAAATCATTTTCAATCGGCTTTTTAAAGCTAAAGGTCACATAAATCAGTAGAGCTATTGACCTCAGTTGTATCTTTCAAAAACCCATGTACCTTAGCCTTCTGAATCTAAGCGAGTTTTGACCGAATTTTGTATGGAAAACTGCTCAGTCCAATATTCAGGTCTCGATTTCAACTGAAATATAAGACGCACAAGTCATTTTCAATCGGCTTCTTGTAGACCCTAAGATAAGCTTTAAAATTATATTTCAAGCTTCCCAAACGGTTAGAAAAAACCCTGTACCTTGGATAAAAAACTGTCAAAAGTTAAACTAAAACGGCATTTCGTGCCACTTATGATAATGTTTGTAGAAGCGGTTTGTCTATTGACAATTATCAAGTAGCGTGGTGTTGAGTCCCATGGGAGGTGATTAAGATCCTGAAAGCGAAGCGGGAACTTTAAAGCAAGCTAAATATATCAACTGCATTTTAGTTGCTTGGATACCAGTTTTGTTAGCAAAAGAAAAGAGAAGCTCAACATTATTCACATTCTGATTCTAAAAGTCTATCATGGCTGATAATAATATCGCAGCTCCGTTTCAAGATTGCACTTTTCCCGAGCCTGTTCATCCGCCATTGCTTTAAATATATAAGTTCCTGCAGCTCTTTAAACGAACGAGGGAAATACACAAAACTGCGCAGTTATGACGTAGATAAATCCATAGTTCAGCAGTTAGCACATGAGTAAACTTTGAAGTTCATTATCAATACAAATGACATTGCAAACAACTTTCGTACTTCTTGAGCAAAGGGATTTGGAATCCCAGAATTGTTTGTGTTATAAAACACCGATGTTTGTGAATTGGAGCGGAATTACCCCCAATTTATCGAGCCTATACTATACTCAGTTTCATTGGGTGATTTTGTTTGACTTCTAGGACTGGAATAAGCTTGAATAACATCTCATTTTAAAGCTACATCTTCCAAGAATCTGTATTCAGACTTATTTGCGACGCGATTTGAAAACGACTGGGAGAAAATTGAGAACGGCTTGGAACACTGCTAGCCGTTTTGCCGACCGGCTTTTTACCGGTTCGGCAACTAGCTCAGTTAAACTTTCTTTGTGGTTGATTTTGTGGATCCGATTTTGTTTGACTTCTAGGATACGGATAAGCTTGAATAACATCTCATTATAAAGCTACATCTTCCAAAAATCTGTATTAAGACTTATTTGCGATGCGATTTGAACACGATTGGTAGAAAATTGAGAAAGAGTTGGAACACTGTTTGCCGTTTTGCGGACTGGCTTTTTCCCGCTTCGACGTGACTCATGCATGAACACAGCTTGCTCAGTTAATTTCTTTGTGGGTGATTTTGTGGATCCGATTTTGTTTGACTCTATAGTCTCTACAGTATCTATGCTCTCTACATGATCTATACGCTCTCTATAGTCTCTACAGTATCTACGCACTCTATAGTCTCTACAGTATCTATGCTGTCTACACGATCTACGCTCTCTATAGTCTCTACACGATCTATGCTCTCTACGCGATCTACGCTCTCTGAAGATATAGTCTCTACAGTATCTATGCTCTCTACACGATCTACGCTCTCTATATAGTCTCTACAGTATCTATGCTATCTACACGATCTACGCACTCTATAGTCTCTACAGTATCTATGCTCTCTACACGATCTATGCTCTCTACACGATCTACGCTCTCTATAGTCTCTACAGTATCTATGCTCTCTACACGATCTACGCTCTCTATAGTCTCTACAGTATCTATGCTCTCTACACGATCTACGCTCTCTATAGTCTCTACAGTACTGGTCTATTTTTACCGCTTCGACGCGAGTTGAACAAAAGTATACTCAGTTCAGTTTCATTTGGTGATTTTGTTTGACTTCTAGGGCACGGATAAGCTTGAATAACATCTCATTTTAAAGCTACAGCTTCCTAGAATCTGTATTTAGACTTATTTGCGATGCGTTGTGAACATGCTGTGAAAAAAATGAGAGCATGAGTTTAAGCCGAAGGGCTTTGTCGTTTTGTGGATAAACTATTGTTTGGCTCTTTCATTCCATTACCTGGTTTTACGAACTTCTATTGAATTGACTTTCACACTTGAGAGATCGGCTTGGGACTAGCAGTTCCCAAAGCTCGTTCCATTTGAGATCGGCTAGGGACAAGCAACTCCCAAAGCTCATTTATTTAAGCCAATCGTAGGGCAATCCTCTAACTCATTAATATTATAATTAGTTGACCTTAATGTAGTCCAAAATCTCAAAGTGTCCCTCGAACAAAGGCCATTCTGCGCGATGTCCTGATTCATCATTCCTGATTCCTGATTCATCATTCATCATTCCTGATTCATTATTCCTGATTCATCATTCATCATTCCTGATTCATCATTCATCATTCCTGATTCATCATTCGTCATTCCTGATTCATCATTCCTGATTCCTGATTCATTATTCCTGATTCATCATTCCTGATTCCTGATTCATCATTCCTGATTCCTGATTCATCATTCATCATTCCTGATTCATCATTCCTGATTCATGATTCACCATTCCTGATTCCTGATTCATCATTCCTCTTTCCTGATTCATCATTCCTGATTCCTGATACATCATTCATCATTCCTGATTCATCATTCCTGATTCCTGATTCATCATTCATCATTCCTGATTCATCATTCTTGATTCCTGATTCATCATTCCTGATTCCTGATTCATCATTCCTGATTCCTGATTGATCATTCCTGATTCCTGATTCATCATTCATCATTCCTGATTCATCATTCATCATACCTGATTCATCATTCATCATTCCTGATTCGTCATTCATGATTCCTGATTCATCATTCATGATTCCTGATTCAACATCCCTGATTCCTGATTCATCATTCATCTTTCCTGATTCATCATTCCTGATTCCTGATACGTCATTGATCATTCCTGATTCCTGATTCATCAGTCCTGATTCATGATTCACCAATCCAGATTCCTGATTCATCATTCCTCTTTCCTGATTCATCATTCCTGATTCCTGATACATCATTCATCATTCCTGATTCATCATTCCTGATTCCTGATTCATTATTCCTGATTCCTGATTCATCAGTCCTGATTCATGATTCACCAATCCAGATTCCTGATTCATCATTCCTCTTTCCTGATTCATCATTCGTGATTCCTGATACATCATTCATCATTCCTGATTCATCATTCATCATTCCTGATTCATCATTCCTGATTCCTGATTTATCATTCCTGATTCATCATTCCTGATTCCTGATTCATCATTCCTGATTCCTGATTCATCATTCCTCATTCCTGATTCATCATTCCTCATTCCTGATTCATCATACCTGATTCCTGATTCATCATTCCTGATTGATCATTCCTCATTCCTGATTCATCATTCCTGATTCCTGATTCATCATTCCTGATTCCTGATTCCTGATTCATCATTCCTGATTCATTATTCCTCATTCCTGATTCATCATTCTTCATTCCTGATTAATCATTCCTCATTCCTAATTCATCATTCCTGATTCATGATTCACCATTCCTGATTCCTGATACATCATTCATCATTCCTGATTCATCATTCCTGATTCCTGATTCATCATTCCTGATTCATCATTCCTGATTCCTGATTCATCATTCTTCATTCCTGATTAATCATTCCTCATTCCTGATTCATCATTCCTGATTCATGATTCACCATTCCTGATTCCTGATACATCATTCATCATTCCTGATTCATCATTCCTGATTCCTGATTCCTGATTCATCATTCCTGATTCATCATTCCTCATTCCTGATTCATCATTCTTCATTCCTGATTAATCATTCCTCATTCCTGATTCATCATTCCTGATTCATGATTCACCATTCCTGATTCCTGATTCATCATTCCTCTTTCCTGATTCATCATTCCTGATTCCTGATTCATCATTCCTCTTTCCTCATTCCTGATCGCTGATTCATCATTCCTGATTCATCATTCCTGATTCATCATTCATCATTCCTGATTCATCATTCCTGATTTCTGATTCATCATTCCTGATTCATCGCGCAGAATCAATGGACATATCCAGTTCTGAATATAATTAAGTCCCCGTAAGTACTTGAACGATTGCCCAGTTAATGAGGAGCGGGAGATTCAAATACAAAGAAAATGGCGAAAACGCTTCCACTAGCTTATGTTTGAAGCGCTCTCGAAGCTTCATTTTTGAGAGAAAAAATCATTTTCAATCGGCTTTTTAAAGCTAAAGGTCACATAAATCAGTAGAGCTATTGACCTCAGTTGTATCTTTCAAAAACCCATGTACCTTAGCCTTCTGAATCTAAGCGAGTTTTGACCGAATTTTGTATGGAAAACTGCTCAGTCCAATATTCAGGTCTCGATTTCAACTGAAATATAAGACGCACAAGTCATTTTCAATCGGCTTCTTGTAGACCCTAAGATAAGCTTTAAAATTATATTTCAAGCTTCCCAAACGGTTAGAAAAAACCCTGTACCTTGGATAAAAAACTGTCAAAAGTTAAACTAAAACGGCATTTCGTGCCACTTATGATAATGTTTGTAGAAGCGGTTTGTCTATTGACAATTATCAAGTAGCGTGGTGTTGAGTCCCATGGGAGGTGATTAAGATCCTGAAAGCGAAGCGGGAACTTTAAAGCAAGCTAAATATATCAACTGCATTTTAGTTGCTTGGATACCAGTTTTGTTAGCAAAAGAAAAGAGAAGCTCAACATTATTCACATTCTGATTCTAAAAGTCTATCATGGCTGATAATAATATCGCAGCTCCGTTTCAAGATTGCACTTTTCCCGAGCCTGTTCATCCGCCATTGCTTTAAATATATAAGTTCCTGCAGCTCTTTAAACGAACGAGGGAAATACACAAAACTGCGCAGTTATGACGTAGATAAATCCATAGTTCAGCAGTTAGCACATGAGTAAACTTTGAAGTTCATTATCAATACAAATGACATTGCAAACAACTTTCGTACTTCTTGAGCAAAGGGATTTGGAATCCCAGAATTGTTTGTGTTATAAAACACCGATGTTTGTGAATTGGAGCGGAATTACCCCCAATTTATCGAGCCTATACTATACTCAGTTTCATTGGGTGATTTTGTTTGACTTCTAGGACTGGAATAAGCTTGAATAACATCTCATTTTAAAGCTACATCTTCCAAGAATCTGTATTCAGACTTATTTGCGACGCGATTTGAAAACGACTGGGAGAAAATTGAGAACGGCTTGGAACACTGCTAGCCGTTTTGCCGACCGGCTTTTTACCGGTTCGGCAACTAGCTCAGTTAAACTTTCTTTGTGGTTGATTTTGTGGATCCGATTTTGTTTGACTTCTAGGATACGGATAAGCTTGAATAACATCTCATTATAAAGCTACATCTTCCAAAAATCTGTATTAAGACTTATTTGCGATGCGATTTGAACACGATTGGTAGAAAATTGAGAAAGAGTTGGAACACTGTTTGCCGTTTTGCGGACTGGCTTTTTCCCGCTTCGACGTGACTCATGCATGAACACAGCTTGCTCAGTTAATTTCTTTGTGGGTGATTTTGTGGATCCGATTTTGTTTGACTCTATAGTCTCTACAGTATCTATGCTCTCTACATGATCTATACGCTCTCTATAGTCTCTACAGTATCTACGCACTCTATAGTCTCTACAGTATCTATGCTGTCTACACGATCTACGCTCTCTATAGTCTCTACACGATCTATGCTCTCTACGCGATCTACGCTCTCTGAAGATATAGTCTCTACAGTATCTATGCTCTCTACACGATCTACGCTCTCTATATAGTCTCTACAGTATCTATGCTATCTACACGATCTACGCACTCTATAGTCTCTACAGTATCTATGCTCTCTACACGATCTATGCTCTCTACACGATCTACGCTCTCTATAGTCTCTACAGTATCTATGCTCTCTACACGATCTACGCTCTCTATAGTCTCTACAGTATCTATGCTCTCTACACGATCTACGCTCTCTATAGTCTCTACAGTACTGGTCTATTTTTACCGCTTCGACGCGAGTTGAACAAAAGTATACTCAGTTCAGTTTCATTTGGTGATTTTGTTTGACTTCTAGGGCACGGATAAGCTTGAATAACATCTCATTTTAAAGCTACAGCTTCCTAGAATCTGTATTTAGACTTATTTGCGATGCGTTGTGAACATGCTGTGAAAAAAATGAGAGCATGAGTTTAAGCCGAAGGGCTTTGTCGTTTTGTGGATAAACTATTGTTTGGCTCTTTCATTCCATTACCTGGTTTTACGAACTTCTATTGAATTGACTTTCACACTTGAGAGATCGGCTTGGGACTAGCAGTTCCCAAAGCTCGTTCCATTTGAGATCGGCTAGGGACAAGCAACTCCCAAAGCTCATTTATTTAAGCCAATCGTAGGGCAATCCTCTAACTCATTAATATTATAATTAGTTGACCTTAATGTAGTCCAAAATCTCAAAGTGTCCCTCGAACAAAGGCCATTCTGCGCGATGTCCTGATTCATCATTCCTGATTCCTGATTCATCATTCATCATTCCTGATTCATTATTCCTGATTCATCATTCATCATTCCTGATTCATCATTCATCATTCCTGATTCATCATTCGTCATTCCTGATTCATCATTCCTGATTCCTGATTCATTATTCCTGATTCATCATTCCTGATTCCTGATTCATCATTCCTGATTCCTGATTCATCATTCATCATTCCTGATTCATCATTCCTGATTCATGATTCACCATTCCTGATTCCTGATTCATCATTCCTCTTTCCTGATTCATCATTCCTGATTCCTGATACATCATTCATCATTCCTGATTCATCATTCCTGATTCCTGATTCATCATTCATCATTCCTGATTCATCATTCTTGATTCCTGATTCATCATTCCTGATTCCTGATTCATCATTCCTGATTCCTGATTGATCATTCCTGATTCCTGATTCATCATTCATCATTCCTGATTCATCATTCATCATACCTGATTCATCATTCATCATTCCTGATTCGTCATTCATGATTCCTGATTCATCATTCATGATTCCTGATTCAACATCCCTGATTCCTGATTCATCATTCATCTTTCCTGATTCATCATTCCTGATTCCTGATACGTCATTGATCATTCCTGATTCCTGATTCATCAGTCCTGATTCATGATTCACCAATCCAGATTCCTGATTCATCATTCCTCTTTCCTGATTCATCATTCGTGATTCCTGATACATCATTCATCATTCCTGATTCATCATTCCTGATTCCTGATTCATCATTCCTGATTCCTGATTCATCAGTCCTGATTCATGATTCACCAATCCAGATTCCTGATTCATCATTCCTCTTTCCTGATTCATCATTCGTGATTCCTGATACATCATTCATCATTCCTGATTCATCATTCATCATTCCTGATTCATCATTCCTGATTCCTGATTTATCATTCCTGATTCATCATTCCTGATTCCTGATTCATCATTCCTGATTCCTGATTCATCATTCCTCATTCCTGATTCATCATTCCTCATTCCTGATTCATCATACCTGATTCCTGATTCATCATTCCTGATTGATCATTCCTCATTCCTGATTCATCATTCCTGATTCCTGATTCATCATTCATCATTCCTGATTCATCATTCATCATACCTGATTCATCATTCATCATTCCTGATTCGTCATTCATGATTCCTGATTCATCATTCATGATTCCTGATTCAACATCCCTGATTCCTGATTCATCATTCATCTTTCCTGATTCATCATTCCTGATTCCTGATACGTCATTGATCATTCCTGATTCCTGATTCATCAGTCCTGATTCATGATTCACCAATCCAGATTCCTGATTCATCATTCCTCTTTCCTGATTCATCATTCCTGATTCCTGATTCATTATTCCTGATTCCTGATTCATCAGTCCTGATTCATGATTCACCAATCCAGATTCCTGATTCATCATTCCTCTTTCCTGATTCATCATTCGTGATTCCTGATACATCATTCATCATTCCTGATTCATCATTCATCATTCCTGATTCATCATTCCTGATTCCTGATTTATCATTCCTGATTCATCATTCCTGATTCCTGATTCATCATTCCTGATTCCTGATTCATCATTCCTCATTCCTGATTCATCATTCCTCATTCCTGATTCATCATACCTGATTCCTGATTCATCATTCCTGATTGATCAATCCTCATTCCTGATTCATCATTCCTGATTCCTGATTCATCATTCCTGATTCCTGATTCCTGATTCATCATTCCTGATTCATTATTCCTCATTCCTGATTCATCATTCTTCATTCCTGATTAATCATTCCTCATTCCTAATTCATCATTCCTGATTCATGATTCACCATTCCTGATTCCTGATACATCATTCATCATTCCTGATTCATCATTCCTGATTCCTGATTCATCATTCCTGATTCATCATTCCTGATTCCTGATTCATCATTCTTCATTCCTGATTAATCATTCCTCATTCCTGATTCATCATTCCTGATTCATGATTCACCATTCCTGATTCCTGATACATCATTCATCATTCCTGATTCATCATTCCTGATTCCTGATTCCTGATTCATCATTCCTGATTCATCATTCCTCATTCCTGATTCATCATTCTTCATTCCTGATTAATCATTCCTCATTCCTGATTCATCATTCCTGATTCATGATTCACCATTCCTGATTCCTGATTCATCATTCCTCTTTCCTGATTCATCATTCCTGATTCCTGATTCATCATTCCTCTTTCCTCATTCCTGATCGCTGATTCATCATTCCTGATTCATCATTCCTGATTCATCATTCATCATTCCTGATTCATCATTCCTGATTTCTGATTCATCATTCCTGATTCATCGCGCAGAATCAATGGACATATCCAGTTCTGAATATAATTAAGTCCCCGTAAGTACTTGAACGATTGCCCAGTTAATGAGGAGCGGGAGATTCAAATACAAAGAAAATGGCGAAAACGCTTCCACTAGCTTATGTTTGAAGCGCTCTCGAAGCTTCATTTTTGAGAGAAAAAATCATTTTCAATCGGCTTTTTAAAGCTAAAGGTCACATAAATCAGTAGAGCTATTGACCTCAGTTGTATCTTTCAAAAACCCATGTACCTTAGCCTTCTGAATCTAAGCGAGTTTTGACCGAATTTTGTATGGAAAACTGCTCAGTCCAATATTCAGGTCTCGATTTCAACTGAAATATAAGACGCACAAGTCATTTTCAATCGGCTTCTTGTAGACCCTAAGATAAGCTTTAAAATTATATTTCAAGCTTCCCAAACGGTTAGAAAAAACCCTGTACCTTGGATAAAAAACTGTCAAAAGTTAAACTAAAACGGCATTTCGTGCCACTTATGATAATGTTTGTAGAAGCGGTTTGTCTATTGACAATTATCAAGTAGCGTGGTGTTGAGTCCCATGGGAGGTGATTAAGATCCTGAAAGCGAAGCGGGAACTTTAAAGCAAGCTAAATATATCAACTGCATTTTAGTTGCTTGGATACCAGTTTTGTTAGCAAAAGAAAAGAGAAGCTCAACATTATTCACATTCTGATTCTAAAAGTCTATCATGGCTGATAATAATATCGCAGCTCCGTTTCAAGATTGCACTTTTCCCGAGCCTGTTCATCCGCCATTGCTTTAAATATATAAGTTCCTGCAGCTCTTTAAACGAACGAGGGAAATACACAAAACTGCGCAGTTATGACGTAGATAAATCCATAGTTCAGCAGTTAGCACATGAGTAAACTTTGAAGTTCATTATCAATACAAATGACATTGCAAACAACTTTCGTACTTCTTGAGCAAAGGGATTTGGAATCCCAGAATTGTTTGTGTTATAAAACACCGATGTTTGTGAATTGGAGCGGAATTACCCCCAATTTATCGAGCCTATACTATACTCAGTTTCATTGGGTGATTTTGTTTGACTTCTAGGACTGGAATAAGCTTGAATAACATCTCATTTTAAAGCTACATCTTCCAAGAATCTGTATTCAGACTTATTTGCGACGCGATTTGAAAACGACTGGGAGAAAATTGAGAACGGCTTGGAACACTGCTAGCCGTTTTGCCGACCGGCTTTTTACCGGTTCGGCAACTAGCTCAGTTAAACTTTCTTTGTGGTTGATTTTGTGGATCCGATTTTGTTTGACTTCTAGGATACGGATAAGCTTGAATAACATCTCATTATAAAGCTACATCTTCCAAAAATCTGTATTAAGACTTATTTGCGATGCGATTTGAACACGATTGGTAGAAAATTGAGAAAGAGTTGGAACACTGTTTGCCGTTTTGCGGACTGGCTTTTTCCCGCTTCGACGTGACTCATGCATGAACACAGCTTGCTCAGTTAATTTCTTTGTGGGTGATTTTGTGGATCCGATTTTGTTTGACTCTATAGTCTCTACAGTATCTATGCTCTCTACATGATCTATACGCTCTCTATAGTCTCTACAGTATCTACGCACTCTATAGTCTCTACAGTATCTATGCTGTCTACACGATCTACGCTCTCTATAGTCTCTACACGATCTATGCTCTCTACGCGATCTACGCTCTCTGAAGATATAGTCTCTACAGTATCTATGCTCTCTACACGATCTACGCTCTCTATATAGTCTCTACAGTATCTATGCTATCTACACGATCTACGCACTCTATAGTCTCTACAGTATCTATGCTCTCTACACGATCTATGCTCTCTACACGATCTACGCTCTCTATAGTCTCTACAGTATCTATGCTCTCTACACGATCTACGCTCTCTATAGTCTCTACAGTATCTATGCTCTCTACACGATCTACGCTCTCTATAGTCTCTACAGTACTGGTCTATTTTTACCGCTTCGACGCGAGTTGAACAAAAGTATACTCAGTTCAGTTTCATTTGGTGATTTTGTTTGACTTCTAGGGCACGGATAAGCTTGAATAACATCTCATTTTAAAGCTACAGCTTCCTAGAATCTGTATTTAGACTTATTTGCGATGCGTTGTGAACATGCTGTGAAAAAAATGAGAGCATGAGTTTAAGCCGAAGGGCTTTGTCGTTTTGTGGATAAACTATTGTTTGGCTCTTTCATTCCATTACCTGGTTTTACGAACTTCTATTGAATTGACTTTCACACTTGAGAGATCGGCTTGGGACTAGCAGTTCCCAAAGCTCGTTCCATTTGAGATCGGCTAGGGACAAGCAACTCCCAAAGCTCATTTATTTAAGCCAATCGTAGGGCAATCCTCTAACTCATTAATATTATAATTAGTTGACCTTAATGTAGTCCAAAATCTCAAAGTGTCCCTCGAACAAAGGCCATTCTGCGCGATGTCCTGATTCATCATTCCTGATTCCTGATTCATCATTCATCATTCCTGATTCATTATTCCTGATTCATCATTCATCATTCCTGATTCATCATTCATCATTCCTGATTCATCATTCGTCATTCCTGATTCATCATTCCTGATTCCTGATTCATTATTCCTGATTCATCATTCCTGATTCCTGATTCATCATTCCTGATTCCTGATTCATCATTCATCATTCCTGATTCATCATTCCTGATTCATGATTCACCATTCCTGATTCCTGATTCATCATTCCTCTTTCCTGATTCATCATTCCTGATTCCTGATACATCATTCATCATTCCTGATTCATCATTCCTGATTCCTGATTCATCATTCATCATTCCTGATTCATCATTCTTGATTCCTGATTCATCATTCCTGATTCCTGATTCATCATTCCTGATTCCTGATTGATCATTCCTGATTCCTGATTCATCATTCATCATTCCTGATTCATCATTCATCATACCTGATTCATCATTCATCATTCCTGATTCGTCATTCATGATTCCTGATTCATCATTCATGATTCCTGATTCAACATCCCTGATTCCTGATTCATCATTCATCTTTCCTGATTCATCATTCCTGATTCCTGATACGTCATTGATCATTCCTGATTCCTGATTCATCAGTCCTGATTCATGATTCACCAATCCAGATTCCTGATTCATCATTCCTCTTTCCTGATTCATCATTCCTGATTCCTGATACATCATTCATCATTCCTGATTCATCATTCCTGATTCCTGATTCATTATTCCTGATTCCTGATTCATCAGTCCTGATTCATGATTCACCAATCCAGATTCCTGATTCATCATTCCTCTTTCCTGATTCATCATTCGTGATTCCTGATACATCATTCATCATTCCTGATTCATCATTCATCATTCCTGATTCATCATTCCTGATTCCTGATTTATCATTCCTGATTCATCATTCCTGATTCCTGATTCATCATTCCTGATTCCTGATTCATCATTCCTCATTCCTGATTCATCATTCCTCATTCCTGATTCATCATACCTGATTCCTGATTCATCATTCCTGATTGATCATTCCTCATTCCTGATTCATCATTCCTGATTCCTGATTCATCATTCCTGATTCCTGATTCCTGATTCATCATTCCTGATTCATTATTCCTCATTCCTGATTCATCATTCTTCATTCCTGATTAATCATTCCTCATTCCTAATTCATCATTCCTGATTCATGATTCACCATTCCTGATTCCTGATACATCATTCATCATTCCTGATTCATCATTCCTGATTCCTGATTCATCATTCCTGATTCATCATTCCTGATTCCTGATTCATCATTCTTCATTCCTGATTAATCATTCCTCATTCCTGATTCATCATTCCTGATTCATGATTCACCATTCCTGATTCCTGATACATCATTCATCATTCCTGATTCATCATTCCTGATTCCTGATTCCTGATTCATCATTCCTGATTCATCATTCCTCATTCCTGATTCATCATTCTTCATTCCTGATTAATCATTCCTCATTCCTGATTCATCATTCCTGATTCATGATTCACCATTCCTGATTCCTGATTCATCATTCCTCTTTCCTGATTCATCATTCCTGATTCCTGATTCATCATTCCTCTTTCCTCATTCCTGATCGCTGATTCATCATTCCTGATTCATCATTCCTGATTCATCATTCATCATTCCTGATTCATCATTCCTGATTTCTGATTCATCATTCCTGATTCATCGCGCAGAATCAATGGACATATCCAGTTCTGAATATAATTAAGTCCCCGTAAGTACTTGAACGATTGCCCAGTTAATGAGGAGCGGGAGATTCAAATACAAAGAAAATGGCGAAAACGCTTCCACTAGCTTATGTTTGAAGCGCTCTCGAAGCTTCATTTTTGAGAGAAAAAATCATTTTCAATCGGCTTTTTAAAGCTAAAGGTCACATAAATCAGTAGAGCTATTGACCTCAGTTGTATCTTTCAAAAACCCATGTACCTTAGCCTTCTGAATCTAAGCGAGTTTTGACCGAATTTTGTATGGAAAACTGCTCAGTCCAATATTCAGGTCTCGATTTCAACTGAAATATAAGACGCACAAGTCATTTTCAATCGGCTTCTTGTAGACCCTAAGATAAGCTTTAAAATTATATTTCAAGCTTCCCAAACGGTTAGAAAAAACCCTGTACCTTGGATAAAAAACTGTCAAAAGTTAAACTAAAACGGCATTTCGTGCCACTTATGATAATGTTTGTAGAAGCGGTTTGTCTATTGACAATTATCAAGTAGCGTGGTGTTGAGTCCCATGGGAGGTGATTAAGATCCTGAAAGCGAAGCGGGAACTTTAAAGCAAGCTAAATATATCAACTGCATTTTAGTTGCTTGGATACCAGTTTTGTTAGCAAAAGAAAAGAGAAGCTCAACATTATTCACATTCTGATTCTAAAAGTCTATCATGGCTGATAATAATATCGCAGCTCCGTTTCAAGATTGCACTTTTCCCGAGCCTGTTCATCCGCCATTGCTTTAAATATATAAGTTCCTGCAGCTCTTTAAACGAACGAGGGAAATACACAAAACTGCGCAGTTATGACGTAGATAAATCCATAGTTCAGCAGTTAGCACATGAGTAAACTTTGAAGTTCATTATCAATACAAATGACATTGCAAACAACTTTCGTACTTCTTGAGCAAAGGGATTTGGAATCCCAGAATTGTTTGTGTTATAAAACACCGATGTTTGTGAATTGGAGCGGAATTACCCCCAATTTATCGAGCCTATACTATACTCAGTTTCATTGGGTGATTTTGTTTGACTTCTAGGACTGGAATAAGCTTGAATAACATCTCATTTTAAAGCTACATCTTCCAAGAATCTGTATTCAGACTTATTTGCGACGCGATTTGAAAACGACTGGGAGAAAATTGAGAACGGCTTGGAACACTGCTAGCCGTTTTGCCGACCGGCTTTTTACCGGTTCGGCAACTAGCTCAGTTAAACTTTCTTTGTGGTTGATTTTGTGGATCCGATTTTGTTTGACTTCTAGGATACGGATAAGCTTGAATAACATCTCATTATAAAGCTACATCTTCCAAAAATCTGTATTAAGACTTATTTGCGATGCGATTTGAACACGATTGGTAGAAAATTGAGAAAGAGTTGGAACACTGTTTGCCGTTTTGCGGACTGGCTTTTTCCCGCTTCGACGTGACTCATGCATGAACACAGCTTGCTCAGTTAATTTCTTTGTGGGTGATTTTGTGGATCCGATTTTGTTTGACTCTATAGTCTCTACAGTATCTATGCTCTCTACATGATCTATACGCTCTCTATAGTCTCTACAGTATCTACGCACTCTATAGTCTCTACAGTATCTATGCTGTCTACACGATCTACGCTCTCTATAGTCTCTACACGATCTATGCTCTCTACGCGATCTACGCTCTCTGAAGATATAGTCTCTACAGTATCTATGCTCTCTACACGATCTACGCTCTCTATATAGTCTCTACAGTATCTATGCTATCTACACGATCTACGCACTCTATAGTCTCTACAGTATCTATGCTCTCTACACGATCTATGCTCTCTACACGATCTACGCTCTCTATAGTCTCTACAGTATCTATGCTCTCTACACGATCTACGCTCTCTATAGTCTCTACAGTATCTATGCTCTCTACACGATCTACGCTCTCTATAGTCTCTACAGTACTGGTCTATTTTTACCGCTTCGACGCGAGTTGAACAAAAGTATACTCAGTTCAGTTTCATTTGGTGATTTTGTTTGACTTCTAGGGCACGGATAAGCTTGAATAACATCTCATTTTAAAGCTACAGCTTCCTAGAATCTGTATTTAGACTTATTTGCGATGCGTTGTGAACATGCTGTGAAAAAAATGAGAGCATGAGTTTAAGCCGAAGGGCTTTGTCGTTTTGTGGATAAACTATTGTTTGGCTCTTTCATTCCATTACCTGGTTTTACGAACTTCTATTGAATTGACTTTCACACTTGAGAGATCGGCTTGGGACTAGCAGTTCCCAAAGCTCGTTCCATTTGAGATCGGCTAGGGACAAGCAACTCCCAAAGCTCATTTATTTAAGCCAATCGTAGGGCAATCCTCTAACTCATTAATATTATAATTAGTTGACCTTAATGTAGTCCAAAATCTCAAAGTGTCCCTCGAACAAAGGCCATTCTGCGCGATGTCCTGATTCATCATTCCTGATTCCTGATTCATCATTCATCATTCCTGATTCATTATTCCTGATTCATCATTCATCATTCCTGATTCATCATTCATCATTCCTGATTCATCATTCGTCATTCCTGATTCATCATTCCTGATTCCTGATTCATTATTCCTGATTCATCATTCCTGATTCCTGATTCATCATTCCTGATTCCTGATTCATCATTCATCATTCCTGATTCATCATTCCTGATTCATGATTCACCATTCCTGATTCCTGATTCATCATTCCTCTTTCCTGATTCATCATTCCTGATTCCTGATACATCATTCATCATTCCTGATTCATCATTCCTGATTCCTGATTCATCATTCATCATTCCTGATTCATCATTCTTGATTCCTGATTCATCATTCCTGATTCCTGATTCATCATTCCTGATTCCTGATTGATCATTCCTGATTCCTGATTCATCATTCATCATTCCTGATTCATCATTCATCATACCTGATTCATCATTCATCATTCCTGATTCGTCATTCATGATTCCTGATTCATCATTCATGATTCCTGATTCAACATCCCTGATTCCTGATTCATCATTCATCTTTCCTGATTCATCATTCCTGATTCCTGATACGTCATTGATCATTCCTGATTCCTGATTCATCAGTCCTGATTCATGATTCACCAATCCAGATTCCTGATTCATCATTCCTCTTTCCTGATTCATCATTCGTGATTCCTGATACATCATTCATCATTCCTGATTCATCATTCCTGATTCCTGATTCATCATTCCTGATTCCTGATTCATCAGTCCTGATTCATGATTCACCAATCCAGATTCCTGATTCATCATTCCTCTTTCCTGATTCATCATTCGTGATTCCTGATACATCATTCATCATTCCTGATTCATCATTCATCATTCCTGATTCATCATTCCTGATTCCTGATTTATCATTCCTGATTCATCATTCCTGATTCCTGATTCATCATTCCTGATTCCTGATTCATCATTCCTCATTCCTGATTCATCATTCCTCATTCCTGATTCATCATACCTGATTCCTGATTCATCATTCCTGATTGATCATTCCTCATTCCTGATTCATCATTCCTGATTCCTGATTCATCATTCATCATTCCTGATTCATCATTCATCATACCTGATTCATCATTCATCATTCCTGATTCGTCATTCATGATTCCTGATTCATCATTCATGATTCCTGATTCAACATCCCTGATTCCTGATTCATCATTCATCTTTCCTGATTCATCATTCCTGATTCCTGATACGTCATTGATCATTCCTGATTCCTGATTCATCAGTCCTGATTCATGATTCACCAATCCAGATTCCTGATTCATCATTCCTCTTTCCTGATTCATCATTCGTGATTCCTGATACATCATTCATCATTCCTGATTCATCATTCCTGATTCCTGATTCATCATTCCTGATTCCTGATTCATCAGTCCTGATTCATGATTCACCAATCCAGATTCCTGATTCATCATTCCTCTTTCCTGATTCATCATTCGTGATTCCTGATACATCATTCATCATTCCTGATTCATCATTCATCATTCCTGATTCATCATTCCTGATTCCTGATTTATCATTCCTGATTCATCATTCCTGATTCCTGATTCATCATTCCTGATTCCTGATTCATCATTCCTCATTCCTGATTCATCATTCCTCATTCCTGATTCATCATACCTGATTCCTGATTCATCATTCCTGATTGATCATTCCTCATTCCTGATTCATCATTCCTGATTCCTGATTCATCATTCCTGATTCCTGATTCCTGATTCATCATTCCTGATTCATTATTCCTCATTCCTGATTCATCATTCTTCATTCCTGATTAATCATTCCTGATTCATGATTCACCATTCCTGATTCCTGATTCATCATTCCTCTTTCCTGATTCATCATTCCTCATTCCTGATTCATCATTCCTGATTCCTGATTCATCAGTCCTGATTCATGATTCACCAATCCAGATTCCTGATTCATCATTCCTCTTTCCTGATTCATCATTCCTGATTCCTGATACGTCATTCATCATTCCTGATTCGTCATTCATCATTCCTGATTCATCATTCCTGATTCCTGATTTATCATTCCTGATTCATCATTCCTGATTCCTGATTCATCATTCCTGATTCCTGATTTATCATTCCTCATTCCTGATTCATCATTCCTCATTCCTGATTCATCATACCTGATTCCTGATTCCTCATTCCTGATTGATCATTCCTCATTCCTGATTCATCATTTCTGATTCCTGATTCATCATTCCAGATTCCTGATTCCTGATTCATCATTCCTGATTCATTATTCCTCATTCCTGATTCATCATTCTTCATTCCTGATTAATCATTCCTCATTCCTGATTCATCATTCCTGATTCATGATTCACCATTCCTGATTCCTGATACATCATTCATCATTCCTGATTCATCATTCCTGATTCCTGATTCATCATTCCTGATTCATCATTCCTGATTCCTGATTCATCATTCCTCATTCCTGATTCATCAATCCTCATTCCTGATTCATCATTCCTGATTCCTGATTGATCATTCCTGATTCCTGATTCATCAATCCTCATTCCTGATTCATCATTCCTGATTCCTGATTCATTATTCCTGATTGATCATTCCTGATTCCTGATTGATCATTCCTGATTCCTGATTCATCATTCATCATTCCTGATTCATCATTCTTGATTCCTGATTCATCATTCCTGATTCCTGATTCATCATTCCTCATTCCTGATTCATCAATCCTCATTCCTGATTCATCATTCCTGATTCCTGATTGATCATTCCTCATTCCTGATTCATCAATCCTCATTCCTGATTCATCATTCCTGATTCCTGATTCATTATTCCTGATTGATCATTCCTGATTCCTGATTGATCATTCCTGATTCCTGATTCATCATTCATCATTCCTGATTCATCATTCTTGATTCCTGATTCATCATTCCTGATTCCTGATTCATCATTCCTGATTCCCGATTCATCATTCCTGATTCCTGATTCATCATTCATCATTCCTGATTCCTGATTCATCATTCCTGATTCCTGATTCACCATTCCTGATTCCTGATTCATCTTTCCTGATTCATCATTCCTGATTCCTGATACACCATTCCTGATTCCTGATTCATCATTCCTGATTCCTGATTCATCATTCCTGATTCCTGATACATCATTCATCATTCCTGATTCATCATTCCTGATTCCTGATTCATCATTCCTGATTCCTGATTGATCATTCCTGATTCATGATTCAACATCCCTGATTCCTGATTCATCATTCATCTTTCCTGATTCATCATTCCTGATTCCTGATACGTCATTGATCATTCCTGATTCCTGATTCATCATTCCTGATTCATGATTCACCATCCCTGATTCCTGATTCATCATTCATCTTTCCTGATTCATCATTCCTGATTCCTGATACGTCATTGATCATTCCTGATTCCTGATTCATCAGTCCTGATTCATGATTCACCAATCCAGATTCCTGATTCATCATTCCTCTTTCCTGATTCATCATTCGTGATTCCTGATACATCATTCATCATTCCTGATTCATCATTCCTGATTCCTGATTCATCATTCCTGATTCCTGATTCATGATTCACCAATCCAGATTCATCATTCCTGATTCATCATTCATCATTCCTGATTCATCATTCCTGATTCCTGATTCCTGATTCATCATTCCTGATTCCTGATTCATCATTCCTGATTCATTATTCACCATTCCTGATTCCTGATTCATCATTCCTCTTTCCTGATTCATCATTCCTGATTTCTGATACATCATTCATCATTCCTGATTCATCATTCATCATTCCTGATTCATCATTCATGATTCCTGATTTATCATTCCTGATTCATCATTCCTGATTCCTGTTTCATCATTCCTGATTCCTGATTCATCATTCCTCATTCCTGATTCATCATTCATGATTCCTGATTCAACATTCCTGATTCCTGATTCATCATTCCTGATTCATGATTCACCATTCCTGATTCCTGATTCATAATTCCTCTTTCCTGATTCATCATTCCTGATTCCTGATTCATCATTCCTCTTTCCTCATTCCTGATCGCTGATTCATCATTCCTGATTCATCATTCCTGATTCATCATTCATCATTCCTGATTCATCATTCCTGATTTCTGATTCATCATTCCTGATTCCTGATTCATCATTCCTGATTCCTGATTCATCATTCATCATTCCTGATTCATTATTCCTGATTCATCATTCATCATTCCTGATTCATCATTCATCATTCCTGATTCATCATTCGTCATTCCTGATTCATCATTCCTGATTCCTGATTCATTATTCCTGATTCATCATTCCTGATTCCTGATTCATCATTCCTGATTCCTGATTCATCATTCATCATTCCTGATTCATCATTCCTGATTCATGATTCACCATTCCTGATTCCTGATTCATCATTCCTCTTTCCTGATTCATCATTCCTGATTCCTGATACATCATTCATCATTCCTGATTCATCATTCCTGATTCCTGATTCATTATTCCTGATTCCTGATTCATCAGTCCTGATTCATGATTCACCAATCCAGATTCCTGATTCATCATTCCTCTTTCCTGATTCATCATTCGTGATTCCTGATACATCATTCATCATTCCTGATTCATCATTCATCATTCCTGATTCATCATTCCTGATTCCTGATTTATCATTCCTGATTCATCATTCCTGATTCCTGATTCATCATTCCTGATTCCTGATTCATCATTCCTCATTCCTGATTCATCATTCCTCATTCCTGATTCATCATACCTGATTCCTGATTCATCATTCCTGATTGATCAATCCTCATTCCTGATTCATCATTCCTGATTCCTGATTCATCATTCCTGATTCCTGATTCCTGATTCATCATTCCTGATTCATTATTCCTCATTCCTGATTCATCATTCTTCATTCCTGATTAATCATTCCTCATTCCTAATTCATCATTCCTGATTCATGATTCACCATTCCTGATTCCTGATACATCATTCATCATTCCTGATTCATCATTCCTGATTCCTGATTCATCATTCCTGATTCATCATTCCTGATTCCTGATTCATCATTCTTCATTCCTGATTAATCATTCCTCATTCCTGATTCATCATTCCTGATTCATGATTCACCATTCCTGATTCCTGATACATCATTCATCATTCCTGATTCATCATTCCTGATTCCTGATTCCTGATTCATCATTCCTGATTCATCATTCCTCATTCCTGATTCATCATTCTTCATTCCTGATTAATCATTCCTCATTCCTGATTCATCATTCCTGATTCATGATTCACCATTCCTGATTCCTGATTCATCATTCCTCTTTCCTGATTCATCATTCCTGATTCCTGATTCATCATTCCTCTTTCCTCATTCCTGATCGCTGATTCATCATTCCTGATTCATCATTCCTGATTCATCATTCATCATTCCTGATTCATCATTCCTGATTTCTGATTCATCATTCCTGATTCATCGCGCAGAATCAATGGACATATCCAGTTCTGAATATAATTAAGTCCCCGTAAGTACTTGAACGATTGCCCAGTTAATGAGGAGCGGGAGATTCAAATACAAAGAAAATGGCGAAAACGCTTCCACTAGCTTATGTTTGAAGCGCTCTCGAAGCTTCATTTTTGAGAGAAAAAATCATTTTCAATCGGCTTTTTAAAGCTAAAGGTCACATAAATCAGTAGAGCTATTGACCTCAGTTGTATCTTTCAAAAACCCATGTACCTTAGCCTTCTGAATCTAAGCGAGTTTTGACCGAATTTTGTATGGAAAACTGCTCAGTCCAATATTCAGGTCTCGATTTCAACTGAAATATAAGACGCACAAGTCATTTTCAATCGGCTTCTTGTAGACCCTAAGATAAGCTTTAAAATTATATTTCAAGCTTCCCAAACGGTTAGAAAAAACCCTGTACCTTGGATAAAAAACTGTCAAAAGTTAAACTAAAACGGCATTTCGTGCCACTTATGATAATGTTTGTAGAAGCGGTTTGTCTATTGACAATTATCAAGTAGCGTGGTGTTGAGTCCCATGGGAGGTGATTAAGATCCTGAAAGCGAAGCGGGAACTTTAAAGCAAGCTAAATATATCAACTGCATTTTAGTTGCTTGGATACCAGTTTTGTTAGCAAAAGAAAAGAGAAGCTCAACATTATTCACATTCTGATTCTAAAAGTCTATCATGGCTGATAATAATATCGCAGCTCCGTTTCAAGATTGCACTTTTCCCGAGCCTGTTCATCCGCCATTGCTTTAAATATATAAGTTCCTGCAGCTCTTTAAACGAACGAGGGAAATACACAAAACTGCGCAGTTATGACGTAGATAAATCCATAGTTCAGCAGTTAGCACATGAGTAAACTTTGAAGTTCATTATCAATACAAATGACATTGCAAACAACTTTCGTACTTCTTGAGCAAAGGGATTTGGAATCCCAGAATTGTTTGTGTTATAAAACACCGATGTTTGTGAATTGGAGCGGAATTACCCCCAATTTATCGAGCCTATACTATACTCAGTTTCATTGGGTGATTTTGTTTGACTTCTAGGACTGGAATAAGCTTGAATAACATCTCATTTTAAAGCTACATCTTCCAAGAATCTGTATTCAGACTTATTTGCGACGCGATTTGAAAACGACTGGGAGAAAATTGAGAACGGCTTGGAACACTGCTAGCCGTTTTGCCGACCGGCTTTTTACCGGTTCGGCAACTAGCTCAGTTAAACTTTCTTTGTGGTTGATTTTGTGGATCCGATTTTGTTTGACTTCTAGGATACGGATAAGCTTGAATAACATCTCATTATAAAGCTACATCTTCCAAAAATCTGTATTAAGACTTATTTGCGATGCGATTTGAACACGATTGGTAGAAAATTGAGAAAGAGTTGGAACACTGTTTGCCGTTTTGCGGACTGGCTTTTTCCCGCTTCGACGTGACTCATGCATGAACACAGCTTGCTCAGTTAATTTCTTTGTGGGTGATTTTGTGGATCCGATTTTGTTTGACTCTATAGTCTCTACAGTATCTATGCTCTCTACATGATCTATACGCTCTCTATAGTCTCTACAGTATCTACGCACTCTATAGTCTCTACAGTATCTATGCTGTCTACACGATCTACGCTCTCTATAGTCTCTACACGATCTATGCTCTCTACGCGATCTACGCTCTCTGAAGATATAGTCTCTACAGTATCTATGCTCTCTACACGATCTACGCTCTCTATATAGTCTCTACAGTATCTATGCTATCTACACGATCTACGCACTCTATAGTCTCTACAGTATCTATGCTCTCTACACGATCTATGCTCTCTACACGATCTACGCTCTCTATAGTCTCTACAGTATCTATGCTCTCTACACGATCTACGCTCTCTATAGTCTCTACAGTATCTATGCTCTCTACACGATCTACGCTCTCTATAGTCTCTACAGTACTGGTCTATTTTTACCGCTTCGACGCGAGTTGAACAAAAGTATACTCAGTTCAGTTTCATTTGGTGATTTTGTTTGACTTCTAGGGCACGGATAAGCTTGAATAACATCTCATTTTAAAGCTACAGCTTCCTAGAATCTGTATTTAGACTTATTTGCGATGCGTTGTGAACATGCTGTGAAAAAAATGAGAGCATGAGTTTAAGCCGAAGGGCTTTGTCGTTTTGTGGATAAACTATTGTTTGGCTCTTTCATTCCATTACCTGGTTTTACGAACTTCTATTGAATTGACTTTCACACTTGAGAGATCGGCTTGGGACTAGCAGTTCCCAAAGCTCGTTCCATTTGAGATCGGCTAGGGACAAGCAACTCCCAAAGCTCATTTATTTAAGCCAATCGTAGGGCAATCCTCTAACTCATTAATATTATAATTAGTTGACCTTAATGTAGTCCAAAATCTCAAAGTGTCCCTCGAACAAAGGCCATTCTGCGCGATGTCCTGATTCATCATTCCTGATTCCTGATTCATCATTCATCATTCCTGATTCATTATTCCTGATTCATCATTCATCATTCCTGATTCATCATTCATCATTCCTGATTCATCATTCGTCATTCCTGATTCATCATTCCTGATTCCAGATTCATTATTCCTGATTCATCATTCCTGATTCCTGATTCATCATTCCTGATTCCTGATTCATCATTCATCATTCCTGATTCATCATTCCTGATTCATGATTCACCATTCCTGATTCCTGATTCATCATTCCTCTTTCCTGATTCATCATTCCTGATTCCTGATACATCATTCATCATTCCTGATTCATCATTCCTGATTCCTGATTCATCATTCATCATTCCTGATTCATCATTCTTGATTCCTGATTCATCATTCCTGATTCCTGATTCATCATTCCTGATTCCTGATTGATCATTCCTGATTCCTGATTCATCATTCATCATTCCTGATTCATCATTCATCATACCTGATTCATCATTCATCATTCCTGATTCGTCATTCATGATTCCTGATTCATCATTCATGATTCCTGATTCAACATCCCTGATTCCTGATTCATCATTCATCTTTCCTGATTCATCATTCCTGATTCCTGATACGTCATTGATCATTCCTGATTCCTGATTCATCAGTCCTGATTCATGATTCACCAATCCAGATTCCTGATTCATCATTCCTCTTTCCTGATTCATCATTCCTGATTCCTGATACATCATTCATCATTCCTGATTCATCATTCCTGATTCCTGATTCATTATTCCTGATTCCTGATTCATCAGTCCTGATTCATGATTCACCAATCCAGATTCCTGATTCATCATTCCTCTTTCCTGATTCATCATTCGTGATTCCTGATACATCATTCATCATTCCTGATTCATCATTCATCATTCCTGATTCATCATTCCTGATTCCTGATTTATCATTCCTGATTCATCATTCCTGATTCCTGATTCATCATTCCTGATTCCTGATTCATCATTCCTCATTCCTGATTCATCATTCCTCATTCCTGATTCATCATACCTGATTCCTGATTCATCATTCCTGATTGATCATTCCTCATTCCTGATTCATCATTCCTGATTCCTGATTCATCATTCCTGATTCCTGATTCCTGATTCATCATTCCTGATTCATTATTCCTCATTCCTGATTCATCATTCTTCATTCCTGATTAATCATTCCTCATTCCTAATTCATCATTCCTGATTCATGATTCACCATTCCTGATTCCTGATACATCATTCATCATTCCTGATTCATCATTCCTGATTCCTGATTCATCATTCCTGATTCATCATTCCTGATTCCTGATTCATCATTCTTCATTCCTGATTAATCATTCCTCATTCCTGATTCATCATTCCTGATTCATGATTCACCATTCCTGATTCCTGATACATCATTCATCATTCCTGATTCATCATTCCTGATTCCTGATTCCTGATTCATCATTCCTGATTCATCATTCCTCATTCCTGATTCATCATTCTTCATTCCTGATTAATCATTCCTCATTCCTGATTCATCATTCCTGATTCATGATTCACCATTCCTGATTCCTGATTCATCATTCCTCTTTCCTGATTCATCATTCCTGATTCCTGATTCATCATTCCTCTTTCCTCATTCCTGATCGCTGATTCATCATTCCTGATTCATCATTCCTGATTCATCATTCATCATTCCTGATTCATCATTCCTGATTTCTGATTCATCATTCCTGATTCATCGCGCAGAATCAATGGACATATCCAGTTCTGAATATAATTAAGTCCCCGTAAGTACTTGAACGATTGCCCAGTTAATGAGGAGCGGGAGATTCAAATACAAAGAAAATGGCGAAAACGCTTCCACTAGCTTATGTTTGAAGCGCTCTCGAAGCTTCATTTTTGAGAGAAAAAATCATTTTCAATCGGCTTTTTAAAGCTAAAGGTCACATAAATCAGTAGAGCTATTGACCTCAGTTGTATCTTTCAAAAACCCATGTACCTTAGCCTTCTGAATCTAAGCGAGTTTTGACCGAATTTTGTATGGAAAACTGCTCAGTCCAATATTCAGGTCTCGATTTCAACTGAAATATAAGACGCACAAGTCATTTTCAATCGGCTTCTTGTAGACCCTAAGATAAGCTTTAAAATTATATTTCAAGCTTCCCAAACGGTTAGAAAAAACCCTGTACCTTGGATAAAAAACTGTCAAAAGTTAAACTAAAACGGCATTTCGTGCCACTTATGATAATGTTTGTAGAAGCGGTTTGTCTATTGACAATTATCAAGTAGCGTGGTGTTGAGTCCCATGGGAGGTGATTAAGATCCTGAAAGCGAAGCGGGAACTTTAAAGCAAGCTAAATATATCAACTGCATTTTAGTTGCTTGGATACCAGTTTTGTTAGCAAAAGAAAAGAGAAGCTCAACATTATTCACATTCTGATTCTAAAAGTCTATCATGGCTGATAATAATATCGCAGCTCCGTTTCAAGATTGCACTTTTCCCGAGCCTGTTCATCCGCCATTGCTTTAAATATATAAGTTCCTGCAGCTCTTTAAACGAACGAGGGAAATACACAAAACTGCGCAGTTATGACGTAGATAAATCCATAGTTCAGCAGTTAGCACATGAGTAAACTTTGAAGTTCATTATCAATACAAATGACATTGCAAACAACTTTCGTACTTCTTGAGCAAAGGGATTTGGAATCCCAGAATTGTTTGTGTTATAAAACACCGATGTTTGTGAATTGGAGCGGAATTACCCCCAATTTATCGAGCCTATACTATACTCAGTTTCATTGGGTGATTTTGTTTGACTTCTAGGACTGGAATAAGCTTGAATAACATCTCATTTTAAAGCTACATCTTCCAAGAATCTGTATTCAGACTTATTTGCGACGCGATTTGAAAACGACTGGGAGAAAATTGAGAACGGCTTGGAACACTGCTAGCCGTTTTGCCGACCGGCTTTTTACCGGTTCGGCAACTAGCTCAGTTAAACTTTCTTTGTGGTTGATTTTGTGGATCCGATTTTGTTTGACTTCTAGGATACGGATAAGCTTGAATAACATCTCATTATAAAGCTACATCTTCCAAAAATCTGTATTAAGACTTATTTGCGATGCGATTTGAACACGATTGGTAGAAAATTGAGAAAGAGTTGGAACACTGTTTGCCGTTTTGCGGACTGGCTTTTTCCCGCTTCGACGTGACTCATGCATGAACACAGCTTGCTCAGTTAATTTCTTTGTGGGTGATTTTGTGGATCCGATTTTGTTTGACTCTATAGTCTCTACAGTATCTATGCTCTCTACATGATCTATACGCTCTCTATAGTCTCTACAGTATCTACGCACTCTATAGTCTCTACAGTATCTATGCTGTCTACACGATCTACGCTCTCTATAGTCTCTACACGATCTATGCTCTCTACGCGATCTACGCTCTCTGAAGATATAGTCTCTACAGTATCTATGCTCTCTACACGATCTACGCTCTCTATATAGTCTCTACAGTATCTATGCTATCTACACGATCTACGCACTCTATAGTCTCTACAGTATCTATGCTCTCTACACGATCTATGCTCTCTACACGATCTACGCTCTCTATAGTCTCTACAGTATCTATGCTCTCTACACGATCTACGCTCTCTATAGTCTCTACAGTATCTATGCTCTCTACACGATCTACGCTCTCTATAGTCTCTACAGTACTGGTCTATTTTTACCGCTTCGACGCGAGTTGAACAAAAGTATACTCAGTTCAGTTTCATTTGGTGATTTTGTTTGACTTCTAGGGCACGGATAAGCTTGAATAACATCTCATTTTAAAGCTACAGCTTCCTAGAATCTGTATTTAGACTTATTTGCGATGCGTTGTGAACATGCTGTGAAAAAAATGAGAGCATGAGTTTAAGCCGAAGGGCTTTGTCGTTTTGTGGATAAACTATTGTTTGGCTCTTTCATTCCATTACCTGGTTTTACGAACTTCTATTGAATTGACTTTCACACTTGAGAGATCGGCTTGGGACTAGCAGTTCCCAAAGCTCGTTCCATTTGAGATCGGCTAGGGACAAGCAACTCCCAAAGCTCATTTATTTAAGCCAATCGTAGGGCAATCCTCTAACTCATTAATATTATAATTAGTTGACCTTAATGTAGTCCAAAATCTCAAAGTGTCCCTCGAACAAAGGCCATTCTGCGCGATGTCCTGATTCATCATTCCTGATTCCTGATTCATCATTCATCATTCCTGATTCATTATTCCTGATTCATCATTCATCATTCCTGATTCATCATTCATCATTCCTGATTCATCATTCGTCATTCCTGATTCATCATTCCTGATTCCTGATTCATTATTCCTGATTCATCATTCCTGATTCCTGATTCATCATTCCTGATTCCTGATTCATCATTCATCATTCCTGATTCATCATTCCTGATTCATGATTCACCATTCCTGATTCCTGATTCATCATTCCTCTTTCCTGATTCATCATTCCTGATTCCTGATACATCATTCATCATTCCTGATTCATCATTCCTGATTCCTGATTCATCATTCATCATTCCTGATTCATCATTCTTGATTCCTGATTCATCATTCCTGATTCCTGATTCATCATTCCTGATTCCTGATTGATCATTCCTGATTCCTGATTCATCATTCATCATTCCTGATTCATCATTCATCATACCTGATTCATCATTCATCATTCCTGATTCGTCATTCATGATTCCTGATTCATCATTCATGATTCCTGATTCAACATCCCTGATTCCTGATTCATCATTCATCTTTCCTGATTCATCATTCCTGATTCCTGATACGTCATTGATCATTCCTGATTCCTGATTCATCAGTCCTGATTCATGATTCACCAATCCAGATTCCTGATTCATCATTCCTCTTTCCTGATTCATCATTCCTGATTCCTGATACATCATTCATCATTCCTGATTCATCATTCCTGATTCCTGATTCATTATTCCTGATTCCTGATTCATCAGTCCTGATTCATGATTCACCAATCCAGATTCCTGATTCATCATTCCTCTTTCCTGATTCATCATTCGTGATTCCTGATACATCATTCATCATTCCTGATTCATCATTCATCATTCCTGATTCATCATTCCTGATTCCTGATTTATCATTCCTGATTCATCATTCCTGATTCCTGATTCATCATTCCTGATTCCTGATTCATCATTCCTCATTCCTGATTCATCATTCCTCATTCCTGATTCATCATACCTGATTCCTGATTCATCATTCCTGATTGATCATTCCTCATTCCTGATTCATCATTCCTGATTCCTGATTCATCATTCCTGATTCCTGATTCCTGATTCATCATTCCTGATTCATTATTCCTCATTCCTGATTCATCATTCTTCATTCCTGATTAATCATTCCTCATTCCTAATTCATCATTCCTGATTCATGATTCACCATTCCTGATTCCTGATACATCATTCATCATTCCTGATTCATCATTCCTGATTCCTGATTCATCATTCCTGATTCATCATTCCTGATTCCTGATTCATCATTCTTCATTCCTGATTAATCATTCCTCATTCCTGATTCATCATTCCTGATTCATGATTCACCATTCCTGATTCCTGATACATCATTCATCATTCCTGATTCATCATTCCTGATTCCTGATTCCTGATTCATCATTCCTGATTCATCATTCCTCATTCCTGATTCATCATTCTTCATTCCTGATTAATCATTCCTCATTCCTGATTCATCATTCCTGATTCATGATTCACCATTCCTGATTCCTGATTCATCATTCCTCTTTCCTGATTCATCATTCCTGATTCCTGATTCATCATTCCTCTTTCCTCATTCCTGATCGCTGATTCATCATTCCTGATTCATCATTCCTGATTCATCATTCATCATTCCTGATTCATCATTCCTGATTTCTGATTCATCATTCCTGATTCATCGCGCAGAATCAATGGACATATCCAGTTCTGAATATAATTAAGTCCCCGTAAGTACTTGAACGATTGCCCAGTTAATGAGGAGCGGGAGATTCAAATACAAAGAAAATGGCGAAAACGCTTCCACTAGCTTATGTTTGAAGCGCTCTCGAAGCTTCATTTTTGAGAGAAAAAATCATTTTCAATCGGCTTTTTAAAGCTAAAGGTCACATAAATCAGTAGAGCTATTGACCTCAGTTGTATCTTTCAAAAACCCATGTACCTTAGCCTTCTGAATCTAAGCGAGTTTTGACCGAATTTTGTATGGAAAACTGCTCAGTCCAATATTCAGGTCTCGATTTCAACTGAAATATAAGACGCACAAGTCATTTTCAATCGGCTTCTTGTAGACCCTAAGATAAGCTTTAAAATTATATTTCAAGCTTCCCAAACGGTTAGAAAAAACCCTGTACCTTGGATAAAAAACTGTCAAAAGTTAAACTAAAACGGCATTTCGTGCCACTTATGATAATGTTTGTAGAAGCGGTTTGTCTATTGACAATTATCAAGTAGCGTGGTGTTGAGTCCCATGGGAGGTGATTAAGATCCTGAAAGCGAAGCGGGAACTTTAAAGCAAGCTAAATATATCAACTGCATTTTAGTTGCTTGGATACCAGTTTTGTTAGCAAAAGAAAAGAGAAGCTCAACATTATTCACATTCTGATTCTAAAAGTCTATCATGGCTGATAATAATATCGCAGCTCCGTTTCAAGATTGCACTTTTCCCGAGCCTGTTCATCCGCCATTGCTTTAAATATATAAGTTCCTGCAGCTCTTTAAACGAACGAGGGAAATACACAAAACTGCGCAGTTATGACGTAGATAAATCCATAGTTCAGCAGTTAGCACATGAGTAAACTTTGAAGTTCATTATCAATACAAATGACATTGCAAACAACTTTCGTACTTCTTGAGCAAAGGGATTTGGAATCCCAGAATTGTTTGTGTTATAAAACACCGATGTTTGTGAATTGGAGCGGAATTACCCCCAATTTATCGAGCCTATACTATACTCAGTTTCATTGGGTGATTTTGTTTGACTTCTAGGACTGGAATAAGCTTGAATAACATCTCATTTTAAAGCTACATCTTCCAAGAATCTGTATTCAGACTTATTTGCGACGCGATTTGAAAACGACTGGGAGAAAATTGAGAACGGCTTGGAACACTGCTAGCCGTTTTGCCGACCGGCTTTTTACCGGTTCGGCAACTAGCTCAGTTAAACTTTCTTTGTGGTTGATTTTGTGGATCCGATTTTGTTTGACTTCTAGGATACGGATAAGCTTGAATAACATCTCATTATAAAGCTACATCTTCCAAAAATCTGTATTAAGACTTATTTGCGATGCGATTTGAACACGATTGGTAGAAAATTGAGAAAGAGTTGGAACACTGTTTGCCGTTTTGCGGACTGGCTTTTTCCCGCTTCGACGTGACTCATGCATGAACACAGCTTGCTCAGTTAATTTCTTTGTGGGTGATTTTGTGGATCCGATTTTGTTTGACTCTATAGTCTCTACAGTATCTATGCTCTCTACATGATCTATACGCTCTCTATAGTCTCTACAGTATCTACGCACTCTATAGTCTCTACAGTATCTATGCTGTCTACACGATCTACGCTCTCTATAGTCTCTACACGATCTATGCTCTCTACGCGATCTACGCTCTCTGAAGATATAGTCTCTACAGTATCTATGCTCTCTACACGATCTACGCTCTCTATATAGTCTCTACAGTATCTATGCTATCTACACGATCTACGCACTCTATAGTCTCTACAGTATCTATGCTCTCTACACGATCTATGCTCTCTACACGATCTACGCTCTCTATAGTCTCTACAGTATCTATGCTCTCTACACGATCTACGCTCTCTATAGTCTCTACAGTATCTATGCTCTCTACACGATCTACGCTCTCTATAGTCTCTACAGTACTGGTCTATTTTTACCGCTTCGACGCGAGTTGAACAAAAGTATACTCAGTTCAGTTTCATTTGGTGATTTTGTTTGACTTCTAGGGCACGGATAAGCTTGAATAACATCTCATTTTAAAGCTACAGCTTCCTAGAATCTGTATTTAGACTTATTTGCGATGCGTTGTGAACATGCTGTGAAAAAAATGAGAGCATGAGTTTAAGCCGAAGGGCTTTGTCGTTTTGTGGATAAACTATTGTTTGGCTCTTTCATTCCATTACCTGGTTTTACGAACTTCTATTGAATTGACTTTCACACTTGAGAGATCGGCTTGGGACTAGCAGTTCCCAAAGCTCGTTCCATTTGAGATCGGCTAGGGACAAGCAACTCCCAAAGCTCATTTATTTAAGCCAATCGTAGGGCAATCCTCTAACTCATTAATATTATAATTAGTTGACCTTAATGTAGTCCAAAATCTCAAAGTGTCCCTCGAACAAAGGCCATTCTGCGCGATGTCCTGATTCATCATTCCTGATTCCTGATTCATCATTCATCATTCCTGATTCATTATTCCTGATTCATCATTCATCATTCCTGATTCATCATTCATCATTCCTGATTCATCATTCGTCATTCCTGATTCATCATTCCTGATTCCTGATTCATTATTCCTGATTCATCATTCCTGATTCCTGATTCATCATTCCTGATTCCTGATTCATCATTCATCATTCCTGATTCATCATTCCTGATTCATGATTCACCATTCCTGATTCCTGATTCATCATTCCTCTTTCCTGATTCATCATTCCTGATTCCTGATACATCATTCATCATTCCTGATTCATCATTCCTGATTCCTGATTCATCATTCATCATTCCTGATTCATCATTCTTGATTCCTGATTCATCATTCCTGATTCCTGATTCATCATTCCTGATTCCTGATTGATCATTCCTGATTCCTGATTCATCATTCATCATTCCTGATTCATCATTCATCATACCTGATTCATCATTCATCATTCCTGATTCGTCATTCATGATTCCTGATTCATCATTCATGATTCCTGATTCAACATCCCTGATTCCTGATTCATCATTCATCTTTCCTGATTCATCATTCCTGATTCCTGATACGTCATTGATCATTCCTGATTCCTGATTCATCAGTCCTGATTCATGATTCACCAATCCAGATTCCTGATTCATCATTCCTCTTTCCTGATTCATCATTCCTGATTCCTGATACATCATTCATCATTCCTGATTCATCATTCCTGATTCCTGATTCATTATTCCTGATTCCTGATTCATCAGTCCTGATTCATGATTCACCAATCCAGATTCCTGATTCATCATTCCTCTTTCCTGATTCATCATTCGTGATTCCTGATACATCATTCATCATTCCTGATTCATCATTCATCATTCCTGATTCATCATTCCTGATTCCTGATTTATCATTCCTGATTCATCATTCCTGATTCCTGATTCATCATTCCTGATTCCTGATTCATCATTCCTCATTCCTGATTCATCATTCCTCATTCCTGATTCATCATACCTGATTCCTGATTCATCATTCCTGATTGATCATTCCTCATTCCTGATTCATCATTCCTGATTCCTGATTCATCATTCCTGATTCCTGATTCCTGATTCATCATTCCTGATTCATTATTCCTCATTCCTGATTCATCATTCTTCATTCCTGATTAATCATTCCTCATTCCTAATTCATCATTCCTGATTCATGATTCACCATTCCTGATTCCTGATACATCATTCATCATTCCTGATTCATCATTCCTGATTCCTGATTCATCATTCCTGATTCATCATTCCTGATTCCTGATTCATCATTCTTCATTCCTGATTAATCATTCCTCATTCCTGATTCATCATTCCTGATTCATGATTCACCATTCCTGATTCCTGATACATCATTCATCATTCCTGATTCATCATTCCTGATTCCTGATTCCTGATTCATCATTCCTGATTCATCATTCCTCATTCCTGATTCATCATTCTTCATTCCTGATTAATCATTCCTCATTCCTGATTCATCATTCCTGATTCATGATTCACCATTCCTGATTCCTGATTCATCATTCCTCTTTCCTGATTCATCATTCCTGATTCCTGATTCATCATTCCTCTTTCCTCATTCCTGATCGCTGATTCATCATTCCTGATTCATCATTCCTGATTCATCATTCATCATTCCTGATTCATCATTCCTGATTTCTGATTCATCATTCCTGATTCATCGCGCAGAATCAATGGACATATCCAGTTCTGAATATAATTAAGTCCCCGTAAGTACTTGAACGATTGCCCAGTTAATGAGGAGCGGGAGATTCAAATACAAAGAAAATGGCGAAAACGCTTCCACTAGCTTATGTTTGAAGCGCTCTCGAAGCTTCATTTTTGAGAGAAAAAATCATTTTCAATCGGCTTTTTAAAGCTAAAGGTCACATAAATCAGTAGAGCTATTGACCTCAGTTGTATCTTTCAAAAACCCATGTACCTTAGCCTTCTGAATCTAAGCGAGTTTTGACCGAATTTTGTATGGAAAACTGCTCAGTCCAATATTCAGGTCTCGATTTCAACTGAAATATAAGACGCACAAGTCATTTTCAATCGGCTTCTTGTAGACCCTAAGATAAGCTTTAAAATTATATTTCAAGCTTCCCAAACGGTTAGAAAAAACCCTGTACCTTGGATAAAAAACTGTCAAAAGTTAAACTAAAACGGCATTTCGTGCCACTTATGATAATGTTTGTAGAAGCGGTTTGTCTATTGACAATTATCAAGTAGCGTGGTGTTGAGTCCCATGGGAGGTGATTAAGATCCTGAAAGCGAAGCGGGAACTTTAAAGCAAGCTAAATATATCAACTGCATTTTAGTTGCTTGGATACCAGTTTTGTTAGCAAAAGAAAAGAGAAGCTCAACATTATTCACATTCTGATTCTAAAAGTCTATCATGGCTGATAATAATATCGCAGCTCCGTTTCAAGATTGCACTTTTCCCGAGCCTGTTCATCCGCCATTGCTTTAAATATATAAGTTCCTGCAGCTCTTTAAACGAACGAGGGAAATACACAAAACTGCGCAGTTATGACGTAGATAAATCCATAGTTCAGCAGTTAGCACATGAGTAAACTTTGAAGTTCATTATCAATACAAATGACATTGCAAACAACTTTCGTACTTCTTGAGCAAAGGGATTTGGAATCCCAGAATTGTTTGTGTTATAAAACACCGATGTTTGTGAATTGGAGCGGAATTACCCCCAATTTATCGAGCCTATACTATACTCAGTTTCATTGGGTGATTTTGTTTGACTTCTAGGACTGGAATAAGCTTGAATAACATCTCATTTTAAAGCTACATCTTCCAAGAATCTGTATTCAGACTTATTTGCGACGCGATTTGAAAACGACTGGGAGAAAATTGAGAACGGCTTGGAACACTGCTAGCCGTTTTGCCGACCGGCTTTTTACCGGTTCGGCAACTAGCTCAGTTAAACTTTCTTTGTGGTTGATTTTGTGGATCCGATTTTGTTTGACTTCTAGGATACGGATAAGCTTGAATAACATCTCATTATAAAGCTACATCTTCCAAAAATCTGTATTAAGACTTATTTGCGATGCGATTTGAACACGATTGGTAGAAAATTGAGAAAGAGTTGGAACACTGTTTGCCGTTTTGCGGACTGGCTTTTTCCCGCTTCGACGTGACTCATGCATGAACACAGCTTGCTCAGTTAATTTCTTTGTGGGTGATTTTGTGGATCCGATTTTGTTTGACTCTATAGTCTCTACAGTATCTATGCTCTCTACATGATCTATACGCTCTCTATAGTCTCTACAGTATCTACGCACTCTATAGTCTCTACAGTATCTATGCTGTCTACACGATCTACGCTCTCTATAGTCTCTACACGATCTATGCTCTCTACGCGATCTACGCTCTCTGAAGATATAGTCTCTACAGTATCTATGCTCTCTACACGATCTACGCTCTCTATATAGTCTCTACAGTATCTATGCTATCTACACGATCTACGCACTCTATAGTCTCTACAGTATCTATGCTCTCTACACGATCTATGCTCTCTACACGATCTACGCTCTCTATAGTCTCTACAGTATCTATGCTCTCTACACGATCTACGCTCTCTATAGTCTCTACAGTATCTATGCTCTCTACACGATCTACGCTCTCTATAGTCTCTACAGTACTGGTCTATTTTTACCGCTTCGACGCGAGTTGAACAAAAGTATACTCAGTTCAGTTTCATTTGGTGATTTTGTTTGACTTCTAGGGCACGGATAAGCTTGAATAACATCTCATTTTAAAGCTACAGCTTCCTAGAATCTGTATTTAGACTTATTTGCGATGCGTTGTGAACATGCTGTGAAAAAAATGAGAGCATGAGTTTAAGCCGAAGGGCTTTGTCGTTTTGTGGATAAACTATTGTTTGGCTCTTTCATTCCATTACCTGGTTTTACGAACTTCTATTGAATTGACTTTCACACTTGAGAGATCGGCTTGGGACTAGCAGTTCCCAAAGCTCGTTCCATTTGAGATCGGCTAGGGACAAGCAACTCCCAAAGCTCATTTATTTAAGCCAATCGTAGGGCAATCCTCTAACTCATTAATATTATAATTAGTTGACCTTAATGTAGTCCAAAATCTCAAAGTGTCCCTCGAACAAAGGCCATTCTGCGCGATGTCCTGATTCATCATTCCTGATTCCTGATTCATCATTCATCATTCCTGATTCATTATTCCTGATTCATCATTCATCATTCCTGATTCATCATTCATCATTCCTGATTCATCATTCGTCATTCCTGATTCATCATTCCTGATTCCTGATTCATTATTCCTGATTCATCATTCCTGATTCCTGATTCATCATTCCTGATTCCTGATTCATCATTCATCATTCCTGATTCATCATTCCTGATTCATGATTCACCATTCCTGATTCCTGATTCATCATTCCTCTTTCCTGATTCATCATTCCTGATTCCTGATACATCATTCATCATTCCTGATTCATCATTCCTGATTCCTGATTCATCATTCATCATTCCTGATTCATCATTCTTGATTCCTGATTCATCATTCCTGATTCCTGATTCATCATTCCTGATTCCTGATTGATCATTCCTGATTCCTGATTCATCATTCATCATTCCTGATTCATCATTCATCATACCTGATTCATCATTCATCATTCCTGATTCGTCATTCATGATTCCTGATTCATCATTCATGATTCCTGATTCAACATCCCTGATTCCTGATTCATCATTCATCTTTCCTGATTCATCATTCCTGATTCCTGATACGTCATTGATCATTCCTGATTCCTGATTCATCAGTCCTGATTCATGATTCACCAATCCAGATTCCTGATTCATCATTCCTCTTTCCTGATTCATCATTCGTGATTCCTGATACATCATTCATCATTCCTGATTCATCATTCCTGATTCCTGATTCATCATTCCTGATTCCTGATTCATCAGTCCTGATTCATGATTCACCAATCCAGATTCCTGATTCATCATTCCTCTTTCCTGATTCATCATTCGTGATTCCTGATACATCATTCATCATTCCTGATTCATCATTCATCATTCCTGATTCATCATTCCTGATTCCTGATTTATCATTCCTGATTCATCATTCCTGATTCCTGATTCATCATTCCTGATTCCTGATTCATCATTCCTCATTCCTGATTCATCATTCCTCATTCCTGATTCATCATACCTGATTCCTGATTCATCATTCCTGATTGATCATTCCTCATTCCTGATTCATCATTCCTGATTCCTGATTCATCATTCATCATTCCTGATTCATCATTCATCATACCTGATTCATCATTCATCATTCCTGATTCGTCATTCATGATTCCTGATTCATCATTCATGATTCCTGATTCAACATCCCTGATTCCTGATTCATCATTCATCTTTCCTGATTCATCATTCCTGATTCCTGATACGTCATTGATCATTCCTGATTCCTGATTCATCAGTCCTGATTCATGATTCACCAATCCAGATTCCTGATTCATCATTCCTCTTTCCTGATTCATCATTCGTGATTCCTGATACATCATTCATCATTCCTGATTCATCATTCCTGATTCCTGATTCATCATTCCTGATTCCTGATTCATCAGTCCTGATTCATGATTCACCAATCCAGATTCCTGATTCATCATTCCTCTTTCCTGATTCATCATTCGTGATTCCTGATACATCATTCATCATTCCTGATTCATCATTCATCATTCCTGATTCATCATTCCTGATTCCTGATTTATCATTCCTGATTCATCATTCCTGATTCCTGATTCATCATTCCTGATTCCTGATTCATCATTCCTCATTCCTGATTCATCATTCCTCATTCCTGATTCATCATACCTGATTCCTGATTCATCATTCCTGATTGATCATTCCTCATTCCTGATTCATCATTCCTGATTCCTGATTCATCATTCCTGATTCCTGATTCCTGATTCATCATTCCTGATTCATTATTCCTCATTCCTGATTCATCATTCTTCATTCCTGATTAATCATTCCTGATTCATGATTCACCATTCCTGATTCCTGATTCATCATTCCTCTTTCCTGATTCATCATTCCTCATTCCTGATTCATCATTCCTGATTCCTGATTCATCAGTCCTGATTCATGATTCACCAATCCAGATTCCTGATTCATCATTCCTCTTTCCTGATTCATCATTCCTGATTCCTGATACGTCATTCATCATTCCTGATTCGTCATTCATCATTCCTGATTCATCATTCCTGATTCCTGATTTATCATTCCTGATTCATCATTCCTGATTCCTGATTCATCATTCCTGATTCCTGATTTATCATTCCTCATTCCTGATTCATCATTCCTCATTCCTGATTCATCATACCTGATTCCTGATTCCTCATTCCTGATTGATCATTCCTCATTCCTGATTCATCATTTCTGATTCCTGATTCATCATTCCAGATTCCTGATTCCTGATTCATCATTCCTGATTCATTATTCCTCATTCCTGATTCATCATTCTTCATTCCTGATTAATCATTCCTCATTCCTGATTCATCATTCCTGATTCATGATTCACCATTCCTGATTCCTGATACATCATTCATCATTCCTGATTCATCATTCCTGATTCCTGATTCATCATTCCTGATTCATCATTCCTGATTCCTGATTCATCATTCCTCATTCCTGATTCATCAATCCTCATTCCTGATTCATCATTCCTGATTCCTGATTGATCATTCCTGATTCCTGATTCATCAATCCTCATTCCTGATTCATCATTCCTGATTCCTGATTCATTATTCCTGATTGATCATTCCTGATTCCTGATTGATCATTCCTGATTCCTGATTCATCATTCATCATTCCTGATTCATCATTCTTGATTCCTGATTCATCATTCCTGATTCCTGATTCATCATTCCTCATTCCTGATTCATCAATCCTCATTCCTGATTCATCATTCCTGATTCCTGATTGATCATTCCTCATTCCTGATTCATCAATCCTCATTCCTGATTCATCATTCCTGATTCCTGATTCATTATTCCTGATTGATCATTCCTGATTCCTGATTGATCATTCCTGATTCCTGATTCATCATTCATCATTCCTGATTCATCATTCTTGATTCCTGATTCATCATTCCTGATTCCTGATTCATCATTCCTGATTCCCGATTCATCATTCCTGATTCCTGATTCATCATTCATCATTCCTGATTCCTGATTCATCATTCCTGATTCCTGATTCACCATTCCTGATTCCTGATTCATCTTTCCTGATTCATCATTCCTGATTCCTGATACACCATTCCTGATTCCTGATTCATCATTCCTGATTCCTGATTCATCATTCCTGATTCCTGATACATCATTCATCATTCCTGATTCATCATTCCTGATTCCTGATTCATCATTCCTGATTCCTGATTGATCATTCCTGATTCATGATTCAACATCCCTGATTCCTGATTCATCATTCATCTTTCCTGATTCATCATTCCTGATTCCTGATACGTCATTGATCATTCCTGATTCCTGATTCATCAGTCCTGATTCATGATTCACCAATCCAGATTCCTGATTCATCATTCCTCTTTCCTGATTCATCATTCGTGATTCCTGATACATCATTCATCATTCCTGATTCATCATTCCTGATTCCTGATTCATCATTCCTGATTCCTGATTCATGATTCACCAATCCAGATTCCTGATTCATCATTCCTCTTTCCTGATTCATCATTCGTGATTCCTGATACATCATTCATCATTCCTGATTCATCATTCATCATTCCTGATTCATCATTCCTGATTCCTGATTTATCATTCCTGATTCATCATTCCTGATTCCTGATTCATCATTCCTGATTCCTGATTCATCATTCCTCATTCCTGATTCATCATTCCTCATTCCTGATTCATCATACCTGATTCCTGATTCATCATTCCTGATTGATCATTCCTCATTCCTGATTCATCATTCCTGATTCCTGATTCATCATTCCTGATTCCTGATTCCTGATTCATCATTCCTGATTCATTATTCCTCATTCCTGATTCATCATTCTTCATTCCTGATTAATCATTCCTGATTCATGATTCACCATTCCTGATTCCTGATTCATCATTCCTCTTTCCTGATTCATCATTCCTCATTCCTGATTCATCATTCCTGATTCCTGATTCATCAGTCCTGATTCATGATTCACCAATCCAGATTCCTGATTCATCATTCCTCTTTCCTGATTGATCATTCCTGATTCCTGATACGTCATTCATCATTCCTGATTCATCATTCATCATTCCTGATTCATCATTCCTGATTCCTGATTTATCATTCCTGATTCATCATTCCTGATTCCTGATTCATCATTCCTGATTCCTGATTTATCATTCCTCATTCCTGATTCATCATTCCTCATTCCTGATTCATCATACCTGATTCCTGATTCCTCATTCCTGATTGATCATTCCTCATTCCTGATTCATCATTCCTGATTCCTGATTCATCATTCCAGATTCCTGATTCCTGATTCATCATTCCTGATTCCTGATTCATCATTCCTGATTCCTGATTCCTGATTCATCATTCCTGATCCCTGATTCATCATTTATCATTCCTGATTCCTGATTCATCATTCCTGATTCCTGATTCATCATTCCTGATTCCTGATTCATCATTCCTGATTCCTGATTCCTGATTCATCATTCCTGATTCCTGATTCATCATTCCTGATTCATTATTCACCATTCCTGATTCCTGATTCATCATTCCTCTTTCCTGATTCATCATTCCTGATTTCTGATACATCATTCATCATTCCTGATTCATCATTCATCATTCCTGATTCATCATTCATGATTCCTGATTTATCATTCCTGATTCATCATTCATAATTCCTGATTCATCATTCCTGATTCCTGATTCCTGATTCATCATTCCTGATTCATCATTCCTGATTCATCATTCATAATTCCTGATTCATCATTCCTGATTCCTGATTCATCATTCCTGATTCCTGATTCATCATTCCTGATTCCTGATTCATCATTCATCATTCCTGATTCATCATTCCTGATTCCTGATTCATCATTCTTCATTCCTGATTAATCATTCCTCATTCCTGATTCATCATTCCTGATTCATGATTCACCATTCCTGATTCCTGATACATCATTCATCATTCCTGATTCATCATTCCTGATTCCTGATTCCTGATTCATCATTCCTGATTCATCATTCCTGATTCCTGATTCATCATTCTTCATTCCTGATTAATCATTCCTCATTCCTGATTCATCATTCCTGATTCATGATTCACCATTCCTGATTCCTGATACATCATTCATCATTCCTGATTCATCATTCCTGATTCCTGATTCCTGATTCATCATTCCTGATTCATCATTCCTCATTCCTGATTCATCATTCTTCATTCCTGATTAATCATTCCTCATTCCTGATTCATCATTCCTGATTCATGATTCACCATTCCTGATTCCTGATTCATCATTCGTCATTCCTGATTCATCATTCCTGATTCCTGATTCATTATTCCTGATTCATCATTCCTGATTCCTGATTCATCATTCCTGATTCCTGATTCATCATTCATCATTCCTGATTGATCATTCCTGATTCCTGATTGATCATTCCTGATTCCTGATTGATCATTCCTGATTCCTGATTCATCATTCATCATTCCTGATTCATCATTCTTGATTCCTGATTCATCATTCCTGATTCCTGATTCATCATTCCTCTTTCCTGATTCATCATTCATCATTCCTAATACATCATTCATCATTCCTGATTCATCATTCCTGATTCCTGATTCATCATTCCTGATTCCTGATTGATCATTCCTGATTCCTGATTCATCATTCATCATTCCTGATTCATCATTCTTGATTCCTGATTCATCATTCCTGATTCCTGATTCCTGATTCGTCATTCCTGATTCATCATTCCTCATTCCTGATTCATCATTCTTCATTCCTGATTCCTGATTCCTGATTCATCATTCCTGATCCCTGATTCATCATTTATCATTCCTGATTCCTGATTCATCATTCCTGATTCCTGATTCCTGATTCATCATTCCTGATCCCTGATTCATCATTTATCATTCCTGATTCCTGATTCATCATTCCTGATTCCTGATTCATCATTCCTGATTCCTGATTCATCATTCCTGATTCCTGATTCCTGATTCATCATTCCTGATTCCTGATTCATCATTCCTGATTCATTATTCACCATTCCTGATTCCTGATTCATCATTCCTCTTTCCTGATTCATCATTCCTGATTTCTGATACATCATTCATCATTCCTGATTCATCATTCATCATTCCTGATTCATCATTCATGATTCCTGATTTATCATTCCTGATTCATCATTCATAATTCCTGATTCATCATTCCTGATTCCTGATTCCTGATTCATCATTCCTGATTCATCATTCCTGATTCATCATTCATAATTCCTGATTCATCATTCCTGATTCCTGATTCATCATTCCTGATTCCTGATTCATCATTCCTGATTCCTGATTCATCATTCATCATTCCTGATTCATCATTCCTGATTCCTGATTCATCATTCTTCATTCCTGATTAATCATTCCTCATTCCTGATTCATCATTCCTGATTCATGATTCACCATTCCTGATTCCTGATACATCATTCATCATTCCTGATTCATCATTCCTGATTCCTGATTCCTGATTCATCATTCCTGATTCATCATTCCTGATTCCTGATTCATCATTCTTCATTCCTGATTAATCATTCCTCATTCCTGATTCATCATTCCTGATTCATGATTCACCATTCCTGATTCCTGATACATCATTCATCATTCCTGATTCATCATTCCTGATTCCTGATTCCTGATTCATCATTCCTGATTCATCATTCCTCATTCCTGATTCATCATTCTTCATTCCTGATTAATCATTCCTCATTCCTGATTCATCATTCCTGATTCATGATTCACCATTCCTGATTCCTGATTCATCATTCGTCATTCCTGATTCATCATTCCTGATTCCTGATTCATTATTCCTGATTCATCATTCCTGATTCCTGATTCATCATTCCTGATTCCTGATTCCTGATTCATCATTCATCATTCCTGATTGATCATTCCTGATTCCTGATTGATCATTCCTGATTCCTGATTGATCATTCCTGATTCCTGATTCATCATTCATCATTCCTGATTCATCATTCTTGATTCCTGATTCATCATTCCTGATTCCTGATTCATCATTCCTCTTTCCTGATTCATCATTCATCATTCCTAATACATCATTCATCATTCCTGATTCATCATTCCTGATTCCTGATTCATCATTCCTGATTCCTGATTGATCATTCCTGATTCCTGATTCGTCATTCATCATTCCTGATTCATCATTCTTGATTCCTGATTCATCATTCCTGATTCCTGATTCCTGATTCGTCATTCCTGATTCATCATTCCTCATTCCTGATTCATCATTCTTCATTCCTGATTCCTGATTCCTGATTCATCATTCCTGATCCCTGATTCATCATTCTTCATTCCTGATTAATCATTCCTCATTCCTGATTCATCATTCCTGATTCATGATTCACCATTCCTGATTCCTGATACATCATTCATCATTCCTGATTCATCATTCCTGATTCCTGATTCATCATTCCTGATTCATCATTCCTGATTCCTGATTCATCATTCCTGATTCCTGATTCATCATTCCTCTTTCCTGATTCATCATTCATCATTCCTAATACATCATTCATCATTCCTGATTCATCATTCCTGATTCCTGATTCATCATTCCTGATTCCTGATTGATCATTCCTGATTCCTGATTCATCATTCATCATTCCTGATTCATCATTCTTGATTCCTGATTCATCATTCCTGATTCCTGATTCATCATTCCTCTTTCCTGATTCATCATTCATCATTCCTAATACATCATTCATCATTCCTGATTCCTGATTCATCATTCCTGATTCCTGATTCATCAGTCCTGATTCATGAATCACCAATCCAGATTCCTGATTCATCATTCCTCTTTCCTGATTCATCATTCCTGATTCCTGATACATCATTCATCATTCCTGATTCATCATTCATCATTCCTGATTCATCATTCCTGATTCCTGATTTATCATTCCTGATTCATCATTCCTGATTCCTGATTCATCATTCCTGATTCCTGATTCATCATTCCTGATTCCTGATTCATCATTCCTCATTCCTGATTCATCATTCCTGATTCCTGATTCATCATTCCTGATTGATCATTCCTCATTCCTGATTCATCATTCCTGATTCCTGATTCATCATTCCTGATTCCTGATTCCTGATTCGTCATTCCTGATTCATCATTCCTCATTCCTGATTCATCATGCTTCATTCCTGATTCCTGATTCCTAATACATCATTCATCATTCCTGATTCCTGATTCATCATTCCTGATTCCTGATTCATCAGTCCTGATTCATGAATCACCAATCCAGATTCCTGATTCATCATTCCTCTTTCCTGATTCATCATTCCTGATTTCTGATACATCATTCATCATTCCTGATTCATCATTCATCATTCCTGATTCATCATTCTTGATTCCTGATTCATCATTCCTGATTCCTGATTCCTGATTCGTCATTCCTGATTCATCATTCCTCATTCCTGATTCATCATTCTTCATTCCTGATTCATCATTCTTCATTCCTGATTCCTGATTCCTGATTCATCATTCCTGATCCCTGATTCATCATTTATCATTCCTGATTCCTGATTCATCATTCCTGATTCCTGATTCCTGATTCATCATTCCTGATCCCTGATTCATCATTTATCATTCCTGATTCCTGATTCATCATTCCTGATTCCTGATTCATCATTCCTGATTCCTGATTCATCATTCCTGATTCCTGATTCCTGATTCATCATTCCTGATTCCTGATTCATCATTCCTGATTCATTATTCACCATTCCTGATTCCTGATTCATCATTCCTCTTTCCTGATTCATCATTCCTGATTTCTGATACATCATTCATCATTCCTGATTCATCATTCATCATTCCTGATTCATCATTCATGATTCCTGATTTATCATTCCTGATTCATCATTCATAATTCCTGATTCATCATTCCTGATTCCTGATTCCTGATTCATCATTCCTGATTCATCATTCCTGATTCATCATTCATAATTCCTGATTCATCATTCCTGATTCCTGATTCATCATTCCTGATTCCTGATTCATCATTCCTCATTCCTGATTCATCATTCCTCATTCCTGATTCATCATACCTGATTCCTGATTCATCATTCCTGATTGATCATTCCTCATTCCTGATTCATCATTCCTGATTCCTGATTCATCATTCCTGATTCCTGATTCCTGATTCATCATTCCTGATTCATTATTCCTCATTCCTGATTCATCATTCTTCATTCCTGATTAATCATTCCTCATTCCTGATTCATCATTCCTGATTCATGATTCACCATTCCTGATTCCTGATACATCATTCATCATTCCTGATTCATCATTCCTGATTCCTGATTCATCATTCCTGATTCATCATTCCTGATTCCTGATTCATCATTCCTGATTCCTGATTCATCATTCCTCTTTCCTGATTCATCATTCATCATTCCTAATACATCATTCATCATTCCTGATTCATCATTCCTGATTCCTGATTCATCATTCCTGATTCCTGATTGATCATTCCTGATTCCTGATTCATCATTCATCATTCCTGATTCCTGATTCATCATTCCTGATTCCTGATTCATCATTCCTCATTCATCATTCCTCATTCCTGATTCATCATTCCTGATTGATCATTCCTCATTCCTGATTCATCATTCCTGATTCCTGATTCATCATTCCTGATTCCTGATTCCTGATTCGTCATTCCTGATTCATCATTCCTCATTCCTGATTCATCATTCTTCATTCCTGATTCCTGATTCCTGATTCATCATTCCTGATTCCTGATTTATCATTCCTGATTCATCATTCCTGATTCCTGATTCATCATTCCTGATTCCTGATTCATCATTCCTGATTCCTGATTCATCATTCCTCATTCCTGATTCATCATTCCTCATTCCTGATTCATCATTCCTGATTGATCATTCCTCATTCCTGATTCATCATTCCTGATTCCTGATTCATCATTCCTGATTCCTGATTCCTGATTCGTCATTCCTGATTCATCATTCCTCATTCCTGATTCATCATTCTTCATTCCTGATTCCTGATTCCTGATTCATCATTCCTGATCCCTGATTCATCATTTATCATTCCTGATTCCTGATTCATCATTCCTGATTCCTGATTCCTGATTCATCATTCCTGATCCCTGATTCATCATTTATCATTCCTGATTCCTGATTCATCATTCCTGATTCCTGATTCATCATTCCTGATTCCTGATTCATCATTCCTGATTCCTGATTCATCATTCCTGATTCCTGATTCCTGATTCATCATTCCTGATTCCTGATTCATCATTCCTGATTCATTATTCACCATTCCTGATTCCTGATTCATCATTCCTCTTTCCTGATTCATCATTCCTGATTTCTGATACATCATTCATCATTCCTGATTCATCATTCATCATTCCTGATTCATCATTCATGATTCCTGATTTATCATTCCTGATTCATCATTCATAATTCCTGATTCATCATTCCTGATTCCTGATTCCTGATTCATCATTCCTGATTCATCATTCCTGATTCATCATTCATAATTCCTGATTCATCATTCCTGATTCCTGATTCATCATTCCTGATTCCTGATTCATCATTCCTCATTCCTGATTCATCATTCCTCATTCCTGATTCATCATACCTGATTCCTGATTCATCATTCCTGATTGATCATTCCTCATTCCTGATTCATCATTCCTGATTCCTGATTCATCATTCCTGATTCCTGATTCCTGATTCATCATTCCTGATTCATTATTCCTCATTCCTGATTCATCATTCTTCATTCCTGATTAATCATTCCTCATTCCTGATTCATCATTCCTGATTCATGATTCACCATTCCTGATTCCTGATACATCATTCATCATTCCTGATTCATCATTCCTGATTCCTGATTCATCATTCCTGATTCATCATTCCTGATTCCTGATTCATCATTCCTGATTCCTGATTCATCATTCCTCTTTCCTGATTCATCATTCATCATTCCTAATACATCATTCATCATTCCTGATTCATCATTCCTGATTCCTGATTCATCATTCCTGATTCCTGATTGATCATTCCTGATTCCTGATTCATCATTCATCATTCCTGATTCCTGATTCATCATTCCTGATTCCTGATTCATCATTCCTCATTCATCATTCCTCATTCCTGATTCATCATTCCTGATTGATCATTCCTCATTCCTGATTCATCATTCCTGATTCCTGATTCATCATTCCTGATTCCTGATTCCTGATTCGTCATTCCTGATTCATCATTCCTCATTCCTGATTCATCATTCTTCATTCCTGATTCCTGATTCCTGATTCATCATTCCTGATTCCTGATTTATCATTCCTGATTCATCATTCCTGATTCCTGATTCATCATTCCTGATTCCTGATTCATCATTCCTGATTCCTGATTCATCATTCCTCATTCCTGATTCATCATTCCTCATTCCTGATTCATCATTCCTGATTGATCATTCCTCATTCCTGATTCATCATTCCTGATTCCTGATTCATCATTCCTGATTCCTGATTCCTGATTCGTCATTCCTGATTCATCATTCCTCATTCCTGATTCATCATTCTTCATTCCTGATTCCTGATTCCTGATTCATCATTCCTGATCCCTGATTCATCATTTATCATTCCTGATTCCTGATTCATCATTCCTGATTCCTGATTCCTGATTCATCATTCCTGATCCCTGATTCATCATTTATCATTCCTGATTCCTGATTCATCATTCCTGATTCCTGATTCATCATTCCTGATTCCTGATTCATCATTCCTGATTCCTGATTCCTGATTCATCATTCCTGATTCCTGATTCATCATTCCTGATTCATTATTCACCATTCCTGATTCCTGATTCATCATTCCTCTTTCCTGATTCATCATTCCTGATTTCTGATACATCATTCATCATTCCTGATTCATCATTCATCATTCCTGATTCATCATTCATGATTCCTGATTTATCATTCCTGATTCATCATTCATAATTCCTGATTCATCATTCCTGATTCCTGATTCCTGATTCATCATTCCTGATTCATCATTCCTGATTCATCATTCATAATTCCTGATTCATCATTCCTGATTCCTGATTCATCATTCCTGATTCCTGATTCATCATTCCTGATTCCTGATTCATCATTCATCATTCCTGATTCATCATTCCTGATTCCTGATTCATCATTCTTCATTCCTGATTAATCATTCCTCATTCCTGATTCATCATTCCTGATTCATGATTCATCATTCCTGATTCCTGATTCATCATTCTTCATTCCTGATTAATCATTCCTGATTCCTGATTCCTGATTCATCATTCCTGATTCATCATTCCTGATTCCTGATTCATCATTCCTGATTCCTGATTCCTGATTCGTCATTCCTGATTCATCATTCCTCATTCCTGATTCATCATTCTTCATTCCTGATTCCTGATTCCTGATTCATCATTCCTGATCCCTGATTCATCATTTATCATTCCTGATTCCTGATTCATCATTCCTGATTCCTGATTCCTGATTCATCATTCCTGATCCCTGATTCATCATTTATCATTCCTGATTCCTGATTCATCATTCCTGATTCCTGATTCATCATTCCTGATTCCTGATTCATCATTCCTGATTCCTGATTCCTGATTCATCATTCCTGATTCCTGATTCATCATTCCTGATTCATTATTCACCATTCCTGATTCCTGATTCATCATTCCTCTTTCCTGATTCATCATTCCTGATTTCTGATACATCATTCATCATTCCTGATTCATCATTCATCATTCCTGATTCATCATTCATGATTCCTGATTTATCATTCCTGATTCATCATTCATAATTCCTGATTCATCATTCCTGATTCCTGATTCCTGATTCATCATTCCTGATTCATCATTCCTGATTCATCATTCATAATTCCTGATTCATCATTCCTGATTCCTGATTCATCATTCCTGATTCCTGATTCATCATTCCTGATTCCTGATTCATCATTCATCATTCCTGATTCATCATTCCTGATTCCTGATTCATCATTCTTCATTCCTGATTAATCATTCCTCATTCCTGATTCATCATTCCTGATTCATGATTCATCATTCCTGATTCCTGATTCATCATTCTTCATTCCTGATTAATCATTCCTGATTCCTGATTCCTGATTCATCATTCCTGATTCATCATTCCTGATTCCTGATTCATCATTCTTCATTCCTGATTAATCATTCCTCATTCCTGATTCATCATTCCTGATTCATGATTCACCATTCCTGATTCCTGATACATCATTCATCATTCCTGATTCATCATTCCTGATTCCTGATTCCTGATTCATCATTCCTGATTCATCATTCCTCATTCCTGATTCATCATTCTTCATTCCTGATTAATCATTCCTCATTCCTGATTCATCATTCCTGATTCATGATTCACCATTCCTGATTCCTGATTCATCATTCGTCATTCCTGATTCATCATTCCTGATTCCTGATTCATTATTCCTGATTCATCATTCCTGATTCCTGATTCATCATTCCTGATTCCTGATTCATCATTCATCATTCCTGATTGATCATTCCTGATTCCTGATTGATCATTCCTGATTCCTGATTGATCATTCCTGATTCCTGATTCATCATTCATCATTCCTGATTCATCATTCTTGATTCCTGATTCATCATTCCTGATTCCTGATTCATCATTCCTCTTTCCTGATTCATCATTCATCATTCCTAATACATCATTCATCATTCCTGATTCATCATTCCTGATTCCTGATTCATCATTCCTGATTCCTGATTGATCATTCCTGATTCCTGATTCATCATTCATCATTCCTGATTCATCATTCTTGATTCCTGATTCATCATTCCTGATTCCTGATTCCTGATTCGTCATTCCTGATTCATCATTCCTCATTCCTGATTCATCATTCTTCATTCCTGATTCCTGATTCCTGATTCATCATTCCTGATCCCTGATTCATCATTTATCATTCCTGATTCCTGATTCATCATTCCTGATTCCTGATTCCTGATTCATCATTCCTGATCCCTGATTCATCATTTATCATTCCTGATTCCTGATTCATCATTCCTGATTCCTGATTCATCATTCCTGATTCCTGATTCCTGATTCATCATTCCTGATTCCTGATTCATCATTCCTGATTCATTATTCACCATTCCTGATTCCTGATTCATCATTCCTCTTTCCTGATTCATCATTCCCGATTTCTGATACATCATTCATCATTCCTGATTCATCATTCATCATTCCTGATTCATCATTCATGATTCCTGATTTATCATTCCTGATTCATCATTCATAATTCCTGATTCATCATTCCTGATTCCTGATTCCTGATTCATCATTCCTGATTCATCATTCCTGATTCATCATTCATAATTCCTGATTCATCATTCCTGATTCCTGATTCATCATTCCTGATTCCTGATTCATCATTCCTCATTCCTGATTCATCATTCCTCATTCCTGATTCATCATACCTGATTCCTGATTCATCATTCCTGATTGATCATTCCTCATTCCTGATTCATCATTCCTGATTCCTGATTCATCATTCCTGATTCCTGATTCCTGATTCATCATTCCTGATTCATTATTCCTCATTCCTGATTCATCATTCTTCATTCCTGATTAATCATTCCTCATTCCTGATTCATCATTCCTGATTCATGATTCACCATTCCTGATTCCTGATACATCATTCATCATTCCTGATTCATCATTCCTGATTCCTGATTCATCATTCCTGATTCATCATTCCTGATTCCTGATTCATCATTCCTGATTCCTGATTCATCATTCCTCTTTCCTGATTCATCATTCATCATTCCTAATACATCATTCATCATTCCTGATTCATCATTCCTGATTCCTGATTCATCATTCCTGATTCCTGATTGATCATTCCTGATTCCTGATTCATCATTCATCATTCCTGATTCATCATTCTTGATTCCTGATTCATCATTCCTGATTCCTGATTCATCATTCCTCTTTCCTGATTCATCATTCATCATTCCTAATACATCATTCATCATTCCTGATTCCTGATTCATCATTCCTGATTCCTGATTCATCAGTCCTGATTCATGAATCACCAATCCAGATTCCTGATTCATCATTCCTCTTTCCTGATTCATCATTCCTGATTCCTGATACATCATTCATCATTCCTGATTCATCATTCATCATTCCTGATTCATCATTCCTGATTCCTGATTTATCATTCCTGATTCATCATTCCTGATTCCTGATTCATCATTCCTGATTCCTGATTCATCATTCCTGATTCCTGATTCATCATTCCTCATTCCTGATTCATCATTCCTGATTCCTGATTCATCATTCCTGATTGATCATTCCTCATTCCTGATTCATCATTCCTGATTCCTGATTCATCATTCCTGATTCCTGATTCCTGATTCGTCATTCCTGATTCATCATTCCTCATTCCTGATTCATCATGCTTCATTCCTGATTCCTGATTCCTAATACATCATTCATCATTCCTGATTCCTGATTCATCATTCCTGATTCCTGATTCATCAGTCCTGATTCATGAATCACCAATCCAGATTCCTGATTCATCATTCCTCTTTCCTGATTCATCATTCCTGATTTCTGATACATCATTCATCATTCCTGATTCATCATTCATCATTCCTGATTCATCATTCATGATTCCTGATTTATCATTCCTGATTCATCATTCATAATTCCTGATTCATCATTCCTGATTCCTGATTCCTGATTCATCATTCCTGATTCATCATTCCTGATTCATCATTCATAATTCCTGATTCATCATTCCTGATTCCTGATTCATCATTCCTGATTCCTGATTCATCATTCCTCATTCCTGATTCATCATTCCTCATTCCTGATTCATCATACCTGATTCCTGATTCATCATTCCTGATTGATCATTCCTCATTCCTGATTCATCATTCCTGATTCCTGATTCATCATTCCTGATTCCTGATTCCTGATTCATCATTCCTGATTCATTATTCCTCATTCCTGATTCATCATTCTTCATTCCTGATTAATCATTCCTCATTCCTGATTCATCATTCCTGATTCATGATTCACCATTCCTGATTCCTGATACATCATTCATCATTCCTGATTCATCATTCCTGATTCCTGATTCATCATTCCTGATTCATCATTCCTGATTCCTGATTCATCATTCCTGATTCCTGATTCATCATTCCTCTTTCCTGATTCATCATTCATCATTCCTAATACATCATTCATCATTCCTGATTCATCATTCCTGATTCCTGATTCATCATTCCTGATTCCTGATTGATCATTCCTGATTCCTGATTCATCATTCATCATTCCTGATTCATCATTCTTGATTCCTGATTCATCATTCCTGATTCCTGATTCATCATTCCTCTTTCCTGATTCATCATTCATCATTCCTAATACATCATTCATCATTCCTGATTCCTGATTCATCATTCCTGATTCCTGATTCATCAGTCCTGATTCATGAATCACCAATCCAGATTCCTGATTCATCATTCCTCTTTCCTGATTCATCATTCCTGATTCCTGATACATCATTCATCATTCCTGATTCATCATTCATCATTCCTGATTCATCATTCCTGATTCCTGATTTATCATTCCTGATTCATCATTCCTGATTCCTGATTCATCATTCCTGATTCCTGATTCATCATTCCTGATTCCTGATTCATCATTCCTCATTCCTGATTCATCATTCCTGATTCCTGATTCATCATTCCTGATTGATCATTCCTCATTCCTGATTCATCATTCCTGATTCCTGATTCATCATTCCTGATTCCTGATTCCTGATTCGTCATTCCTGATTCATCATTCCTCATTCCTGATTCATCATTCTTCATTCCTGATTCCTGATTCCTAATACATCATTCATCATTCCTGATTCCTGATTCATCATTCCTGATTCCTGATTCATCAGTCCTGATTCATGAATCACCAATCCAGATTCCTGATTCATCATTCCTCTTTCCTGATTCATCATTCCTGATTCCTGATACATCATTCATCATTCCTGATTCATCATTCATCATTCCTGATTCATCATTCCTGATTCCTGATTTATCATTCCTGATTCATCATTCCTGATTCCTGATTCATCATTCCTGATTCCTGATTCATCATTCCTGATTCCTGATTCCTGATTCATCATTCCTGATCCCTGATTCATCATTTATCATTCCTGATTCCTGATTCATCATTCCTGATTCCTGATTCCTGATTCATCATTCCTGATCCCTGATTCATCATTTATCATTCCTGATTCCTGATTCATCATTCCTGATTCCTGATTCATCATTCCTGATTCCTGATTCATCATTCCTGATTCCTGATTCCTGATTCATCATTCCTGATTCCTGATTCATCATTCCTGATTCATTATTCACCATTCCTGATTCCTGATTCATCATTCCTCTTTCCTGATTCATCATTCCTGATTTCTGATACATCATTCATCATTCCTGATTCATCATTCATCATTCCTGATTCATCATTCATGATTCCTGATTTATCATTCCTGATTCATCATTCATAATTCCTGATTCATCATTCCTGATTCCTGATTCCTGATTCATCATTCCTGATTCATCATTCCTGATTCATCATTCATAATTCCTGATTCATCATTCCTGATTCCTGATTCATCATTCCTGATTCCTGATTCATCATTCCTCATTCCTGATTCATCATTCCTCATTCCTGATTCATCATACCTGATTCCTGATTCATCATTCCTGATTGATCATTCCTCATTCCTGATTCATCATTCCTGATTCCTGATTCATCATTCCTGATTCCTGATTCCTGATTCATCATTCCTGATTCATTATTCCTCATTCCTGATTCATCATTCTTCATTCCTGATTAATCATTCCTCATTCCTGATTCATCATTCCTGATTCATGATTCACCATTCCTGATTCCTGATACATCATTCATCATTCCTGATTCATCATTCCTGATTCCTGATTCATCATTCCTGATTCATCATTCCTGATTCCTGATTCATTATTCCTGATTCCTGATTCATCATTCCTCTTTCCTGATTCATCATTCATCATTCCTAATACATCATTCATCATTCCTGATTCATCATTCCTGATTCCTGATTCATCATTCCTGATTCCTGATTGATCATTCCTGATTCCTGATTCATCATTCATCATTCCTGATTCATCATTCTTGATTCCTGATTCATCATTCCTGATTCCTGATTCATCATTCCTCTTTCCTGATTCATCATTCATCATTCCTAATACATCATTCATCATTCCTGATTCCTGATTCATCATTCCTGATTCCTGATTCATCAGTCCTGATTCATGAATCACCAATCCAGATTCCTGATTCATCATTCCTCTTTCCTGATTCATCATTCCTGATTCCTGATACATCATTCATCATTCCTGATTCATCATTCATCATTCCTGATTCATCATTCCTGATTCCTGATTTATCATTCCTGATTCATCATTCCTGATTCCTGATTCATCATTCCTGATTCCTGATTCATCATTCCTGATTGCTGATTCATCATTCCTCATTCCTGATTCATCATTCCTGATTCCTGATTCATCATTCCTGATTCATCATTCCTCATTCCTGATTCATCATTCCTGATTCCTGATTCATCATTCCTGATTCCTGATTCCTGATTCGTCATTCCTGATTCATCATTCCTCATTCCTGATTCATCATTCTTCATTCCTGATTCCTGATTCCTGATTCATCATTCCTGATCCCTGATTCATCATTTATCATTCCTGATTCCTGATTCATCATTCCTGATTCCTGATTCCTGATTCATCATTCCTGATTCCTGATTCATCATTCCTGATTCATTATTCACCATTCCTGATTCCTGATTCATCATTCCTCTTTCCTGATTCATCATTCCTGATTTCTGATACATCATTCATCATTCCTGATTCATCATTCATCATTCCTGATTCATCATTCATGATTCCTGATTTATCATTCCTGATTCATCATTCATAATTCCTGATTCATCATTCCTGATTCCTGATTCCTGATTCATCATTCCTGATTCATCATTTCTGATTCATCATTCATAATTCCTGATTCATCATTCCTGATTCCTGATTCATCATTCCTGATTCCTGATTCATCATTCCTGATTCCTGATTCATCATTCATCATTCCTGATTCATCATTCCTGATTCCTGATTCATCATTCTTCATTCCTGATTAATCATTCCTCATTCCTGATTCATCATTCCTGATTCATGATTCACCATTCCTGATTCCTGATACATCATTCATCATTCCTGATTCATCATTCCTGATTCCTGATTCCTGATTCATCATTCCTGATTCATCATTCCTCATTCCTGATTCATCATTCTTCATTCCTGATTAATCATTCCTCATTCCTGATTCATCATTCCTGATTCATGATTCACCATTCCTGATTCCTGATTCATCATTCGTCATTCCTGATTCATCATTCCTGATTCCTGATTCATTATTCCTGATTCATCATTCCTGATTCCTGATTCATCATTCCTGATTCCTGATTCATCATTCATCATTCCTGATTGATCATTCCTGATTCCTGATTGATCATTCCTGATTCCTGATTGATCATTCCTGATTCCTGATTCATCATTCATCATTCCTGATTCATCATTCTTGATTCCTGATTCATCATTCCTGATTCCTGATTCATCATTCCTCTTTCCTGATTCATCATTCATCATTCCTAATACATCATTCATCATTCCTGATTCATCATTCCTGATTCCTGATTCATCATTCCTGATTCCTGATTGATCATTCCTGATTCCTGATTCATCATTCATCATTCCTGATTCATCATTCTTGATTCCTGATTCATCATTCCTGATTCCTGATTCATCATTCCTCTTTCCTGATTCATCATTCATCATTCCTAATACATCATTCATCATTCCTGATTCCTGATTCATCATTCCTGATTCCTGATTCATCAGTCCTGATTCATGAATCACCAATCCAGATTCCTGATTCATCATTCCTCTTTCCTGATTCATCATTCCTGATTCCTGATACATCATTCATCATTCCTGATTCATCATTCATCATTCCTGATTCATCATTCCTGATTCCTGATTTATCATTCCTGATTCATCATTCCTGATTCCTGATTCATCATTCCTGATTCCTGATTCATCATTCCTGATTCATCATTCCTGATTCCTGATTCATCAGTCCTGATTCATGAATCACCAATCCAGATTCCTGATTCATCATTCCTCTTTCCTGATTCATCATTCCTGATTCCTGATACATCATTCATCATTCCTGATTCATCATTCATCATTCCTGATTCATCATTCCTGATTCCTGATTTATCATTCCTGATTCATCATTCCTGATTCCTGATTCATCATTCCTGATTCCTGATTCATCATTCCTGATTCCTGATTCATCATTCCTCATTCCTGATTCATCATTCCTGATTCCTGATTCATCATTCCTGATTGATCATTCCTCATTCCTGATTCATCATTCCTGATTCCTGATTCATCATTCCTGATTCCTGATTCCTGATTCGTCATTCCTGATTCATCTTTCCTCATTCCTGATTCATCATTCTTCATTCCTGATTCCTGATTCCTGATTCATCATTCCTGATCCCTGATTCATCATTTATCATTCCTGATTCCTGATTCATCATTCCTGATTCCTGATTCCTGATTCATCATTCCTGATCCCTGATTCATCATTTATCATTCCTGATTCCTGATTCATCATTCCTGATTCCTGATTCATCATTCCTGATTCCTGATTCATCATTCCTGATTCCTGATTCCTGATTCATCATTCCTGATTCCTGATTCATCATTCCTGATTCATTATTCACCATTCCTGATTCCTGATTCATCATTCCTCTTTCCTGATTCATCATTCCTGATTTCTGATACATCATTCATCATTCCTGATTCATCATTCATCATTCCTGATTCATCATTCATGATTCCTGATTTATCATTCCTGATTCATCATTCATAATTCCTGATTCATCATTCCTGATTCCTGATTCCTGATTCATCATTCCTGATTCATCATTCCTGATTCATCATTCCTGATTCATCATTCATATTTCCTGATTCATCATTCCTGATTCCTGATTCATCATTCCTGATTCCTGATTCATCATTCCTGATTCCTGATTCATCATTCATCATTCCTGATTCATCATTCCTGATTCCTGATTCATCATTCTTCATTCCTGATTAATCATTCCTCATTCCTGATTCATCATTCCTGATTCATGATTCACCATTCCTGATTCCTGATACATCATTCATCATTCCTGATTCATCATTCCTGATTCCTGATTCATCATTCCTCTTTCCTGATTCATCATTCATCATTCCTAATACATCATTCATCATTCCTGATTCCTGATTCATCATTCCTGATTCCTGATTCATCAGTCCTGATTCATGAATCACCAATCCAGATTCCTGATTCATCATTCCTCTTTCCTGATTCATCATTCCTGATTCCTGATACATCATTCATCATTCCTGATTCATCATTCATCATTCCTGATTCATCATTCCTGATTCCTGATTTATCATTCCTGATTCATCATTCCTGATTCCTGATTCATCATTCCTGATTCCTGATTCATCATTCCTGATTCCTGATTCATCATTCCTCATTCCTGATTCATCATTCCTGATTCCTGATTCATCATTCCTGATTGATCATTCCTCATTCCTGATTCATCATTCCTGATTCCTGATTCATCATTCCTGATTCCTGATTCCTGATTCGTCATTCCTGATTCATCATTCCTCATTCCTGATTCATCATTCTTCATTCCTGATTCCTGATTCCTAATACATCATTCATCATTCCTGATTCCTGATTCATCATTCCTGATTCCTGATTCATCAGTCCTGATTCATGAATCACCAATCCAGATTCCTGATTCATCATTCCTCTTTCCTGATTCATCATTCCTGATTCCTGATACATCATTCATCATTCCTGATTCATCATTCATCATTCCTGATTCATCATTCCTGATTCCTGATTTATCATTCCTGATTCATCATTCCTGATTCCTGATTCATCATTCCTGATTCCTGATTCATCATTCCTGATTCCTGATTCCTGATTCATCATTCCTGATCCCTGATTCATCATTTATCATTCCTGATTCCTGATTCATCATTCCTGATTCCTGATTCCTGATTCATCATTCCTGATCCCTGATTCATCATTTATCATTCCTGATTCCTGATTCATCATTCCTGATTCCTGATTCATCATTCCTGATTCCTGATTCATCATTCCTGATTCCTGATTCCTGATTCATCATTCCTGATTCCTGATTCATCATTCCTGATTCATTATTCACCATTCCTGATTCCTGATTCATCATTCCTCTTTCCTGATTCATCATTCCTGATTTCTGATACATCATTCATCATTCCTGATTCATCATTCATCATTCCTGATTCATCATTCATGATTCCTGATTTATCATTCCTGATTCATCATTCATAATTCCTGATTCATCATTCCTGATTCCTGATTCCTGATTCATCATTCCTGATTCATCATTCCTGATTCATCATTCATAATTCCTGATTCATCATTCCTGATTCCTGATTCATCATTCCTGATTCCTGATTCATCATTCCTCATTCCTGATTCATCATTCCTCATTCCTGATTCATCATACCTGATTCCTGATTCATCATTCCTGATTGATCATTCCTCATTCCTGATTCATCATTCCTGATTCCTGATTCATCATTCCTGATTCCTGATTCCTGATTCATCATTCCTGATTCATTATTCCTCATTCCTGATTCATCATTCTTCATTCCTGATTAATCATTCCTCATTCCTGATTCATCATTCCTGATTCATGATTCACCATTCCTGATTCCTGATACATCATTCATCATTCCTGATTCATCATTCCTGATTCCTGATTCATCATTCCTGATTCATCATTCCTGATTCCTGATTCATTATTCCTGATTCCTGATTCATCATTCCTCTTTCCTGATTCATCATTCATCATTCCTAATACATCATTCATCATTCCTGATTCATCATTCCTGATTCCTGATTCATCATTCCTGATTCCTGATTGATCATTCCTGATTCCTGATTCATCATTCATCATTCCTGATTCATCATTCTTGATTCCTGATTCATCATTCCTGATTCCTGATTCATCATTCCTCTTTCCTGATTCATCATTCATCATTCCTAATACATCATTCATCATTCCTGATTCCTGATTCATCATTCCTGATTCCTGATTCATCAGTCCTCTTTCCTGATTCATCATTCCTGATTTCTGATTCCTGATTCATCATTCCTGATCCCTGATTCATCATTTATCATTCCTGATTCCTGATTCATCATTCCTGATTCCTGATTCATCATTCCTGATTCCTGATTCATCATTCCTGATTCCTGATTCCTGATTCATCATTCCTGATTCCTGATTCATCATTCCTGATTCATTATTCACCATTCCTGATTCCTGATTCATCATTCCTCTTTCCTGATTCATCATTCCTGATTTCTGATACATCATTCATCATTCCTGATTCATCATTCATCATTCCTGATTCATCATTCATGATTCCTGATTTATCATTCCTGATTCATCATTCATAATTCCTGATTCATCATTCCTGATTCCTGATTCCTGATTCATCATTCCTGATTCATCATTCCTGATTCATCATTCCTGATTCATCATTCATATTTCCTGATTCATCATTCCTGATTCCTGATTCATCATTCCTGATTCCTGATTCATCATTCCTGATTCCTGATTCATCATTCATCATTCCTGATTCATCATTCCTGATTCCTGATTCATCATTCTTCATTCCTGATTAATCATTCCTCATTCCTGATTCATCATTCCTGATTCATGATTCACCATTCCTGATTCCTGATACATCATTCATCATTCCTGATTCATCATTCCTGATTCCTGATTCATCATTCCTCTTTCCTGATTCATCATTCATCATTCCTAATACATCATTCATCATTCCTGATTCCTGATTCATCATTCCTGATTCCTGATTCATCAGTCCTGATTCATGAATCACCAATCCAGATTCCTGATTCATCATTCCTCTTTCCTGATTCATCATTCCTGATTCCTGATACATCATTCATCATTCCTGATTCATCATTCATCATTCCTGATTCATCATTCCTGATTCCTGATTTATCATTCCTGATTCATCATTCCTGATTCCTGATTCATCATTCCTGATTCCTGATTCATCATTCCTGATTCCTGATTCATCATTCCTCATTCCTGATTCATCATTCCTGATTCCTGATTCATCATTCCTGATTGATCATTCCTCATTCCTGATTCATCATTCCTGATTCCTGATTCATCATTCCTGATTCCTGATTCCTGATTCGTCATTCCTGATTCATCATTCCTCATTCCTGATTCATCATTCTTCATTCCTGATTCCTGATTCCTAATACATCATTCATCATTCCTGATTCCTGATTCATCATTCCTGATTCCTGATTCATCAGTCCTGATTCATGAATCACCAATCCAGATTCCTGATTCATCATTCCTCTTTCCTGATTCATCATTCCTGATTCCTGATACATCATTCATCATTCCTGATTCATCATTCATCATTCCTGATTCATCATTCCTGATTCCTGATTTATCATTCCTGATTCATCATTCCTGATTCCTGATTCATCATTCCTGATTCCTGATTCATCATTCCTGATTCCTGATTCCTGATTCATCATTCCTGATCCCTGATTCATCATTTATCATTCCTGATTCCTGATTCATCATTCCTGATTCCTGATTCCTGATTCATCATTCCTGATCCCTGATTCATCATTTATCATTCCTGATTCCTGATTCATCATTCCTGATTCCTGATTCATCATTCCTGATTCCTGATTCATCATTCCTGATTCCTGATTCCTGATTCATCATTCCTGATTCCTGATTCATCATTCCTGATTCATTATTCACCATTCCTGATTCCTGATTCATCATTCCTCTTTCCTGATTCATCATTCCTGATTTCTGATACATCATTCATCATTCCTGATTCATCATTCATCATTCCTGATTCATCATTCATGATTCCTGATTTATCATTCCTGATTCATCATTCATAATTCCTGATTCATCATTCCTGATTCCTGATTCCTGATTCATCATTCCTGATTCATCATTCCTGATTCATCATTCATAATTCCTGATTCATCATTCCTGATTCCTGATTCATCATTCCTGATTCCTGATTCATCATTCCTCATTCCTGATTCATCATTCCTCATTCCTGATTCATCATACCTGATTCCTGATTCATCATTCCTGATTGATCATTCCTCATTCCTGATTCATCATTCCTGATTCCTGATTCATCATTCCTGATTCCTGATTCCTGATTCATCATTCCTGATTCATTATTCCTCATTCCTGATTCATCATTCTTCATTCCTGATTAATCATTCCTCATTCCTGATTCATCATTCCTGATTCATGATTCACCATTCCTGATTCCTGATACATCATTCATCATTCCTGATTCATCATTCCTGATTCCTGATTCATCATTCCTGATTCATCATTCCTGATTCCTGATTCATTATTCCTGATTCCTGATTCATCATTCCTCTTTCCTGATTCATCATTCATCATTCCTAATACATCATTCATCATTCCTGATTCATCATTCCTGATTCCTGATTCATCATTCCTGATTCCTGATTGATCATTCCTGATTCCTGATTCATCATTCATCATTCCTGATTCATCATTCTTGATTCCTGATTCATCATTCCTGATTCCTGATTCATCATTCCTCTTTCCTGATTCATCATTCATCATTCCTAATACATCATTCATCATTCCTGATTCCTGATTCATCATTCCTGATTCCTGATTCATCAGTCCTGATTCATGAATCACCAATCCAGATTCCTGATTCATCATTCCTCTTTCCTGATTCATCATTCCTGATTCCTGATACATCATTCATCATTCCTGATTCATCATTCATCATTCCTGATTCATCATTCCTGATTCCTGATTTATCATTCCTGATTCATCATTCCTGATTCCTGATTCATCATTCCTGATTCCTGATTCATCATTCCTGATTGCTGATTCATCATTCCTCATTCCTGATTCATCATTCCTGATTCCTGATTCATCATTCCTGATTCATCATTCCTCATTCCTGATTCATCATTCCTGATTCCTGATTCATCATTCCTGATTCCTGATTCCTGATTCGTCATTCCTGATTCATCATTCCTCATTCCTGATTCATCATTCTTCATTCCTGATTCCTGATTCCTGATTCATCATTCCTGATCCCTGATTCATCATTTATCATTCCTGATTCCTGATTCATCATTCCTGATTCCTGATTCCTGATTCATCATTCCTGATTCCTGATTCATCATTCCTGATTCATTATTCACCATTCCTGATTCCTGATTCATCATTCCTCTTTCCTGATTCATCATTCCTGATTTCTGATACATCATTCATCATTCCTGATTCATCATTCATCATTCCTGATTCATCATTCATGATTCCTGATTTATCATTCCTGATTCATCATTCATAATTCCTGATTCATCATTCCTGATTCCTGATTCCTGATTCATCATTCCTGATTCATCATTTCTGATTCATCATTCATAATTCCTGATTCATCATTCCTGATTCCTGATTCATCATTCCTGATTCCTGATTCATCATTCCTGATTCCTGATTCATCATTCATCATTCCTGATTCATCATTCCTGATTCCTGATTCATCATTCTTCATTCCTGATTAATCATTCCTCATTCCTGATTCATCATTCCTGATTCATGATTCACCATTCCTGATTCCTGATACATCATTCATCATTCCTGATTCATCATTCCTGATTCCTGATTCCTGATTCATCATTCCTGATTCATCATTCCTCATTCCTGATTCATCATTCTTCATTCCTGATTAATCATTCCTCATTCCTGATTCATCATTCCTGATTCATGATTCACCATTCCTGATTCCTGATTCATCATTCGTCATTCCTGATTCATCATTCCTGATTCCTGATTCATTATTCCTGATTCATCATTCCTGATTCCTGATTCATCATTCCTGATTCCTGATTCATCATTCATCATTCCTGATTGATCATTCCTGATTCCTGATTGATCATTCCTGATTCCTGATTGATCATTCCTGATTCCTGATTCATCATTCATCATTCCTGATTCATCATTCTTGATTCCTGATTCATCATTCCTGATTCCTGATTCATCATTCCTCTTTCCTGATTCATCATTCATCATTCCTAATACATCATTCATCATTCCTGATTCATCATTCCTGATTCCTGATTCATCATTCCTGATTCCTGATTGATCATTCCTGATTCCTGATTCATCATTCATCATTCCTGATTCATCATTCTTGATTCCTGATTCATCATTCCTGATTCCTGATTCATCATTCCTCTTTCCTGATTCATCATTCATCATTCCTAATACATCATTCATCATTCCTGATTCCTGATTCATCATTCCTGATTCCTGATTCATCAGTCCTGATTCATGAATCACCAATCCAGATTCCTGATTCATCATTCCTCTTTCCTGATTCATCATTCCTGATTCCTGATACATCATTCATCATTCCTGATTCATCATTCATCATTCCTGATTCATCATTCCTGATTCCTGATTTATCATTCCTGATTCATCATTCCTGATTCCTGATTCATCATTCCTGATTCCTGATTCATCATTCCTGATTCATCATTCCTGATTCCTGATTCATCAGTCCTGATTCATGAATCACCAATCCAGATTCCTGATTCATCATTCCTCTTTCCTGATTCATCATTCCTGATTCCTGATACATCATTCATCATTCCTGATTCATCATTCATCATTCCTGATTCATCATTCCTGATTCCTGATTTATCATTCCTGATTCATCATTCCTGATTCCTGATTCATCATTCCTGATTCCTGATTCATCATTCCTGATTCCTGATTCATCATTCCTCATTCCTGATTCATCATTCCTGATTCCTGATTCATCATTCCTGATTGATCATTCCTCATTCCTGATTCATCATTCCTGATTCCTGATTCATCATTCCTGATTCCTGATTCCTGATTCGTCATTCCTGATTCATCTTTCCTCATTCCTGATTCATCATTCTTCATTCCTGATTCCTGATTCCTGATTCATCATTCCTGATCCCTGATTCATCATTTATCATTCCTGATTCCTGATTCATCATTCCTGATTCCTGATTCCTGATTCATCATTCCTGATCCCTGATTCATCATTTATCATTCCTGATTCCTGATTCATCATTCCTGATTCCTGATTCATCATTCCTGATTCCTGATTCATCATTCCTGATTCCTGATTCCTGATTCATCATTCCTGATTCCTGATTCATCATTCCTGATTCATTATTCACCATTCCTGATTCCTGATTCATCATTCCTCTTTCCTGATTCATCATTCCTGATTTCTGATACATCATTCATCATTCCTGATTCATCATTCATCATTCCTGATTCATCATTCATGATTCCTGATTTATCATTCCTGATTCATCATTCATAATTCCTGATTCATCATTCCTGATTCCTGATTCCTGATTCATCATTCCTGATTCATCATTCCTGATTCATCATTCCTGATTCATCATTCATATTTCCTGATTCATCATTCCTGATTCCTGATTCATCATTCCTGATTCCTGATTCATCATTCCTGATTCCTGATTCATCATTCATCATTCCTGATTCATCATTCCTGATTCCTGATTCATCATTCTTCATTCCTGATTAATCATTCCTCATTCCTGATTCATCATTCCTGATTCATGATTCACCATTCTTGATTCCTGATACATCATTCATCATTCCTGATTCATCATTCCTGATTCCTGATTCCTGATTCATCATTCCTGATTCATCATTCCTGATTCCTGATTCATCATTCTTCATTCCTGATTAATCATTCCTCATTCCTGATTCATCATTCCTGATTCATGATTCACCATTCCTGATTCCTGATTCATCATTCGTCATTCCTGATTCATCATTCCTGATTCCTGATTCATTATTCCTGATTCATCATTCCTGATTCCTGATTCATCATTCCTGATTCCTGATTCATCATTCATCATTCCTGATTGATCATTCCTGATTCCTGATTGATCATTCCTGATTCCTGATTGATCATTCCTGATTCCTGATTCATCATTCATCATTCCTGATTCATCATTCTTGATTCCTGATTCATCATTCCTGATTCCTGATTCATCATTCCTCTTTCCTGATTCATCATTCATCATTCCTAATACATCATTCATCATTCCTGATTCATCATTCCTGATTCCTGATTCATCATTCCTGATTCCTGATTGATCATTCCTGATTCCTGATTCATCATTCATCATTCCTGATTCATCATTCTTGATTCCTGATTCATCATTCCTGATTCCTGATTCCTGATTCGTCATTCCTGATTCATCATTCCTCATTCCTGATTCATCATTCTTCATTCCTGATTCCTGATTCCTGATTCATCATTCCTGATCCCTGATTCATCATTTATCATTCCTGATTCCTGATTCATCATTCCTGATTCCTGATTCCTGATTCATCATTCCTGATCCCTGATTCATCATTCCTGATTCCTGATTCCTGATTCATCATTCCTGATTCCTGATTCATCATTCCTGATTCCTGATTCCTGATTCATCATTCCTGATTCCTGATTCATCATTCATCATTCCTGATTGATCATTCCTGATTCCTGATTGATCATTCCTCTTTCCTGATTCATCATTCCTGATTCCTGATTCATCATTCATCATTCCTGATTCATCATTCTTGATTCCTGATTCATCATTCCTGATTCCTGATTCATCATTCCTCTTTCCTGATTCATCATTCATCATTCCTAATACATCATTCATCATTCCTGATTCATCATTCCTGATTCCTGATTCATCATTCCTGATTCCTGATTGATCATTCCTGATTCCTGATTGATCATTCATCATTCCTGATTCATCATTCTTGATTCCTGATTCATCATTCCTGATTCCTGATTCATCATTCCTCTTTCCTGATTCATCATTCATCATTCCTAATACATCATTCATCATTCCTGATTCCTGATTCATCATTCCTGATTCCTGATTGATCAGTCCTGATTCATGAATCACCAATCCAGATTCCTGATTCATCATTCCTCTTTCCTGATTCATCATTCCTGATTCCTGATACATCATTCATCATTCCTGATTCATCATTCATCATTCCTGATTCATCATTCCTGATTCCTGATTTATCATTCCTGATTCATCATTCCTGATTCCTGATTCATCATTCCTGATTCCTGATTCATCATTCCTGATTCATCATTCCTGATTCCTGATTCATCAGTCCTGATTCATGAATCACCAATCCAGATTCCTGATTCATCATTCCTCTTTCCTGATTCATCATTCCTGATTCCTGATACATCATTCATCATTCCTGATTCATCATTCATCATTCCTGATTCATCATTCCTGATTCCTGATTTATCATTCCTGATTCATCATTCCTGATTCCTGATTCATCATTCCTGATTCCTGATTCATCATTCCTGATTCCTGATTCATCATTCCTCATTCCTGATTCATCATTCCTGATTCCTGATTCATCATTCCTGATTGATCATTCCTCATTCCTGATTCATCATTCCTGATTCCTGATTCATCATTCCTGATTCCTGATTCCTGATTCGTCATTCCTGATTCATCTTTCCTCATTCCTGATTCATCATTCTTCATTCCTGATTCCTGATTCCTGATTCATCATTCCTGATCCCTGATTCATCATTTATCATTCCTGATTCCTGATTCATCATTCCTGATTCCTGATTCCTGATTCATCATTCCTGATCCCTGATTCATCATTTATCATTCCTGATTCCTGATTCATCATTCCTGATTCCTGATTCATCATTCCTGATTCCTGATTCATCATTCCTGATTCCTGATTCCTGATTCATCATTCCTGATTCCTGATTCATCATTCCTGATTCATTATTCACCATTCCTGATTCCTGATTCATCATTCCTCTTTCCTGATTCATCATTCCTGATTTCTGATACATCATTCATCATTCCTGATTCATCATTCATCATTCCTGATTCATCATTCATGATTCCTGATTTATCATTCCTGATTCATCATTCATAATTCCTGATTCATCATTCCTGATTCCTGATTCCTGATTCATCATTCCTGATTCATCATTCCTGATTCATCATTCCTGATTCATCATTCATATTTCCTGATTCATCATTCCTGATTCCTGATTCATCATTCCTGATTCCTGATTCATCATTCCTGATTCCTGATTCATCATTCATCATTCCTGATTCATCATTCCTGATTCCTGATTCATCATTCTTCATTCCTGATTAATCATTCCTCATTCCTGATTCATCATTCCTGATTCATGATTCACCATTCCTGATTCCTGATACATCATTCATCATTCCTGATTCATCATTCCTGATTCCTGATTCCTGATTCATCATTCCTGATTCATCATTCCTGATTCCTGATTCATCATTCTTCATTCCTGATTAATCATTCCTCATTCCTGATTCATCATTCCTGATTCATGATTCACCATTCCTGATTCCTGATTCATCATTCGTCATTCCTGATTCATCATTCCTGATTCCTGATTCATTATTCCTGATTCATCATTCCTGATTCCTGATTCATCATTCCTGATTCCTGATTCATCATTCATCATTCCTGATTGATCATTCCTGATTGATCATTCCTGATTCCTGATTGATCATTCCTGATTCCTGATTGATCATTCCTGATTCCTGATTCATCATTCATCATTCCTGATTCATCATTCTTGATTCCTGATTCATCATTCCTGATTCCTGATTCATCATTCCTCTTTCCTGATTCATCATTCATCATTCCTAATACATCATTCATCATTCCTGATTCATCATTCCTGATTCCTGATTCATCATTCCTGATTCCTGATTGATCATTCCTGATTCCTGATTCATCATTCATCATTCCTGATTCATCATTCTTGATTCCTGATTCATCATTCCTGATTCCTGATTCCTGATTCGTCATTCCTGATTCATCATTCCTCATTCCTGATTCATCATTCTTCATTCCTGATTCCTGATTCCTGATTCATCATTCCTGATCCCTGATTCATCATTTATCATTCCTGATTCCTGATTCATCATTCCTGATTCCTGATTCCTGATTCATCATTCCTGATCCCTGATTCATCATTCCTGATTCCTGATTCCTGATTCATCATTCCTGATTCCTGATTCATCATTCCTGATTCCTGATTCCTGATTCATCATTCCTGATTCCTGATTCATCATTCCTGATTCATTATTCACCATTCCTGCTTCCTGATTCATCATTCCTCTTTCCTGATTCATCATTCCTGATTTCTGATACATCATTCATCATTCCTGATTCATCATTCATCATTCCTGATTCATCATTCTTGATTCCTGATTCATCATTCCTGATTCCTGATTCATCATTCCTCTTTCCTGATTCATCATTCATCATTCCTAATACATCATTCATCATTCCTGATTCATCATTCCTGATTCCTGATTCATCATTCCTGATTCCTGATTGATCATTCCTGATTCCTGATTCATCATTCATCATTCCTGATTCATCATTCTTGATTCCTGATTCATCATTCCTGATTCCTGATTCATCATTCCTGATTCCTGATTCATCATTCCTCATTCCTGATTCATCATTCCTCATTCCTGATTCATCATTCTTCATTCCTGATTAATCATTCCTCATTCCTGATTCATCATTCCTGATTCATGATTCACCATTCCTGATTCCTGATTCATCATTCGTCATTCCTGATTCATCATTCCTGATTCCTGATTCATTATTCCTGATTCATCATTCCTGATTCCTGATTCATCATTCCTGATTCCTGATTCATCATTCATCATTCCTGATTGATCATTCCTGATTCCTGATTGATCATTCCTGATTCCTGATTGATCATTCCTGATTCCTGATTCATCATTCATCATTCCTGATTCATCATTCTTGATTCCTGATTCATCATTCCTGATTCCTGATTCATCATTCCTCTTTCCTGATTCATCATTCATCATTCCTAATACATCATTCATCATTCCTGATTCATCATTCCTGATTCCTGATTCATCATTCCTGATTCCTGATTGATCATTCCTGATTCCTGATTCATCATTCATCATTCCTGATTCATCATTCTTGATTCCTGATTCATCATTCCTGATTCCTGATTCCTGATTCGTCATTCCTGATTCATCATTCCTCATTCCTGATTCATCATTCTTCATTCCTGATTCCTGATTCCTGATTCATCATTCCTGATCCCTGATTCATCATTTATCATTCCTGATTCCTGATTCATCATTCCTGATTCCTGATTCCTGATTCATCATTCCTGATCCCTGATTCATCATTTATCATTCCTGATTCCTGATTCATCATTCCTGATTCCTGATTCATCATTCCTGATTCCTGATTCCTGATTCATCATTCCTGATTCCTGATTCATCATTCCTGATTCATTATTCACCATTCCTGATTCCTGATTCATCATTCCTCTTTCCTGATTCATCATTCCTGATTTCTGATACATCATTCATCATTCCTGATTCATCATTCATCATTCCTGATTCATCATTCATGATTCCTGATTTATCATTCCTGATTCATCATTCATAATTCCTGATTCATCATTCCTGATTCCTGATTCCTGATTCATCATTCCTGATTCATCATTCCTGATTCATCATTCATAATTCCTGATTCATCATTCCTGATTCCTGATTCATCATTCCTGATTCCTGATTCATCATTCCTGATTCCTGATTCATCATTCCTCATTCCTGATTCATCATTCCTCATTCCTGATTCATCATACCTGATTCCTGATTCATCATTCCTGATTGATCATTCCTCATTCCTGATTCATCATTCCTGATTCCTGATTCATCATTCCTGATTCCTGATTCCTGATTCATCATTCCTGATTCATTATTCCTCATTCCTGATTCATCATTCTTCATTCCTGATTAATCATTCCTCATTCCTGATTCATCATTCCTGATTCATGATTCACCATTCCTGATTCCTGATACATCATTCATCATTCCTGATTCATCATTCCTGATTCCTGATTCATCATTCCTGATTCATCATTCCTGATTCCTGATTCATCATTCCTGATTCCTGATTCATCATTCCTCTTTCCTGATTCATCATTCATCATTCCTAATACATCATTCATCATTCCTGATTCATCATTCCTGATTCCTGATTCATCATTCCTGATTCCTGATTGATCATTCCTGATTCCTGATTCATCATTCATCATTCCTGATTCATCATTCTTGATTCCTGATTCATCATTCCTGATTCCTGATTCATCATTCCTCTTTCCTGATTCATCATTCATCATTCCTAATACATCATTCATCATTCCTGATTCCTGATTCATCATTCCTGATTCCTGATTCATCAGTCCTGATTCATGAATCACCAATCCAGATTCCTGATTCATCATTCCTCTTTCCTGATTCATCATTCCTGATTCCTGATACATCATTCATCATTCCTGATTCATCATTCATCATTCCTGATTCATCATTCCTGATTCCTGATTTATCATTCCTGATTCATCATTCCTGATTCCTGATTCATCATTCCTGATTCCTGATTCATCATTCCTCATTCCTGATTCATCATTCCTGATTCCTGATTCATCATTCCTGATTGATCATTCCTCATTCCTGATTCATCATTCCTGATTCCTGATTCATCATTCCTGATTCCTGATTCCTGATTCGTCATTCCTGATTCATCATTCCTCATTCCTGATTCATCATGCTTCATTCCTGATTCCTGATTCCTAATACATCATTCATCATTCCTGATTCCTGATTCATCATTCCTGATTCCTGATTCATCAGTCCTGATTCATGAATCACCAATCCAGATTCCTGATTCATCATTCCTCTTTCCTGATTCATCATTCCTGATTTCTGATACATCATTCATCATTCCTGATTCATCATTCATCATTCCTGATTCATCATTCTTGATTCCTGATTCATCATTCCTGATTCCTGATTCCTGATTCGTCATTCCTGATTCATCATTCCTCATTCCTGATTCATCATTCTTCATTCCTGATTCCTGATTCCTGATTCATCATTCCTGATCCCTGATTCATCATTTATCATTCCTGATTCCTGATTCATCATTCCTGATTCCTGATTCCTGATTCATCATTCCTGATCCCTGATTCATCATTTATCATTCCTGATTCCTGATTCATCATTCCTGATTCCTGATTCATCATTCCTGATTCCTGATTCATCATTCCTGATTCCTGATTCCTGATTCATCATTCCTGATTCCTGATTCATCATTCCTGATTCATTATTCACCATTCCTGATTCCTGATTCATCATTCCTCTTTCCTGATTCATCATTCCTGATTTCTGATACATCATTCATCATTCCTGATTCATCATTCATCATTCCTGATTCATCATTCATGATTCCTGATTTATCATTCCTGATTCATCATTCATAATTCCTGATTCATCATTCCTGATTCCTGATTCCTGATTCATCATTCCTGATTCATCATTCCTGATTCATCATTCATAATTCCTGATTCATCATTCCTGATTCCTGATTCATCATTCCTGATTCCTGATTCATCATTCCTCATTCCTGATTCATCATTCCTCATTCCTGATTCATCATACCTGATTCCTGATTCATCATTCCTGATTGATCATTCCTCATTCCTGATTCATCATTCCTGATTCCTGATTCATCATTCCTGATTCCTGATTCCTGATTCATCATTCCTGATTCATTATTCCTCATTCCTGATTCATCATTCTTCATTCCTGATTAATCATTCCTCATTCCTGATTCATCATTCCTGATTCATGATTCACCATTCCTGATTCCTGATACATCATTCATCATTCCTGATTCATCATTCCTGATTCCTGATTCATCATTCCTGATTCATCATTCCTGATTCCTGATTCATCATTCCTGATTCCTGATTCATCATTCCTCTTTCCTGATTCATCATTCATCATTCCTTATACATCATTCATCATTCCTGATTCATCATTCCTGATTCCTGATTCATCATTCCTGATTCCTGATTGATCATTCCTGATTCCTGATTCATCATTCATCATTCCTGATTCATCATTCGTGATTCCTGATTCATCATTCCTGATTCCTGATTCATCATTCCTCTTTCCTGATTCATCATTCATCATTCCTAATACATCATTCATCATTCCTGATTCCTGATTCATCATTCCTGAATCCTGATTCATCAGTCCTGATTCATGAATCACCAATCCAGATTCCTGATTCATCATTCCTGATTCCTGATTCATCATTCCTGATTCCTGATTTATCATTCCTGATTCATCATTCCTGATTCCTGATTCATCATTCCTGATTCCTGATTCATCATTCCTGATTCCTGATTCATCATTCCTCATTCCTGATTCATCATTCCTCATTCCTGATTCATCATTCCTGATTGATCATTCCTCATTCCTGATTCATCATTCCTGATTCCTGATTCATCATTCCTGATTCCTGATTCCTGATTCGTCATTCCTGATTCATCATTCCTCATTCCTGATTCATCATTCTTCATTCCTGATTCCTGATTCCTGATTCATCATTCCTGATCCCTGATTCATCATTTATCATTCCTGATTCCTGATTCATCATTCCTGATTCCTGATTCCTGATTCATCATTCCTGATCCCTGATTCATCATTTATCATTCCTGATTCCTGATTCATCATTCCTGATTCCTGATTCATCATTCCTGATTCCTGATTCATCATTCCTGATTCCTGATTCCTGATTCATCATTCCTGATTCCTGATTCATCATTCCTGATTCATTATTCACCATTCCTGATTCCTGATTCATCATTCCTCTTTCCTGATTCATCATTCCTGATTTCTGATACATCATTCATCATTCCTGATTCATCATTCATCATTCCTGATTCATCATTCATGATTCCTGATTTATCATTCCTGATTCATCATTCATAATTCCTGATTCATCATTCCTGATTCCTGATTCCTGATTCATCATTCCTGATTCATCATTCCTGATTCATCATTCATAATTCCTGATTCATCATTCCTGATTCCTGATTCATCATTCCTGATTCCTGATTCATCATTCCTGATTCCTGATTCATCATTCATCATTCCTGATTCATCATTCCTGATTCCTGATTCATCATTCTTCATTCCTGATTAATCATTCCTCATTCCTGATTCATCATTCCTGATTCATGATTCACCATTCCTGATTCCTGATACATCATTCATCATTCCTGATTCATCATTCCTGATTCCTGATTCCTGATTCATCATTCCTGATTCATCATTCCTGATTCCTGATTCATCATTCTTCATTCCTGATTAATCATTCCTCATTCCTGATTCATCATTCCTGATTCATGATTCACCATTCCTGATTCCTGATACATCATTCATCATTCCTGATTCATCATTCCTGATTCCTGATTCCTGATTCATCATTCCTGATTCATCATTCCTCATTCCTGATTCATCATTCTTCATTCCTGATTAATCATTCCTCATTCCTGATTCATCATTCCTGATTCATGATTCACCATTCCTGATTCCTGATTCATCATTCGTCATTCCTGATTCATCATTCCTGATTCCTGATTCATTATTCCTGATTCATCATTCCTGATTCCTGATTCATCATTCCTGATTCCTGATTCATCATTCATCATTCCTGATTGATCATTCCTGATTCCTGATTGATCATTCCTGATTCCTGATTGATCATTCCTGATTCATCATTCATCATTCCTGATTCATCATTCTTGATTCCTGATTCATCATTCCTGATTCCTGATTCATCATTCCTCTTTCCTGATTCATCATTCATCATTCCTAATACATCATTCATCATTCCTGATTCATCATTCCTGATTCCTGATTCATCATTCCTGATTCCTGATTGATCATTCCTGATTCCTGATTCATCATTCATCATTCCTGATTCATCATTCTTGATTCCTGATTCATCATTCCTGATTCCTGATTCCTGATTCGTCATTCCTGATTCATCATTCCTCATTCCTGATTCATCATTCTTCATTCCTGATTCCTGATTCCTGATTCATCATTCCTGATCCCTGATTCATCATTTATCATTCCTGATTCCTGATTCATCATTCCTGATTCCTGATTCCTGATTCATCATTCCTGATCCCTGATTCATCATTTATCATTCCTGATTCCTGATTCATCATTCCTGATTCCTGATTCATCATTCCTGATTCCTGATTCCTGATTCATCATTCCTGATTCCTGATTCATCATTCCTGATTCATTATTCACCATTCCTGATTCCTGATTCATCATTCCTCTTTCCTGATTCATCATTCCCGATTTCTGATACATCATTCATCATTCCTGATTCATCATTCATCATTCCTGATTCATCATTCATGATTCCTGATTTATCATTCCTGATTCATCATTCATAATTCCTGATTCATCATTCCTGATTCCTGATTCCTGATTCATCATTCCTGATTCATCATTCCTGATTCATCATTCATAATTCCTGATTCATCATTCCTGATTCCTGATTCATCATTCCTGATTCCTGATTCATCATTCCTCATTCCTGATTCATCATTCCTCATTCCTGATTCATCATACCTGATTCCTGATTCATCATTCCTGATTGATCATTCCTCATTCCTGATTCATCATTCCTGATTCCTGATTCATCATTCCTGATTCCTGATTCCTGATTCATCATTCCTGATTCATTATTCCTCATTCCTGATTCATCATTCTTCATTCCTGATTAATCATTCCTCATTCCTGATTCATCATTCCTGATTCATGATTCACCATTCCTGATTCCTGATACATCATTCATCATTCCTGATTCATCATTCCTGATTCCTGATTCATCATTCCTGATTCATCATTCCTGATTCCTGATTCATCATTCCTGATTCCTGATTCATCATTCCTCTTTCCTGATTCATCATTCATCATTCCTAATACATCATTCATCATTCCTGATTCATCATTCCTGATTCCTGATTCATCATTCCTGATTCCTGATTGATCATTCCTGATTCCTGATTCATCATTCATCATTCCTGATTCATCATTCTTGATTCCTGATTCATCATTCCTGATTCCTGATTCATCATTCCTCTTTCCTGATTCATCATTCATCATTCCTAATACATCATTCATCATTCCTGATTCCTGATTCATCATTCCTGATTCCTGATTCATCAGTCCTGATTCATGAATCACCAATCCAGATTCCTGATTCATCATTCCTCTTTCCTGATTCATCATTCCTGATTCCTGATACATCATTCATCATTCCTGATTCATCATTCATCATTCCTGATTCATCATTCCTGATTCCTGATTTATCATTCCTGATTCATCATTCCTGATTCCTGATTCATCATTCCTGATTCCTGATTCATCATTCCTGATTCCTGATTCATCATTCCTCATTCCTGATTCATCATTCCTGATTCCTGATTCATCATTCCTGATTGATCATTCCTCATTCCTGATTCATCATTCCTGATTCCTGATTCATCATTCCTGATTCCTGATTCCTGATTCGTCATTCCTGATTCATCATTCCTCATTCCTGATTCATCATGCTTCATTCCTGATTCCTGATTCCTAATACATCATTCATCATTCCTGATTCCTGATTCATCATTCCTGATTCCTGATTCATCAGTCCTGATTCATGAATCACCAATCCAGATTCCTGATTCATCATTCCTCTTTCCTGATTCATCATTCCTGATTTCTGATACATCATTCATCATTCCTGATTCATCATTCATCATTCCTGATTCATCATTCATGATTCCTGATTTATCATTCCTGATTCATCATTCATAATTCCTGATTCATCATTCCTGATTCCTGATTCCTGATTCATCATTCCTGATTCATCATTCCTGATTCATCATTCATAATTCCTGATTCATCATTCCTGATTCCTGATTCATCATTCCTGATTCCTGATTCATCATTCCTCATTCCTGATTCATCATTCCTCATTCCTGATTCATCATACCTGATTCCTGATTCATCATTCCTGATTGATCATTCCTCATTCCTGATTCATCATTCCTGATTCCTGATTCATCATTCCTGATTCCTGATTCCTGATTCATCATTCCTGATTCATTATTCCTCATTCCTGATTCATCATTCTTCATTCCTGATTAATCATTCCTCATTCCTGATTCATCATTCCTGATTCATGATTCACCATTCCTGATTCCTGATACATCATTCATCATTCCTGATTCATCATTCCTGATTCCTGATTCATCATTCCTGATTCATCATTCCTGATTCCTGATTCATCATTCCTGATTCCTGATTCATCATTCCTCTTTCCTGATTCATCATTCATCATTCCTAATACATCATTCATCATTCCTGATTCATCATTCCTGATTCCTGATTCATCATTCCTGATTCCTGATTGATCATTCCTGATTCCTGATTCATCATTCATCATTCCTGATTCATCATTCTTGATTCCTGATTCATCATTCCTGATTCCTGATTCATCATTCCTCTTTCCTGATTCATCATTCATCATTCCTAATACATCATTCATCATTCCTGATTCCTGATTCATCATTCCTGATTCCTGATTCATCAGTCCTGATTCATGAATCACCAATCCAGATTCCTGATTCATCATTCCTCTTTCCTGATTCATCATTCCTGATTCCTGATACATCATTCATCATTCCTGATTCATCATTCATCATTCCTGATTCATCATTCCTGATTCCTGATTCATCATTTATCATTCCTGATTCCTGATTCATCATTCCTGATTCCTGATTCCTGATTCATCATTCCTGATCCCTGATTCATCATTTATCATTCCTGATTCCTGATTCATCATTCCTGATTCCTGATTCATCATTCCTGATTCCTGATTCATCATTCCTGATTCCTGATTCCTGATTCATCATTCCTGATTCCTGATTCATCATTCCTGATTCATTATTCACCATTCCTGATTCCTGATTCATCATTCCTCTTTCCTGATTCATCATTCCTGATTTCTGATACATCATTCATCATTCCTGATTCATCATTCATCATTCCTGATTCATCATTCATGATTCCTGATTTATCATTCCTGATTCATCATTCATAATTCCTGATTCATCATTCCTGATTCCTGATTCCTGATTCATCATTCCTGATTCATCATTCCTGATTCATCATTCATAATTCCTGATTCATCATTCCTGATTCCTGATTCATCATTCCTGATTCCTGATTCATCATTCCTCATTCCTGATTCATCATTCCTCATTCCTGATTCATCATACCTGATTCCTGATTCATCATTCCTGATTGATCATTCCTCATTCCTGATTCATCATTCCTGATTCCTGATTCATCATTCCTGATTCCTGATTCCTGATTCATCATTCCTGATTCATTATTCCTCATTCCTGATTCATCATTCTTCATTCCTGATTAATCATTCCTCATTCCTGATTCATCATTCCTGATTCATGATTCACCATTCCTGATTCCTGATACATCATTCATCATTCCTGATTCATCATTCCTGATTCCTGATTCATCATTCCTGATTCATCATTCCTGATTCCTGATTCATCATTCCTCTTTCCTGATTCATCATTCCTGATTTCTGATACATCATTCATCATTCCTGATTCATCATTCATCATTCCTGATTCATCATTCATGATTCCTGATTTATCATTCCTGATTCATCATTCATAATTCCTGATTCATCATTCCTGATTCCTGATTCCTGATTCATCATTCCTGATTCATCATTCCTGATTCATCATTCATAATTCCTGATTCATCATTCCTGATTCCTGATTCATCATTCCTGATTCCTGATTCATCATTCCTCATTCCTGATTCATCATTCCTCATTCCTGATTCATCATACCTGATTCCTGATTCATCATTCCTGATTGATCATTCCTCATTCCTGATTCATCATTCCTGATTCCTGATTCATCATTCCTGATTCCTGATTCCTGATTCATCATTCCTGATTCATTATTCCTCATTCCTGATTCATCATTCTTCATTCCTGATTAATCATTCCTCATTCCTGATTCATCATTCCTGATTCATGATTCACCATTCCTGATTCCTGATACATCATTCATCATTCCTGATTCTCATCATTCCTGATTCCTGATTCATCATTCCTGATTCATCATTCCTGATTCCTGATTCATCATTCCTGATTCCTGATTCATCATTCCTCTTTCCTGATTCATCATTCATCATTCCTAATACATCATTCATCATTCCTGATTCATCATTCCTGATTCCTGATTCATCATTCCTGATTCCTGATTGATCATTCCTGATTCCTGATTCATCATTCATCATTCCTGATTCATCATTCTTGATTCCTGATTCATCATTCCTGATTCCTGATTCATCATTCCTCTTTCCTGATTCATCATTCATCATTCCTAATACATCATTCATCATTCCTGATTCCTGATTCATCATTCCTGATTCCTGATTCATCAGTCCTGATTCATGAATCACCAATCCAGATTCCTGATTCATCATTCCTCTTTCCTGATTCATCATTCCTGATTCCTGATACATCATTCATCATTCCTGATTCATCATTCATCATTCCTGATTCATCATTCCTGATTCCTGATTCATCATTTATCATTCCTGATTCCTGATTCATCATTCCTGATTCCTGATTCCTGATTCATCATTCCTGATCCCTGATTCATCATTTATCATTCCTGATTCCTGATTCATCATTCCTGATTCCTGATTCATCATTCCTGATTCCTGATTCATCATTCCTGATTCCTGATTCCTGATTCATCATTCCTGATTCCTGATTCATCATTCCTGATTCATTATTCACCATTCCTGATTCCTGATTCATCATTCCTCTTTCCTGATTCATCATTCCTGATTTCTGATACATCATTCATCATTCCTGATTCATCATTCATCATTCCTGATTCATCATTCATGATTCCTGATTTATCATTCCTGATTCATCATTCATAATTCCTGATTCATCATTCCTGATTCCTGATTCCTGATTCATCATTCCTGATTCATCATTCCTGATTCATCATTCATAATTCCTGATTCATCATTCCTGATTCCTGATTCATCATTCCTGATTCCTGATTCATCATTCCTCATTCCTGATTCATCATTCCTCATTCCTGATTCATCATACCTGATTCCTGATTCATCATTCCTGATTGATCATTCCTCATTCCTGATTCATCATTCCTGATTCCTGATTCATCATTCCTGATTCCTGATTCCTGATTCATCATTCCTGATTCATTATTCCTCATTCCTGATTCATCATTCTTCATTCCTGATTAATCATTCCTCATTCCTGATTCATCATTCCTGATTCATGATTCACCATTCCTGATTCCTGATACATCATTCATCATTCCTGATTCATCATTCCTGATTCCTGATTCATCATTCCTGATTCATCATTCCTGATTCCTGATTCATTATTCCTGATTCCTGATTCATCATTCCTCTTTCCTGATTCATCATTCATCATTCCTAATACATCATTCATCATTCCTGATTCATCATTCCTGATTCCTGATTCATCATTCCTGATTCCTGATTGATCATTCCTGATTCCTGATTCATCATTCATCATTCCTGATTCATCATTCTTGATTCCTGATTCATCATTCCTGATTCCTGATTCATCATTCCTCTTTCCTGATTCATCATTCATCATTCCTAATACATCATTCATCATTCCTGATTCCTGATTCATCATTCCTGATTCCTGATTCATCAGTCCTGATTCATGAATCACCAATCCAGATTCCTGATTCATCATTCCTCTTTCCTGATTCATCATTCCTGATTCCTGATACATCATTCATCATTCCTGATTCATCATTCATCATTCCTGATTCATCATTCCTGATTCCTGATTTATCATTCCTGATTCATCATTCCTGATTCCTGATTCATCATTCCTGATTCCTGATTCATCATTCCTGATTGCTGATTCATCATTCCTCATTCCTGATTCATCATTCCTGATTCCTGATTCATCATTCCTGATTGATCATTCCTCATTCCTGATTCATCATTCCTGATTCCTGATTCATCATTCCTGATTCCTGATTCCTGATTCGTCATTCCTGATTCATCATTCCTCATTCCTGATTCATCATTCTTCATTCCTGATTCCTGATTCCTGATTCATCATTCCTGATCCCTGATTCATCATTTATCATTCCTGATTCCTGATTCATCATTCCTGATTCCTGATTCCTGATTCATCATTCCTGATTCCTGATTCATCATTCCTGATTCATTATTCACCATTCCTGATTCCTGATTCATCATTCCTCTTTCCTGATTCATCATTCCTGATTTCTGATACATCATTCATCATTCCTGATTCATCATTCATCATTCCTGATTCATCATTCATGATTCCTGATTTATCATTCCTGATTCATCATTCATAATTCCTGATTCATCATTCCTGATTCCTGATTCCTGATTCATCATTCCTGATTCATCATTCCTGATTCATCATTCATAATTCCTGATTCATCATTCCTGATTCCTGATTCATCATTCCTGATTCCTGATTCATCATTCCTGATTCCTGATTCATCATTCATCATTCCTGATTCATCATTCCTGATTCCTGATTCATCATTCCTGATTCATGATTCATCATTCCTGATTCCTGATACATCATTCATCATTCCTGATTCATCATTCCTGATTCCTGATTCCTGATTCATCATTCCTGATTCGTCATTCCTCATTCCTGATTCATCATTCTTCATTCCTGATTAATCATTCCTCATTCCTGATTCATCATTCCTGATTCATGATTCACCATTCCTGATTCCTGATTCATCATTCGTCATTCCTGATTCATCATTCCTGATTCCTGATTCATTATTCCTGATTCATCATTCCTGATTCCTGATTCATCATTCCTGATTCCTGATTCATCATTCATCATTCCTGATTGATCATTCCTGATTCCTGATTGATCATTCCTGATTCCTGATTGATCATTCCTGATTCCTGATTCATCATTCATCATTCCTGATTCATCATTCTTGATTCCTGATTCATCATTCCTGATTCCTGATTCATCATTCCTCTTTCCTGATTCATCATTCATCATTCCTAATACATCATTCATCATTCCTGATTCATCATTCCTGATTCCTGATTCATCATTCCTCTTTCCTGATTCATCATTCATCATTCCTGATTCATCATTCATCATTCCTGATTCATCATTCTTGATTCCTGATTCATCATTCCTGATTCCTGATTCATCATTCCTCTTTCCTGATTCATCATTCATCATTCCTGATTCATCATTCTTGATTCCTGATTCATCATTCCTGATTCCTGATTCATCAGTCCTGATTCATGAATCACCAATCCAGATTCCTGATTCATCATTCCTCTTTCCTGATTCATCATTCCTGATTCCTGATACATCATTCATCATTCCTGATTCATCATTCATCATTCCTGATTCATCATTCCTGATTCCTGATTTATCATTCCTGATTCATCATTCCTGATTCCTGATTCATCATTCCTGATTCCTGATTCATCATTCCTGATTCATCATTCCTGATTCCTGATTCATCAGTCCTGATTCATGAATCACCAATCCAGATTCCTGATTCATCATTCCTCTTTCCTGATTCATCATTCCTGATTCCTGATACATCATTCATCATTCCTGATTCATCATTCCTGATTCCTGATTTATCATTCCTGATTCATCATTCCTGATTCCTGATTCATCATTCCTGATTCCTGATTCATCATTCCTGATTCCTGATTCATCATTCCTCATTCCTGATTCATCATTCCTGATTCCTGATTCATCATTCCTGATTGATCATTCCTCATTCCTGATTCATCATTCCTGATTCCTGATTCATCATTCCTGATTCCTGATTCCTGATTCGTCATTCCTGATTCATCTTTCCTCATTCCTGATTCATCATTCTTCATTCCTGATTCCTGATTCCTGATTCATCATTCCTGATCCCTGATTCATCATTTATCATTCCTGATTCCTGATTCATCATTCCTGATTCCTGATTCCTGATTCATCATTCCTGATCCCTGATTCATCATTTATCATTCCTGATTCCTGATTCATCATTCCTGATTCCTGATTCATCATTCCTGATTCCTGATTCATCATTCCTGATTCCTGATTCCTGATTCATCATTCCTGATTCCTGATTCATCATTCCTGATTCATTATTCACCATTCCTGATTCCTGATTCATCATTCCTCTTTCCTGATTCATCATTCCTGATTTCTGATACATCATTCATCATTCCTGATTCATCATTCATCATTCCTGATTCATCATTCATGATTCCTGATTTATCATTCCTGATTCATCATTCATAATTCCTGATTCATCATTCCTGATTCCTGATTCCTGATTCATCATTCCTGATTCATCATTCCTGATTCATCATTCCTGATTCATCATTCATATTTCCTGATTCATCATTCCTGATTCCTGATTCATCATTCCTGATTCCTGATTCATCATTCCTGATTCCTGATTCATCATTCATCATTCCTGATTCATCATTCCTGATTCCTGATTCATCATTCTTCATTCCTGATTAATCATTCCTCATTCCTGATTCATCATTCCTGATTCATGATTCACCATTCCTGATTCCTGATACATCATTCATCATTCCTGATTCATCATTCCTGATTCCTGATTCCTGATTCATCATTCCTGATTCATCATTCCTGATTCCTGATTCATCATTCTTCATTCCTGATTAATCATTCCTCATTCCTGATTCATCATTCCTGATTCATGATTCACCATTCCTGATTCCTGATTCATCATTCGTCATTCCTGATTCATCATTCCTGATTCCTGATTCATTATTCCTGATTCATCATTCCTGATTCCTGATTCATCATTCCTGATTCCTGATTCATCATTCATCATTCCTGATTGATCATTCCTGATTCCTGATTGATCATTCCTGATTCCTGATTGATCATTCCTGATTCCTGATTCATCATTCATCATTCCTGATTCATCATTCTTGATTCCTGATTCATCATTCCTGATTCCTGATTCATCATTCCTCTTTCCTGATTCATCATTCATCATTCCTAATACATCATTCATCATTCCTGATTCATCATTCCTGATTCCTGATTCATCATTCCTGATTCCTGATTGATCATTCCTGATTCCTGATTCATCATTCATCATTCCTGATTCATCATTCTTGATTCCTGATTCATCATTCCTGATTCCTGATTCCTGATTCGTCATTCCTGATTCATCATTCCTCATTCCTGATTCATCATTCTTCATTCCTGATTCCTGATTCCTGATTCATCATTCCTGATCCCTGATTCATCATTTATCATTCCTGATTCCTGATTCATCATTCCTGATTCCTGATTCCTGATTCATCATTCCTGATCCCTGATTCATCATTCCTGATTCCTGATTCCTGATTCATCATTCCTGATTCCTGATTCATCATTCCTGATTCCTGATTCCTGATTCATCATTCCTGATTCCTGATTCATCATTCCTGATTCATTATTTACCATTCCTGATTCCTGATTCATCATTCCTCTTTCCTGATTCATCATTCCTGATTTCTGATACATCATTCATCATTCCTGATTCATCATTCATCATTCCTGATTCATCATTCTTGATTCCTGATTCATCATTCCTGATTCCTGATTCATCATTCCTCTTTCCTGATTCATCATTCATCATTCCTAATACATCATTCATCATTCCTGATTCATCATTCCTGATTCCTGATTCATCATTCCTGATTCCTGATTGATCATTCCTGATTCCTGATTCATCATTCATCATTCCTGATTCATCATTCTTGATTCCTGATTCATCATTCCTGATTCCTGATTCATCATTCCTGATTCCTGATTCATCATTCCTCATTCCTGATTCATCATTCTTCATTCCTGATTCCTGATTCCTGATTCATCATTCCTGATCCCTGATTCATCATTTATCATTCCTGATTCCTGATTCATCATTCCTGATTCCTGATTCCTGATTCATCATTCCTGATCCCTGATTCATCATTTATCATTCCTGATTCCTGATTCATCATTCCTGATTCCTGATTCATCATTCCTGATTCCTGATTCCTGATTCATCATTCCTGATTCCTGATTCATCATTCCTGATTCATTATTCACCATTCCTGATTCCTGATTCATCATTCCTCTTTCCTGATTCATCATTCCTGATTTCTGATACATCATTCATCATTCCTGATTCATCATTCATCATTCCTGATTCATCATTCATGATTCCTGATTTATCATTCCTGATTCATCATTCATAATTCCTGATTCATCATTCCTGATTCCTGATTCCTGATTCATCATTCCTGATTCATCATTCCTGATTCATCATTCATAATTCCTGATTCATCATTCCTGATTCCTGATTCATCATTCCTGATTCCTGATTCATCATTCCTCATTCCTGATTCATCATTCCTCATTCCTGATTCATCATACCTGATTCCTGATTCATCATTCCTGATTGATCATTCCTCATTCCTGATTCATCATTCCTGATTCCTGATTCATCATTCCTGATTCCTGATTCCTGATTCATCATTCCTGATTCATTATTCCTCATTCCTGATTCATCATTCTTCATTCCTGATTAATCATTCCTCATTCCTGATTCATCATTCCTGATTCATGATTCACCATTCCTGATTCCTGATACATCATTCATCATTCCTGATTCATCATTCCTGATTCCTGATTCATCATTCCTGATTCATCATTCCTGATTCCTGATTCATCATTCCTGATTCCTGATTCATCATTCCTCTTTCCTGATTCATCATTCATCATTCCTAATACATCATTCATCATTCCTGATTCATCATTCCTGATTCCTGATTCATCATTCCTGATTCCTGATTCATCATTCCTGATTCCTGATTCATCATTCATCATTCCTGATTCATCATTCTTGATTCCTGATTCATCATTCCTGATTCCTGATTCATCATTCCTCTTTCCTGATTCATCATTCATCATTCCTAATACATCATTCATCATTCCTGATTCCTGATTCATCATTCCTGATTCCTGATTCATCAGTCCTGATTCATGAATCACCAATCCAGATTCCTGATTCATCATTCCTCTTTCCTGATTCATCATTCCTGATTCCTGATACATCATTCATCATTCCTGATTCCTGATTCATCATTCCTGATTCCTGATTCATCATTCCTGATTCATTATTCACCATTCCTGATTCCTGATTCATCATTCCTCTTTCCTGATTCATCATTCCTGATTTCTGATACATCATTCATCATTCCTGATTCATCATTCATCATTCCTGATTCATCATTCATGATTCCTGATTTATCATTCCTGATTCATCATTCATAATTCCTGATTCATCATTCCTGATTCCTGATTCCTGATTCATCATTCCTGATTCATCATTCCTGATTCATCATTCATAATTCCTGATTCATCATTCCTGATTCCTGATTCATCATTCCTGATTCCTGATTCATCATTCCTGATTCCTGATTCATCATTCATCATTCCTGATTCATCATTCCTGATTCCTGATTCATCATTCTTCATTCCTGATTAATCATTCCTCATTCCTGATTCATCATTCCTGATTCATGATTCACCATTCCTGATTCCTGATACATCATTCATCATTCCTGATTCATCATTCCTGATTCCTGATTCCTGATTCATCATTCCTGATTCATCATTCCTGATTCCTGATTCATCATTCTTCATTCCTGATTAATCATTCCTCATTCCTGATTCATCATTCCTGATTCATGATTCACCATTCCTGATTCCTGATTCATCATTCGTCATTCCTGATTCATCATTCCTGATTCCTGATTCATTATTCCTGATTCATCATTCCTGATTCCTGATTCATCATTCCTGATTCCTGATTCATCATTCATCATTCCTGATTGATCATTCCTGATTCCTGATTGATCATTCCTGATTCCTGATTGATCATTCCTGATTCCTGATTCATCATTCATCATTCCTGATTCATCATTCTTGATTCCTGATTCATCATTCCTGATTCCTGATTCATCATTCCTCTTTCCTGATTCATCATTCATCATTCCTAATACATCATTCATCATTCCTGATTCATCATTCCTGATTCCTGATTCATCATTCCTGATTCCTGATTGATCATTCCTGATTCCTGATTCATCATTCATCATTCCTGATTCATCATTCTTGATTCCTGATTCATCATTCCTGATTCCTGATTCCTGATTCGTCATTCCTGATTCATCATTCCTCATTCCTGATTCATCATTCTTCATTCCTGATTCCTGATTCCTGATTCATCATTCCTGATCCCTGATTCATCATTTATCATTCCTGATTCCTGATTCATCATTCCTGATTCCTGATTCCTGATTCATCATTCCTGATCCCTGATTCATCATTTATCATTCCTGATTCCTGATTCATCATTCCTGATTCCTGATTCATCATTCCTGATTCCTGATTCCTGATTCATCATTCCTGATTCCTGATTCATCATTCCTGATTCATTATTCACCATTCCTGATTCCTGATTCATCATTCCTCTTTCCTGATTCATCATTCCTGATTTCTGATACATCATTCATCATTCCTGATTCATCATTCATCATTCCTGATTCATCATTCTTGATTCCTGATTCATCATTCCTGATTTCTGATTCATCATTCCTCTTTCCTGATTCATCATTCATCATTCCTAATACATCATTCATCATTCCTGATTCATCATTCCTGATTCCTGATTCATCATTCCTGATTCCTGATTGATCATTCCTGATTCCTGATTCATCATTCATCATTCCTGATTCATCATTCTTGATTCCTGATTCATCATTCCTGATTCCTGATTCCTGATTCGTCATTCCTGATTCATCATTCCTCATTCCTGATTCATCATTCTTCATTCCTGATTCCTGATTCCTGATTCATCATTCCTGATCCCTGATTCATCATTTATCATTCCTGATTCCTGATTCATCATTCCTGATTCCTGATTCCTGATTCATCATTCCTGATCCCTGATTCATCATTTATCATTCCTGATTCCTGATTCATCATTCCTGATTCCTGATTCATCATTCCTGATTCCTGATTCCTGATTCATCATTCCTGATTCCTGATTCATCATTCCTGATTCATTATTCACCATTCCTGATTCCTGATTCATCATTCCTCTTTCCTGATTCATCATTCCTGATTTCTGATACATCATTCATCATTCCTGATTCATCATTCATCATTCCTGATTCATCATTCATGATTCCTGATTTATCATTCCTGATTCATCATTCATAATTCCTGATTCATCATTCCTGATTCCTGATTCCTGATTCATCATTCCTGATTCATCATTCCTGATTCATCATTCATAATTCCTGATTCATCATTCCTGATTCCTGATTCATCATTCCTGATTCCTGATTCATCATTCCTCATTCCTGATTCATCATTCCTCATTCCTGATTCATCATACCTGATTCCTGATTCATCATTCCTGATTGATCATTCCTCATTCCTGATTCATCATTCCTGATTCCTGATTCATCATTCCTGATTCCTGATTCCTGATTCATCATTCCTGATTCATTATTCCTCATTCCTGATTCATCATTCTTCATTCCTGATTAATCATTCCTCATTCCTGATTCATCATTCCTGATTCATGATTCACCATTCCTGATTCCTGATACATCATTCATCATTCCTGATTCATCATTCCTGATTCCTGATTCATCATTCCTGATTCATCATTCCTGATTCCTGATTCATCATTCCTGATTCCTGATTCATCATTCCTCTTTCCTGATTCATCATTCATCATTCCTAATACATCATTCATCATTCCTGATTCATCATTCCTGATTCCTGATTCATCATTCCTGATTCCTGATTCATCATTCCTGATTCCTGATTCATCATTCATCATTCCTGATTCATCATTCATCATTCCTGATTCATCATTCCTGATTCCTGATTCATCATTCCTGATTCCTGATTGATCATTCCTGATTCCTGATTCATCATTCATCATTCCTGATTCATCATTCTTGATTCCTGATTCATCATTCCTGATTCCTGATTCCTGATTCGTCATTCCTGATTCATCATTCCTCATTCCTGATTCATCATTCTTCATTCCTGATTCCTGATTCCTGATTGATCATTCCTGATCCCTGATTCATCATTTATCATTCCTGATTCCTGATTCATCATTCCTGATTCCTGATTCCTGATTCATCATTCCTGATCCCTGATTCATCATTTATCATTCCTGATTCCTGATTCATCATTCCTGATTCCTGATTCATCATTCCTGATTCCTGACTCCTGATTCATCATTCCTGATTCCTGATTCATCATTCCTGATTCATTATTCACCATTCCTGATTCCTGATTCATCATTCCTCTTTCCTGATTCATCATTCCTGATTTCTGATACATCATTCATCATTCCTGATTCATCATTCATCATTCCTGATTCATCATTCATGATTCCTGATTTATCATTCCTGATTCATCATTCATAATTCCTGATTCATCATTCCTGATTCCTGATTCCTGATTCATCATTCCTGATTCATCATTCCTGATTCATCATTCATAATTCCTGATTCATCATTCCTGATTCCTGATTCATCATTCCTGATTCCTGATTCATCATTCCTCATTCCTGATTCATCATTCCTCATTCCTGATTCATCATACCTGATTCCTGATTCATCATTCCTGATTGATCATTCCTCATTCCTGATTCATCATTCCTGATTCCTGATTCATCATTCCTGATTCCTGATTCCTGATTCATCATTCCTGATTCATTATTCCTCATTCCTGATTCATCATTCTTCATTCCTGATTAATCATTCCTCATTCCTGATTCATCATTCCTGATTCATGATTCACCATTCCTGATTCCTGATACATCATTCATCATTCCTGATTCATCATTCCTGATTCCTGATTCATCATTCCTGATTCATCATTCCTGATTCCTGATTCATCATTCCTGATTCCTGATTCATCATTCCTCTTTCCTGATTCATCATTCATCATTCCTAATACATCATTCATCATTCCTGATTCATCATTCCTGATTCCTGATTCATCATTCCTGATTCCTGATTCATCATTCCTGATTCCTGATTCATCATTCATCATTCCTGATTCATCATTCTTGATTCCTGATTCATCATTCCTGATTCCTGATTCATCATTCCTCTTTCCTGATTCATCATTCATCATTCCTAATACATCATTCATCATTCCTGATTCCTGATTCATCATTCCTGATTCCTGATTCATCAGTCCTGATTCATGAATCACCAATCCAGATTCCTGATTCATCATTCCTCTTTCCTGATTCATCATTCCTGATTCCTGATACATCATTCATCATTCCTGATTCATCATTCATCATTCCTGATTCATCATTCCTGATTCCTGATTTATCATTCCTGATTCATCATTCCTGATTCCTGATACATCATTCCTGATTCCTGATTCATCATTCCTGATTCCTGATTCATCATTCCTCATTCCTGATTCATCATTCCTGATTCCTGATTCATCATTCCTGATTGATCATTCCTCATTCCTGATTCATCATTCCTGATTCCTGATTCATCATTCCTGATTCCTGATTCCTGATTCGTCATTCCTGATTCATCATTCCTCATTCCTGATTCATCATTCTTCATTCCTGATTCCTGATTCCTAATACATCATTCATCATTCCTGATTCCTGATTCATCATTCCTGATTCCTGATTCATCAGTCCTGATTCATGAATCACCAATCCAGATTCCTGATTCATCATTCCTCTTTCCTGATTCATCATTCCTGATTCCTGATACATCATTCATCATTCCTGATTCATCATTCATCATTCCTGATTCATCATTCCTGATTCCTGATTTATCATTCCTGATTCATCATTCCTGATTCCTGATTCATCATTCCTGATTCCTGATTCATCATTCCTGATTCCTGATTCATCATTCCTCATTCCTGATTCATCATTCCTGATTCCTGATTCATCATTCCTGATTGATCATTCCTCATTCCTGATTCATCATTCCTGATTCCTGATTCATCATTCCTGATTCCTGATTCCTGATTCGTCATTCCTGATTCATCATTCCTCATTCCTGATTCATCATTCTTCATTCCTGATTCCTGATTCCTGATTCATCATTCCTGATCCCTGATTCATCATTTATCATTCCTGATTCCTGATTCATCATTCCTGATTCCTGATTCCTGATTCATCATTCCTGATCCCTGATTCATCATTTATCATTCCTGATTCCTGATTCATCATTCCTGATTCCTGATTCATCATTCCTGATTCCTGATTCATCATTCCTGATTCCTGATTCCTGATTCATCATTCCTGATTCCTGATTCATCATTCCTGATTCATTATTCACCATTCCTGATTCCTGATTCATCATTCCTCTTTCCTGATTCATCATTCCTGATTTCTGATACATCATTCATCATTCCTGATTCATCATTCATCATTCCTGATTCATCATTCATGATTCCTGATTTATCATTCCTGATTCATCATTCATAATTCCTGATTCATCATTCCTGATTCCTGATTCCTGATTCATCATTCCTGATTCATCATTCCTGATTCATCATTCATAATTCCTGATTCATCATTCCTGATTCCTGATTCATCATTCCTGATTCCTGATTCATCATTCCTCATTCCTGATTCATCATTCCTCATTCCTGATTCATCATACCTGATTCCTGATTCATCATTCCTGATTGATCATTCCTCATTCCTGATTCATCATTCCTGATTCCTGATTCATCATTCCTGATTCCTGATTCCTGATTCATCATTCCTGATTCATTATTCCTCATTCCTGATTCATCATTCTTCATTCCTGATTAATCATTCCTCATTCCTGATTCATCATTCCTGATTCATGATTGACCATTCCTGATTCCTGATACATCATTCATCATTCCTGATTCATCATTCCTGATTCCTGATTCATCATTCCTGATTCATCATTCCTGATTCCTGATTCATCATTCCTGATTCCTGATTCATCATTCCTCTTTCCTGATTCATCATTCATCATTCCTAATACATCATTCATCATTCCTGATTCATCATTCCTGATTCCTGATTCATCATTCCTGATTCCTGATTGATCATTCCTGATTCCTGATTCATCATTCATCATTCCTGATTCATCATTCTTGATTCCTGATTCATCATTCCTGATTCCTGATTCATCATTCCTCTTTCCTGATTCATCATTCATCATTCCTAATACATCATTCATCATTCCTGATTCCTGATTCATCATTCCTGATTCCTGATTCATCAGTCCTGATTCATGAATCACCAATCCAGATTCCTGATTCATCATTCCTCTTTCCTGATTCATCATTCCTGATTCCTGATACATCATTCATCATTCCTGATTCATCATTCATCATTCCTGATTCATCATTCCTGATTCCTGATTTATCATTCCTGATTCATCATTCCTGATTCCTGATTCATCATTCCTGATTCCTGATTCATCATTCCTGATTCCTGATTCATCATTCCTCATTCCTGATTCATCATTCCTGATTCCTGATTCATCATTCCTGATTGATCATTCCTCATTCCTGATTCATCATTCCTGATTCCTGATTCATCATTCCTGATTCCTGATTCCTGATTCGTCATTCCTGATTCATCATTCCTCATTCCTGATTCATCATTCTTCATTCCTGATTCCTGATTCCTGATTCATCATTCCTGATCCCTGATTCATCATTTATCATTCCTGATTCCTGATTCATCATTCCTGATTCCTGATTCCTGATTCATCATTCCTGATCCCTGATTCATCATTTATCATTCCTGATTCCTGATTCATCATTCCTGATTCCTGATTCATCATTCCTGATTCCTGATTCATCATTCCTGATTCCTGATTCCTGATTCATCATTCCTGATTCCTGATTCATCATTCCTGATTCATTATTCACCATTCCTGATTCCTGATTCATCATTCCTCTTTCCTGATTCATCATTCCTGATTTCTGATACATCATTCATCATTCCTGATTCATCATTCATCATTCCTGATTCATCATTCATGATTCCTGATTTATCATTCCTGATTCATCATTCATAATTCCTGATTCATCATTCCTGATTCCTGATTCCTGATTCATCATTCCTGATTCATCATTCCTGATTCATCATTCATCATTCCTGATTCATCATTCTTGATTCCTGATTCATCATTCCTGATTCCTGATTCATCATTCCTCTTTCCTGATTCATCATTCATCATTCCTAATACATCATTCATCATTCCTGATTCCTGATTCATCATTCCTGATTCCTGATTCATCAGTCCTGATTCATGAATCACCAATCCAGATTCCTGATTCATCATTCCTCTTTCCTGATTCATCATTCCTGATTCCTGATACATCATTCATCATTCCTGATTCATCATTCATCATTCCTGATTCATCATTCCTGATTCCTGATTTATCATTCCTGATTCATCATTCCTGATTCCTGATTCATCATTCCTGATTCCTGATTCATCATTCCTGATTCCTGATTCATCATTCCTCATTCCTGATTCATCATTCCTGATTCCTGATTCATCATTCCTGATTGATCATTCCTCATTCCTGATTCATCATTCCTGATTCCTGATTCATCATTCCTGATTCCTGATTCCTGATTCGTCATTCCTGATTCATCATTCCTCATTCCTGATTCATCATTCTTCATTCCTGATTCCTGATTCCTGATTCATCATTCCTGATCCCTGATTCATCATTTATCATTCCTGATTCCTGATTCATCATTCCTGATTCCTGATTCCTGATTCATCATTCCTGATCCCTGATTCATCATTTATCATTCCTGATTCCTGATTCATCATTCCTGATTCCTGATTCATCATTCCTGATTCCTGATTCATCATTCCTGATTCCTGATTCCTGATTCATCATTCCTGATTCCTGATTCATCATTCCTGATTCATTATTCACCATTCCTGATTCCTGATTCATCATTCCTCTTTCCTGATTCATCATTCCTGATTTCTGATACATCATTCATCATTCCTGATTCATCATTCATCATTCCTGATTCATCATTCATGATTCCTGATTTATCATTCCTGATTCATCATTCCTGATTCCTGATTCATCATTCCTGATTCCTGATTCATCATTCATCATTCCTGATTCATCATTCCTGATTCCTGATTCATCATTCTTCATTCCTGATTAATCATTCCTCATTCCTGATTCATCATTCCTGATTCATGATTCACCATTCCTGATTCCTGATACATCATTCATCATTCCTGATTCATCATTCCTGATTCCTGATTCCTGATTCATCATTCCTGATTCATCATTCCTCATTCCTGATTCATCATTCTTCATTCCTGATTAATCATTCCTCATTCCTGATTCATCATTCCTGATTCATGATTCACCATTCCTGATTCCTGATTCATCATTCGTCATTCCTGATTCATCATTCCTGATTCCTGATTCATTATTCCTGATTCATCATTCCTGATTCCTGATTCATCATTCCTGATTCCTGATTCATCATTCATCATTCCTGATTCATCATTCCTGATTCCTGATTGATCATTCCTGATTCCTGATTGATCATTCCTGATTCCTGATTCATCATTCATCATTCCTGATTCATCATTCTTGATTCCTGATTCATCATTCCTGATTCCTGATTCATCATTCCTCTTTCCTGATTCATCATTCATCATTCCTAATACATCATTCATCATTCCTGATTCATCATTCCTGATTCCTGATTCATCATTCCTGATTCCTGATTGATCATTCCTGATTCCTGATTCATCATTCATCATTCCTGATTCATCATTCTTGATTCCTGATTCATCATTCCTGATTCCTGATTCATCATTCCTCTTTCCTGATTCATCATTCATCATTCCTAATACATCATTCATCATTCCTGATTCCTGATTCATCATTCCTGATTCCTGATTCATCATTCCTGATTCCTGATTCATCAGTCCTGATTCATGAATCACCAATCCAGATTCCTGATTCATCATTCCTCTTTCCTGATTCGTCATTCCTGATTCCTGATACATCATTCATCATTCCTGATTCATCATTCATCATTCCTGATTCATCATTCCTGATTCCTGATTTATCATTCCTGATTCATCATTCCTGATTCCTGATTCATCATTCCTGATTCCTGATTCATCATTCCTGATTCCTGATTCATCATTCCTCATTCCTGATTCATCATTCCTGATTCCTGATTCATCATTCCTGATTGATGATTCCTCATTCCTGATTCATCATTCCTGATTCCTGATTCATCATTCCTGATTCCTGATTCCTGATTCGTCATTCCTGATTCATCATTCCTCATTCCTGATTCATCATTCTTCATTCCTGATTCCTGATTCCTGATTCATCATTCCTGATCCCTGATTCATCATTTATCATTCCTGATTCCTGATTCATCATTCCTGATTCCTGATTCCTGATTCATCATTCCTGATCCCTGATTCATCATTTATCATTCCTGATTCCTGATTCATCATTCCTGATTCCTGATTCATCATTCCTGATTCCTGATTCATCATTCCTGATTCCTGATTCCTGATTCATCATTCCTGATTCATTATTCATCATTCCTGATTCATTATTCACCATTCCTGATTCCTGATTCATCATTCCTCTTTCCTGATTCATCATTCCTGATTTCTGATACATCATTCATCATTCCTGATTCATCATTCATCATTCCTGATTCATCATTCATGATTCCTGATTTATCATTCCTGATTCATCATTCCTGATTCCTGTTTCATCATTCCTGATTCCTGATTCATCATTCCTCATTCCTGATTCATCATTCATGATTCCTGATTCAACATTCCTGATTCCTGATTCATCATTCCTGATTCATGATTCACCATTCCTGATTCCTGATTCATCATTCCTCTTTCCTGATTCATCATTCCTGATTCCTGATTCATCATTCCTCTTTCCTCATTCCTGATCGCTGATTCATCATTCCTGATTCATCATTCCTGATTCATCATTCATCATTCCTGATTCATCATTCCTGATTTCTGATTCATCATTCCTGATTCCTGATTCATCATTCCTGATTCCTGATTCATCATTCATCATTCCTGATTCATTATTCCTGATTCGTCATTCATCATTCCTGATTCATCATTCATCATTCCTGATTCATCATTCGTCATTCCTGATTCATCATTCCTGATTCCTGATTCATTATTCCTGATTCATCATTCCTGATTCCTGATTCATCATTCCTGATTCCTGATTCATCATTCATCATTCCTGATTCATCATTCCTGATTCATGATTCACCATTCCTGATTCCTGATTCATCATTCCTCTTTCCTGATTCATCATTCCTGATTCCTGATACATCATTCATCATTCCTGATTCATCATTCCTGATTCCTGATTCATCATTCCTGATTCCTGATTCATCAGTCCTGATTCATGATTCACCAATCCAGATTCCTGATTCATCATTCCTCTTTCCTGATTCATCATTCGTGATTCCTGATACATCATTCATCATTCCTGATTCATCATTCATCATTCCTGATTCATCATTCCTGATTCCTGATTTATCATTCCTGATTCATCATTCCTGATTCCTGATTCATCATTCCTGATTCCTGATTCATCATTCCTCATTCCTGATTCATCATTCCTCATTCCTGATTCATCATACCTGATTCCTGATTCATCATTCCTGATTGATCATTCCTCATTCCTGATTCATCATTCCTGATTCCTGATTCATCATTCCTGATTCCTGATTCCTGATTCATCATTCCTGATTCATTATTCCTCATTCCTGATTCATCATTCTTCATTCCTGATTAATCATTCCTCATTCCTGATTCATCATTCCTGATTCACAATGATTCACCATTCCTGATTCCTGATACATCATTCATCATTCCTGATTCATCATTCCTGATTCCTGATTCATCATTCCTGATTCATCATTCCTGATTCATGATTCATCATTCATCATTCCTGATTAATCATTCCTGATTCATGAATCACCAATCCAGATTCCTGATTCATCATTCCTCTTTCCTGATTCATCATTCCTGATTCCTGATACATCATTCATCATTCCTGATTCATCATTCATCATTCCTGATTCATCATTCCTGATTCCTGATTTATCATTCCTGATTCATCATTCCTGATTCCTGATTCATCATTCCTGATTCCTGATTCATCATTCCTGATTCCTGATTCATCATTCCTCATTCCTGATTCATCATTCCTGATTCCTGATTCATCATTCCTGATTGATCATTCCTCATTCCTGATTCATCATTCCCTGATTCCTGATTCATCATTCCTGATTCCTGATTCCTGATTCGTCATTCCTGATTCATCATTCCTCATTCCTGATTCATCATTCTTCATTCCTGATTCCTGATTCCTGATTCATCATTCCTGATCCCTGATTCATCATTTATCATTCCTGATTCCTGATTCATCATTCCTGATTCCTGATTCCTGATTCATCATTCCTGATCCCTGATTCATCATTTATCATTCCTGATTCCTGATTCATCATTCCTGATTCCTGATTCATCATTCCTGATTCCTGATTCATCATTCCTGATTCCTGATTCCTGATTCATCATTCCTGATTCCTGATTCATCATTCCTGATTCATTATTCACCATTCCTGATTCCTGATTCATCATTCCTCTTTCCTGATTCATCATTCCTGATTTCTGATACATCATTCATCATTCCTGATTCATCATTCATCATTCCTGATTCATCATTCATGATTCCTGATTTATCATTCCTGATTCATCATTCATAATTCCTGATTCATCATTCCTGATTCCTGATTCCTGATTCATCATTCCTGATTCATCATTCCTGATTCATCATTCATAATTCCTGATTCATCATTCCTGATTCCTGATTCATCATTCCTGATTCCTGATTCATCATTCCTCATTCCTGATTCATCATTCCTCATTCCTGATTCATCATACCTGATTCCTGATTCATCATTCCTGATTGATCATTCCTCATTCCTGATTCATCATTCCTGATTCCTGATTCATCATTCCTGATTCCTGATTCCTGATTCATCATTCCTGATTCATTATTCCTCATTCCTGATTCATCATTCTTCATTCCTGATTAATCATTCCTCATTCCTGATTCATCATTCCTGATTCATGATTGACCATTCCTGATTCCTGATACATCATTCATCATTCCTGATTCATCATTCCTGATTCCTGATTCATCATTCCTGATTCATCATTCCTGATTCCTGATTCATCATTCCTGATTCCTGATTCATCATTCCTCTTTCCTGATTCATCATTCATCATTCCTAATACATCATTCATCATTCCTGATTCATCATTCCTGATTCCTGATTCATCATTCCTGATTCCTGATTGATCATTCCTGATTCCTGATTCATCATTCATCATTCCTGATTCATCATTCTTGATTCCTGATTCATCATTCCTGATTCCTGATTCATCATTCCTCTTTCCTGATTCATCATTCATCATTCCTAATACATCATTCATCATTCCTGATTCCTGATTCATCATTCCTGATTCCTGATTCATCAGTCCTGATTCATGAATCACCAATCCAGATTCCTGATTCATCATTCCTCTTTCCTGATTCATCATTCCTGATTCCTGATACATCATTCATCATTCCTGATTCATCATTCATCATTCCTGATTCATCATTCCTGATTCCTGATTTATCATTCCTGATTCATCATTCCTGATTCCTGATTCATCATTCCTGATTCCTGATTCATCATTCCTGATTCCTGATTCATCATTCCTCATTCCTGATTCATCATTCCTGATTCCTGATTCATCATTCCTGATTGATCATTCCTCATTCCTGATTCATCTTCCTGATTCCTGATTCATCATTCCTGATTCCTGATTCCTGATTCGTCATTCCTGATTCATCATTCCTCATTCCTGATTCATCATTCTTCATTCCTGATTCCTGATTCCTGATTCATCATTCCTGATCCCTGATTCATCATTTATCATTCCTGATTCCTGATTCATCATTCCTGATTCCTGATTCCTGATTCATCATTCCTGATCCCTGATTCATCATTTATCATTCCTGATTCCTGATTCATCATTCCTGATTCCTGATTCATCATTCCTGATTCCTGATTCATCATTCCTGATTCCTGATTCCTGATTCATCATTCCTGATTCCTGATTCATCATTCCTGATTCATTATTCACCATTCCTGATTCCTGATTCATCATTCCTCTTTCCTGATTCATCATTCCTGATTTCTGATACATCATTCATCATTCCTGATTCATCATTCATCATTCCTGATTCATCATTCATGATTCCTGATTTATCATTCCTGATTCATCATTCATAATTCCTGATTCATCATTCCTGATTCCTGATTCCTGATTCATCATTCCTGATTCATCATTCCTGATTCATCATTCATCATTCCTGATTCATCATTCTTGATTCCTGATTCATCATTCCTGATTCCTGATTCATCATTCCTCTTTCCTGATTCATCATTCATCATTCCTAATACATCATTCATCATTCCTGATTCCTGATTCATCATTCCTGATTCCTGATTCATCAGTCCTGATTCATGAATCACCAATCCAGATTCCTGATTCATCATTCCTCTTTCCTGATTCATCATTCCTGATTCCTGATACATCATTCATCATTCCTGATTCATCATTCATCATTCCTGATTCATCATTCCTGATTCCTGATTTATCATTCCTGATTCATCATTCCTGATTCCTGATTCATCATTCCTGATTCCTGATTCATCATTCCTGATTCCTGATTCATCATTCCTCATTCCTGATTCATCATTCCTGATTCCTGATTCATCATTCCTGATTGATCATTCCTCATTCCTGATTCATCATTCCTGATTCCTGATTCATCATTCCTGATTCCTGATTCCTGATTCGTCATTCCTGATTCATCATTCCTCATTCCTGATTCATCATTCTTCATTCCTGATTCCTGATTCCTGATTCATCATTCCTGATCCCTGATTCATCATTTATCATTCCTGATTCCTGATTCATCATTCCTGATTCCTGATTCCTGATTCATCATTCCTGATCCCTGATTCATCATTTATCATTCCTGATTCCTGATTCATCATTCCTGATTCCTGATTCATCATTCCTGATTCCTGATTCATCATTCCTGATTCCTGATTCCTGATTCATCATTCCTGATTCCTGATTCATCATTCCTGATTCATTATTCACCATTCCTGATTCCTGATTCATCATTCCTCTTTCCTGATTCATCATTCCTGATTTCTGATACATCATTCATCATTCCTGATTCATCATTCATCATTCCTGATTCATCATTCATGATTCCTGATTTATCATTCCTGATTCATCATTCCTGATTCCTGATTCATCATTCCTGATTCCTGATTCATCATTCATCATTCCTGATTCATCATTCCTGATTCCTGATTCATCATTCTTCATTCCTGATTAATCATTCCTCATTCCTGATTCATCATTCCTGATTCATGATTCACCATTCCTGATTCCTGATACATCATTCATCATTCCTGATTCATCATTCCTGATTCCTGATTCCTGATTCATCATTCCTGATTCATCATTCCTCATTCCTGATTCATCATTCTTCATTCCTGATTAATCATTCCTCATTCCTGATTCATCATTCCTGATTCATGATTCACCATTCCTGATTCCTGATTCATCATTCGTCATTCCTGATTCATCATTCCTGATTCCTGATTCATTATTCCTGATTCATCATTCCTGATTCCTGATTCATCATTCCTGATTCCTGATTCATCATTCATCATTCCTGATTCATCATTCCTGATTCCTGATTGATCATTCCTGATTCCTGATTGATCATTCCTGATTCCTGATTCATCATTCATCATTCCTGATTCATCATTCTTGATTCCTGATTCATCATTCCTGATTCCTGATTCATCATTCCTCTTTCCTGATTCATCATTCATCATTCCTAATACATCATTCATCATTCCTGATTCATCATTCCTGATTCCTGATTCATCATTCCTGATTCCTGATTGATCATTCCTGATTCCTGATTCATCATTCATCATTCCTGATTCATCATTCTTGATTCCTGATTCATCATTCCTGATTCCTGATTCATCATTCCTCTTTCCTGATTCATCATTCATCATTCCTAATACATCATTCATCATTCCTGATTCCTGATTCATCATTCCTGATTCCTGATTCATCATTCCTGATTCCTGATTCATCAGTCCTGATTCATGAATCACCAATCCAGATTCCTGATTCATCATTCCTCTTTCCTGATTCGTCATTCCTGATTCCTGATACATCATTCATCATTCCTGATTCATCATTCATCATTCCTGATTCATCATTCCTGATTCCTGATTTATCATTCCTGATTCATCATTCCTGATTCCTGATTCATCATTCCTGATTCCTGATTCATCATTCCTGATTCCTGATTCATCATTCCTCATTCCTGATTCATCATTCCTGATTCCTGATTCATCATTCCTGATTGATGATTCCTCATTCCTGATTCATCATTCCTGATTCCTGATTCATCATTCCTGATTCCTGATTCCTGATTCGTCATTCCTGATTCATCATTCCTCATTCCTGATTCATCATTCTTCATTCCTGATTCCTGATTCCTGATTCATCATTCCTGATCCCTGATTCATCATTTATCATTCCTGATTCCTGATTCATCATTCCTGATTCCTGATTCCTGATTCATCATTCCTGATCCCTGATTCATCATTTATCATTCCTGATTCCTGATTCATCATTCCTGATTCCTGATTCATCATTCCTGATTCCTGATTCATCATTCCTGATTCCTGATTCCTGATTCATCATTCCTGATTCATTATTCATCATTCCTGATTCATTATTCACCATTCCTGATTCCTGATTCATCATTCCTCTTTCCTGATTCATCATTCCTGATTTCTGATACATCATTCATCATTCCTGATTCATCATTCATCATTCCTGATTCATCATTCATGATTCCTGATTTATCATTCCTGATTCATCATTCCTGATTCCTGTTTCATCATTCCTGATTCCTGATTCATCATTCCTCATTCCTGATTCATCATTCATGATTCCTGATTCAACATTCCTGATTCCTGATTCATCATTCCTGATTCATGATTCACCATTCCTGATTCCTGATTCATCATTCCTCTTTCCTGATTCATCATTCCTGATTCCTGATTCATCATTCCTCTTTCCTCATTCCTGATCGCTGATTCATCATTCCTGATTCATCATTCCTGATTCATCATTCATCATTCCTGATTCATCATTCCTGATTTCTGATTCATCATTCCTGATTCCTGATTCATCATTCCTGATTCCTGATTCATCATTCATCATTCCTGATTCATTATTCCTGATTCGTCATTCATCATTCCTGATTCATCATTCATCATTCCTGATTCATCATTCGTCATTCCTGATTCATCATTCCTGATTCCTGATTCATTATTCCTGATTCATCATTCCTGATTCCTGATTCATCATTCCTGATTCCTGATTCATCATTCATCATTCCTGATTCATCATTCCTGATTCATGATTCACCATTCCTGATTCCTGATTCATCATTCCTCTTTCCTGATTCATCATTCCTGATTCCTGATACATCATTCATCATTCCTGATTCATCATTCCTGATTCCTGATTCATCATTCCTGATTCCTGATTCATCAGTCCTGATTCATGATTCACCAATCCAGATTCCTGATTCATCATTCCTCTTTCCTGATTCATCATTCGTGATTCCTGATACATCATTCATCATTCCTGATTCATCATTCATCATTCCTGATTCATCATTCCTGATTCCTGATTTATCATTCCTGATTCATCATTCCTGATTCCTGATTCATCATTCCTGATTCCTGATTCATCATTCCTCATTCCTGATTCATCATTCCTCATTCCTGATTCATCATACCTGATTCCTGATTCATCATTCCTGATTGATCATTCCTCATTCCTGATTCATCATTCCTGATTCCTGATTCATCATTCCTGATTCCTGATTCCTGATTCATCATTCCTGATTCATTATTCCTCATTCCTGATTCATCATTCTTCATTCCTGATTAATCATTCCTCATTCCTGATTCATCATTCCTGATTCATGATTCACCATTCCTGATTCCTGATACATCATTCATCATTCCTGATTCATCATTCCTGATTCCTGATTCATCATTCCTGATTCATCATTCCTGATTCATGATTCACCATTCCTGATTCCTGATTCATCATTCATCATTCCTGATTAATCATTCCTGATTCATGATTCACCATTCCTGATTCCTGATTCATCATTCCTGATTCCTGATTCATCATTCATCATTCCTGATTAATCATTCCTGATTCATGATTCACCATTCCTGATTCCTGATTCATCATTCCTCTTTCCTGATTCATCATTCCTCATTCCTGATTCATCATTCCTGATTCCTGATTCATCAGTCCTGATTCATGATTCACCAATCCAGATTCCTGATTCATCATTCCTCTTTCCTGATTCATCATTCCTGATTCCTGATACGTCATTCATCATTCCTGATTCATCATTCATCATTCCTGATTCATCATTCCTGATTCCTGATTTATCATTCCTGATTCGTCATACCTGATTCCTGATTCATCATTCCTGATTCCTGATTTATCATTCCTCATTCCTGATTCATCATTCCTCATTCCTGATTCGTCATACCTGATTCCTGATTCATCATTCCTGATTCATCATTCCTCATTCCTGATTCATCATTCCTGATTCCTGATTAATCATTCCTCATTCCTGATTCCTGATTCATCATTCCTGATTCATTATTCCTCATTCCTGATTCATCATTCTTCATTCCTGATTAATCATTCCTCATTCCTGATTCATCATTCCTGATTCATGATTCATCATTCCTGATTCCTGATTGATCATTCCTCATTCCTGATTCATCATTCCTGATTCATCATTCCTCATTCCTGATTCCTGATTCATCATTCCTGATTCATGATTCACCATTCCTGATTCATCATTCCTCTTTCCTGATTCATCATTCCTGATTCCTGATTCATCATTCATCATTCCTGATTCATCATTCCTGATTCATCATTCCTGATTCCTGATTCCTGATTCATCATTCCTGATTCATCATTCCTCATTCCTGATTCATCATTCTTCATTCCTGATTAATCATTCCTCATTCCTGATTCATCATTCCTGATTCATGATTCACCATTCCTGATTCCTGATTCATCATTCGTCATTCCTGATTCATCATTCCTGATTCCTGATTCATTATTCCTGATTCATCATTCCTGATTCCTGATTCATCATTCCTGATTCCTGATTCATCATTCATCATTCCTGATTGATCATTCCTGATTCCTGATTGATCATTCCTGATTCCTGATTGATCATTCCTGATTCCTGATTCATCATTCATCATTCCTGATTCATCATTCTTGATTCCTGATTCATCATTCCTGATTCCTGATTCATCATTCCTCTTTCCTGATTCATCATTCATCATTCCTAATACATCATTCATCATTCCTGATTCATCATTCCTGATTCCTGATTCATCATTCCTGATTCCTGATTGATCATTCCTGATTCCTGATTCATCATTCATCATTCCTGATTCATCATTCTTGATTCCTGATTCATCATTCCTGATTCCTGATTCCTGATTCGTCATTCCTGATTCATCATTCCTCATTCCTGATTCATCATTCTTCATTCCTGATTCCTGATTCCTGATTCATCATTCCTGATCCCTGATTCATCATTTATCATTCCTGATTCCTGATTCATCATTCCTGATTCCTGATTCCTGATTCATCATTCCTGATCCCTGATTCATCATTTATCATTCCTGATTCCTGATTCATCATTCCTGATTCCTGATTCATCATTCCTGATTCCTGATTCCTGATTCATCATTCCTGATTCCTGATTCATCATTCCTGATTCATTATTCACCATTCCTGATTCCTGATTCATCATTCCTCTTTCCTGATTCATCATTCCTGATTTCTGATACATCATTCATCATTCCTGATTCATCATTCATCATTCCTGATTCATCATTCATGATTCCTGATTTATCATTCCTGATTCATCATTCATAATTCCTGATTCATCATTCCTGATTCCTGATTCCTGATTCATCATTCCTGATTCATCATTCCTGATTCATCATTCATAATTCCTGATTCATCATTCCTGATTCCTGATTCATCATTCCTGATTCCTGATTCATCATTCCTCATTCCTGATTCATCATTCCTCATTCCTGATTCATCATACCTGATTCCTGATTCATCATTCCTGATTGATCATTCCTCATTCCTGATTCATCATTCCTGATTCCTGATTCATCATTCCTGATTCCTGATTCCTGATTCATCATTCCTGATTCATTATTCCTCATTCCTGATTCATCATTCTTCATTCCTGATTAATCATTCCTCATTCCTGATTCATCATTCCTGATTCATGATTCACCATTCCTGATTCCTGATACATCATTCATCATTCCTGATTCATCATTCCTGATTCCTGATTCATCATTCCTGATTCATCATTCCTGATTCCTGATTCATCATTCCTGATTCCTGATTCATCATTCCTCTTTCCTGATTCATCATTCATCATTCCTAATACATCATTCATCATTCCTGATTCATCATTCCTGATTCCTGATTCATCATTCCTGATTCCTGATTGATCATTCCTGATTCCTGATTGATCATTCATCATTCCTGATTCATCATTCTTGATTCCTGATTCATCATTCCTGATTCCTGATTCATCATTCCTCTTTCCTGATTCATCATTCATCATTCCTAATACATCATTCATCATTCCTGATTCATCATTCATCATTCCTGATTCATCATTCCTGATTCCTGATTTATCATTCCTGATTCATCATTCCTGATTCCTGATTCATCATTCCTGATTCCTGATTCATCATTCCTGATTCCTGATTCATCATTCCTCATTCCTGATTCATCATTCCTGATTCCTGATTCATCATTCCTGATTGATCATTCCTCATTCCTGATTCATCATTCCTGATTCCTGATTCATCATTCCTGATTCCTGATTCCTGATTCGTCATTCCTGATTCATCATTCCTCATTCCTGATTCATCATTCTTCATTCCTGATACCTGATTCCTAATACATCATTCATCATTCCTGATTCCTGATTCATCATTCCTGATTCCTGATTCATCAGTCCTGATTCATGAATCACCAATCCAGATTCCTGATTCATCATTCCTCTTTCCTGATTCATCATTCCTGATTCCTGATACATCATTCATCATTCCTGATTCATCATTCATCATTCCTGATTCATCATTCCTGATTCCTGATTTATCATTCCTGATTCATCATTCCTGATTCCTGATTCATCATTCCTGATTCCTGATTCATCATTCCTGATTCCTGATTCATCATTCCTCATTCCTGATTCATCATTCCTGATTCCTGATTCATCATTCCTGATTGATCATTCCTCATTCCTGATTCATCATTCCTGATTCCTGATTCATCATTCCTGATTCCTGATTCCTGATTCGTCATTCCTGATTCATCATTCCTCATTCCTGATTCATCATTCTTCATTCCTGATTCCTGATTCCTGATTCATAATTCCTGATCCCTGATTCATCATTTATCATTCCTGATTCCTGATTCATCATTCCTGATTCCTGATTCCTGATTCATCATTCCTGATCCCTGATTCATCATTTATCATTCCTGATTCCTGATTCATCATTCCTGATTCCTGATTCATCATTCCTGATTCCTGATTCATCATTCCTGATTCCTGATTCCTGATTCATCATTCCTGATTCCTGATTCATCATTCCTGATTCATTATTCACCATTCCTGATTCCTGATTCATCATTCCTCTTTCCTGATTCATCATTCCTGATTTCTGATACATCATTCATCATTCCTGATTCATCATTCATGATTCCTGATTTATCATTCCTGATTCATCATTCATAATTCCTGATTCATCATTCCTGATTCCTGATTCCTGATTCATCATTCCTGATTCATCATTCCTGATTCATCATTCATAATTCCTGATTCATCATTCCTGATTCCTGATTCATCATTCCTGATTCCTGATTCATCATTCCTCATTCCTGATTCATCATTCCTCATTCCTGATTCATCATACCTGATTCCTGATTCATCATTCCTGATTGATCATTCCTCATTCCTGATTCATCATTCCTGATTCCTGATTCATCATTCCTGATTCCTGATTCCTGATTCATCATTCCTGATTCATTATTCCTCATTCCTGATTCATCATTCTTCATTCCTGATTAATCATTCCTCATTCCTGATTCATCATTCCTGATTCATGATTCACCATTCCTGATTCCTGATACATCATTCATCATTCCTGATTCATCATTCCTGATTCCTGATTCATCATTCCTGATTCATCATTCCTGATTCCTGATTCATCATTCCTGATTCCTGATTCATCATTCCTCTTTCCTGATTCATCATTCATCATTCCTAATACATCATTCATCATTCCTGATTCATCATTCCTGATTCCTGATTCATCATTCCTGATTCCTGATTGATCATTCCTGATTCCTGATTCATCATTCATCATTCCTGATTCATCATTCTTGATTCCTGATTCATCATTCCTGATTCCTGATTCATCATTCCTCTTTCCTGATTCATCATTCATCATTCCTAATACATCATTCATCATTCCTGATTCCTGATTCATCATTCCTGATTCCTGATTCATCAGTCCTGATTCATGAATCACCATTCCAGATTCCTGATTCATCATTCCTCTTTCCTGATTCATCATTCCTGATTCCTGATACATCATTCATCATTCCTGATTCATCATTCATCATTCCTGATTCATCATTCCTGATTCCTGATTTATCATTCCTGATTCATCATTCCTGATTCCTGATTCATCATTCCTGATTCCTGATTCATCATTCCTGATTCCTGATTCATCATTCCTCATTCCTGATTCATCATTCCTCATTCCTGATTCATCATTCCTGATTGATCATTCCTCATTCCTGATTCATCATTCCTGATTCCTGATTCATCATTCCTGATTCCTGATTCCTGATTCGTCATTCCTGATTCATCATTCCTCATTCCTGATTCATCATTCTTCATTCCTGATTCCTGATTCCTGATTCATCATTCCTGATCCCTGATTCATCATTTATCATTCCTGATTCCTGATTCATCATTCCTGATTCCTGATTCCTGATTCATCATTCCTGATCCCTGATTCATCATTTATCATTCCTGATTCCTGATTCATCATTCCTGATTCCTGATTCATCATTCCTGATTCCTGATTCATCATTCCTGATTCCTGATTCCTGATTCATCATTCCTGATTCCTGATTCATCATTCCTGATTCATTATTCACCATTCCTGATTCCTGATTCATCATTCCTCTTTCCTGATTCATCATTCCTGATTTCTGATACATCATTCATCATTCCTGATTCATCATTCATCATTCCTGATTCATCATTCATGATTCCTGATTTATCATTCCTGATTCATCATTCATAATTCCTGATTCATCATTCCTGATTCCTGATTCCTGATTCATCATTCCTGATTCATCATTCCTGATTCATCATTCATAATTCCTGATTCATCATTCCTGATTCCTGATTCATCATTCCTGATTCCTGATTCATCATTCCTGATTCCTGATTCATCATTCATCATTCCTGATTCATCATTCCTGATTCCTGATTCATCATTCTTCATTCCTGATTAATCATTCCTCATTCCTGATTCATCATTCCTGATTCATGATTCACCATTCCTGATTCCTGATACATCATTCATCATTCCTGATTCATCATTCCTGATTCCTGATTCCTGATTCATCATTCCTGATTCATCATTCCTCATTCCTGATTCATCATTCTTCATTCCTGATTAATCATTCCTCATTCCTGATTCATCATTCCTGATTCATGATTCACCATTCCTGATTCCTGATTCATCATTCGTCATTCCTGATTCATCATTCCTGATTCCTGATTCATTATTCCTGATTCATCATTCCTGATTCCTGATTCATCATTCCTGATTCCTGATTCATCATTCATCATTCCTGATTGATCATTCCTGATTCCTGATTGATCATTCCTGATTCCTGATTGATCATTCCTGATTCCTGATTCATCATTCATCATTCCTGATTCATCATTCTTGATTCCTGATTCATCATTCCTGATTCCTGATTCATCATTCCTCTTTCCTGATTCATCATTCATCATTCCTAATACATCATTCATCATTCCTGATTCATCATTCCTGATTCCTGATTCATCATTCCTGATTCCTGATTGATCATTCCTGATTCCTGATTCATCATTCATCATTCCTGATTCATCATTCTTGATTCCTGATTCATCATTCCTGATTCCTGATTCATCATTCCTCTTTCCTGATTCATCATTCATCATTCCTAATACATCATTCATCATTCCTGATTCCTGATTCATCATTCCTGATTCCTGATTCATCAGTCCTGATTCATGAATCACCAATCCAGATTCCTGATTCATCATTCCTCTTTCCTGATTCATCATTCCTGATTCCTGATACATCATTGATCATTCCTGATTCATCATTCATCATTCCTGATTCATCATTCCTGATTCCTGATTTATCATTCCTGATTCATCATTCCTGATTCCTGATTCATCATTCCTGATTCCTGATTCATCATTCCTGATTCCTGATTCATCATTCCTCATTCCTGATTCATCATTCCTGATTCCTGATTCATCATTCCTGATTGATCATTCCTCATTCCTGATTCATCATTCCTGATTCCTGATTCATCATTCCTGATTCCTGATTCCTGATTCGTCATTCCTGATTCATCATTCCTCATTCCTGATTCATCATTCTTCATTCCTGATTCCTGATTCCTGATTCATCATTCCTGATCCCTGATTCATCATTTATCATTCCTGATTCCTGATTCATCATTCCTGATTCCTGATTCATCATTCCTGATTCCTGATTCATCATTCCTGATTCCTGATTCCTGATTCATCATTCCTGATTCATTATTCATCATTCCTGATTCATTATTCACCATTCCTGATTCCTGATTCATCATTCCTCTTTCCTGATTCATCATTCCTGATTTCTGATACATCATTCATCATTCCTGATTCATCATTCATCATTCCTGATTCATCATTCATCATTCCTGATTTATCATTCCTGATTCATCATTCCTGATTCCTGTTTCATCATTCCTGATTCCTGATTCATCATTCCTCATTCCTGATTCATCATTCATGATTCCTGATTCAACATTCCTGATTCCTGATTCATCATTCCTGATTCATGATTCACCATTCCTGATTCCTGATTCATCATTCCTCTTTCCTGATTCATCATTCCTGATTCCTGATTCATCATTCCTCTTTCCTCATTCCTGATCGCTGATTCATCATTCCTGATTCATCATTCCTGATTCATCATTCATCATTCCTGATTCATCATTCCTGATTTCTGATTCATCATTCCTGATTCCTGACTCATCATTCCTGATTCCTGATTCATCATTCATCATTCCTGATTCATTATTCCTGATTCGTCATTCATCATTCCTGATTCATCATTCATCATTCCTGATTCATCATTCGTCATTCCTGATTCATCATTCCTGATTCCTGATTCATTATTCCTGATTCATCATTCCTGATTCCTGATTCATCATTCCTGATTCCTGATTCATCATTCATCATTCCTGATTCATCATTCCTGATTCATGATTCACCATTCCTGATTCCTGATTCATCATTCCTCTTTCCTGATTCATCATTCCTGATTCCTGATACATCATTCATCATTCCTGATTCATCATTCCTGATTCCTGATTCATCATTCCTGATTCCTGATTCATCAGTCCTGATTCATGATTCACCAATCCAGATTCCTGATTCATCATTCCTCTTTCCTGATTCATCATTCGTGATTCCTGATACATCATTCATCATTCCTGATTCATCATTCATCATTCCTGATTCATCATTCCTGATTCCTGATTTATCATTCCTGATTCATCATTCCTGATTCCTGATTCATCATTCCTGATTCCTGATTCATCATTCCTCATTCCTGATTCATCATTCCTCATTCCTGATTCATCATACCTGATTCCTGATTCATCATTCCTGATTGATCATTCCTCATTCCTGATTCATCATTCCTGATTCCTGATTCATCATTCCTGATTCCTGATTCCTGATTCATCATTCCTGATTCATTATTCCTCATTCCTGATTCATCATTCTTCATTCCTGATTAATCATTCCTCATTCCTGATTCATCATTCCTGATTCATGATTCACCATTCCTGATTCCTGATACATCATCCATCATTCCTGATTCATCATTCCTGATTCCTGATTCATCATTCCTGATTCATCATTCCTGATTCCTGATTCATCATTCCTGATTCCTGATTCATCATTCATCATTCCTGATTAATCATTCCTGATTCATGATTCACCATTCCTGATTCCTGATTCATCATTCCTCTTTCCTGATTCATCATTCCTCATTCCTGATTCATCATTCCTGATTCCTGATTCATCAGTCCTGATTCATGATTCACCAATCCAGATTCCTGATTCATCATTCCTCTTTCCTGATTCATCATTCCTGATTCCTGATACGTCATTCATCATTCCTGATTCATCATTCATCATTCCTGATTCATCATTCCTGATTCCTGATTTATCATTCCTGATTCATCATTCCTGATTCCTGATTCATCATTCCTGATTCCTGATTTATCATTCCTCATTCCTGATTCATCATTCCTCATTCCTGATTCGTCATACCTGATTCCTGATTCATCATTCCTGATTCATCATTCCTCATTCCTGATTCATCATTCCTGATTCCTGATTCATCATTCCAGATTCCTGATTCCTGATTCATCATTCCTGATTCATTATTCCTCATTCCTGATTCATCATTCTTCATTCCTGATTAATCATTCCTCATTCCTGATTCATCATTCCTGATTCATGATTCACCATTCCTGATTCCTGATACATCATTCATCATTCCTGATTCATCATTCCTGATTCCTGATTCATCATTCCTGATTCATCATTCCTGATTCCTGATTCATCATTCCTGATTCCTGATTCATCATTCCTCATTCCTGATTCATCAATCCTCATTCCTGATTCATCATTCCTGATTCCTGATTGATCATTCCTCATTCCTGATTCATCAATCCTCATTCCTGATTCATCATTCCTGATTCCTGATTCATTATTCCTGATTGATCATTCCTGATTCCTGATTGATCATTCCTGATTCCTGATTCATCATTCATCATTCCTGATTCATCATTCTTGATTCCTGATTCATCATTCCTGATTCCTGATTCATCATTCCTGATTCCTGATTCATCATTCATCATTCCTGATTCCTGATTCATCATTGCTGATTCCTGATTCATCATTCATCATTCCTCATTGATCATTCCTTATTCCCGATTCATCATTCCTTATTCCTGATTCATCATTCCTGATTCCTGATTCATCATTCCTGATTCCTGATTCACCATTCCTGATTCCTGATTCATCATTCCTCTTTCCTGATTCATCATTCCTGATTCCTGATACATCATTCATCATTCCTGATTCATCATTCCTGATTCCTGATTCATCATTCCTGATTCCTGATTGATCATTCCTGATTCATGATTCACCAATCCTGATTCTTGATTCATCATTCCTCTTTCCTGATTCATCATTCCTGATTCCTGATACATCATTCATCATTCCTGATTCATCATTCATCATTCCTGATTCATCATTCCTGATTCCTGATTCATCATTCCTGATTCCTGATTCATCATTCCTGATTCCTGATTCATCATTCCTGATTCCTGATTCATCATTCATCATTCCTGATTCATTATTCCTGATTCATCATTCCTGATTCCTGATTGATCATTCCTCATTCCTGATTCATCATTCCTGATTCATCATTCCTCATTCCTGATTCCTGATTCATCATTCCTGATTCATGATTCACCATTCCTGATTCATCATTCCTCTTTCCTGATTCATCATTCCTGATTCCTGATTCATCATTCATCATTCCTGATTCATCATTCCTGATTCATCATTCCTGATTCCTGATTCATCAGTCCTGATTCATGATTCACCAATCCTGATTCCTGACTCATCATTCATCATTCCTGATTCCTGATTCATCATTCCTGATTCATCATTCATCATTCCTGATTCATCAATCATCATTCCTGATTCATCATTCCTGCTTCCTGATTCATCATTCCTGATTCCTGATTCGTCATTCCTGATTCATGATTCATCATTCCTGATTCGTCATTCATCATTCCTGATTCATCATTCCTGATTCCTGATTCCTGATTCATCATTCCTGATTCCTGATTCCTGATTCATCATTCCTGATTCATCATTCATCATTCCTGATTCATCATTCCTGATTCCTGATTCCTGATTCCTGATTCATCATTCCTGATTCATCATTCCTGATTCATCATTCATCATTCCTGATTCATCATTCCTGATTCCTGATTCCTGATTCATCATTCCTGATTCCTGATTCATCATTCCTGATTCATTATTCACCATTCCTGATTCCTGATTCATCATTCCTCTTTCCTGATTCATCATTCCTGATTTCTGATACATCATTCATCATTCCTGATTCATCATTCATCATTCCTGACTCATCATTCATGATTCCTGATTTATCATTCCTGATTCATCATTCCTGATTCCTGTTTCATCATTCCTGATTCCTGATTCATCATTCCTCATTCCTGATTCATCATTCATGATTCCTGATTCAACATTCCTGATTCCTGATTCATCATTCCTGATTCATGATTCACCATTCCTGATTCCTGATTCATAATTCCTCTTTCCTGATTCATCATTCCTGATTCCTGATTCATCATTCCTCTTTCCTCATTCCTGATCGCTGATTCATCATTCCTGATTCATCATTCCTGATTCATCATTCATCATTCCTGATTCATCATTCCTGATTTCTGATTCATCATTCCTGATTCCTGATTCATCATTCCTGATTCCTGATTCATCATTCATCATTCCTGATTCATTATTCCTGATTCATCATTCATCATTCCTGATTCATCATTCATCATTCCTGATTCATCATTCGTCATTCCTGATTCATCATTCCTGATTCCTGATTCATTATTCCTGATTCATCATTCCTGATTCCTGATTCATCATTCCTGATTCCTGATTCATCATTCATCATTCCTGATTCATCATTCCTGATTCATGATTCACCATTCCTGATTCCTGATTCATCATTCCTCTTTCCTGATTCATCATTCCTGATTCCTGATACATCATTCATCATTCCTGATTCATCATTCCTGATTCCTGATTCATTATTCCTGATTCCTGATTCATCAGTCCTGATTCATGATTCACCAATCCAGATTCCTGATTCATCATTCCTCTTTCCTGATTCATCATTCGTGATTCCTGATACATCATTCATCATTCCTGATTCATCATTCATCATTCCTGATTCATCATTCCTGATTCCTGATTTATCATTCCTGATTCATCATTCCTGATTCCTGATTCATCATTCCTGATTCCTGATTCATCATTCCTCATTCCTGATTCATCATTCCTCATTCCTGATTCATCATACCTGATTCCTGATTCATCATTCCTGATTGATCAATCCTCATTCCTGATTCATCATTCCTGATTCCTGATTCATCATTCCTGATTCCTGATTCCTGATTCATCATTCCTGATTCATTATTCCTCATTCCTGATTCATCATTCTTCATTCCTGATTAATCATTCCTCATTCCTAATTCATCATTCCTGATTCATGATTCACCATTCCTGATTCCTGATACATCATTCATCATTCCTGATTCATCATTCCTGATTCCTGATTCATCATTCCTGATTCATCATTCCTGATTCCTGATTCATCATTCTTCATTCCTGATTAATCATTCCTCATTCCTGATTCATCATTCCTGATTCATGATTCACCATTCCTGATTCCTGATACATCATTCATCATTCCTGATTCATCATTCCTGATTCCTGATTCCTGATTCATCATTCCTGATTCATCATTCCTCATTCCTGATTCATCATTCTTCATTCCTGATTAATCATTCCTCATTCCTGATTCATCATTCCTGATTCATGATTCACCATTCCTGATTCCTGATTCATCATTCCTCTTTCCTGATTCATCATTCCTGATTCCTGATTCATCATTCCTCTTTCCTCATTCCTGATCGCTGATTCATCATTCCTGATTCATCATTCCTGATTCATCATTCATCATTCCTGATTCATCATTCCTGATTTCTGATTCATCATTCCTGATTCATCGCGCAGAATCAATGGACATATCCAGTTCTGAATATAATTAAGTCCCCGTAAGTACTTGAACGATTGCCCAGTTAATGAGGAGCGGGAGATTCAAATACAAAGAAAATGGCGAAAACGCTTCCACTAGCTTATGTTTGAAGCGCTCTCGAAGCTTCATTTTTGAGAGAAAAAATCATTTTCAATCGGCTTTTTAAAGCTAAAGGTCACATAAATCAGTAGAGCTATTGACCTCAGTTGTATCTTTCAAAAACCCATGTACCTTAGCCTTCTGAATCTAAGCGAGTTTTGACCGAATTTTGTATGGAAAACTGCTCAGTCCAATATTCAGGTCTCGATTTCAACTGAAATATAAGACGCACAAGTCATTTTCAATCGGCTTCTTGTAGACCCTAAGATAAGCTTTAAAATTATATTTCAAGCTTCCCAAACGGTTAGAAAAAACCCTGTACCTTGGATAAAAAACTGTCAAAAGTTAAACTAAAACGGCATTTCGTGCCACTTATGATAATGTTTGTAGAAGCGGTTTGTCTATTGACAATTATCAAGTAGCGTGGTGTTGAGTCCCATGGGAGGTGATTAAGATCCTGAAAGCGAAGCGGGAACTTTAAAGCAAGCTAAATATATCAACTGCATTTTAGTTGCTTGGATACCAGTTTTGTTAGCAAAAGAAAAGAGAAGCTCAACATTATTCACATTCTGATTCTAAAAGTCTATCATGGCTGATAATAATATCGCAGCTCCGTTTCAAGATTGCACTTTTCCCGAGCCTGTTCATCCGCCATTGCTTTAAATATATAAGTTCCTGCAGCTCTTTAAACGAACGAGGGAAATACACAAAACTGCGCAGTTATGACGTAGATAAATCCATAGTTCAGCAGTTAGCACATGAGTAAACTTTGAAGTTCATTATCAATACAAATGACATTGCAAACAACTTTCGTACTTCTTGAGCAAAGGGATTTGGAATCCCAGAATTGTTTGTGTTATAAAACACCGATGTTTGTGAATTGGAGCGGAATTACCCCCAATTTATCGAGCCTATACTATACTCAGTTTCATTGGGTGATTTTGTTTGACTTCTAGGACTGGAATAAGCTTGAATAACATCTCATTTTAAAGCTACATCTTCCAAGAATCTGTATTCAGACTTATTTGCGACGCGATTTGAAAACGACTGGGAGAAAATTGAGAACGGCTTGGAACACTGCTAGCCGTTTTGCCGACCGGCTTTTTACCGGTTCGGCAACTAGCTCAGTTAAACTTTCTTTGTGGTTGATTTTGTGGATCCGATTTTGTTTGACTTCTAGGATACGGATAAGCTTGAATAACATCTCATTATAAAGCTACATCTTCCAAAAATCTGTATTAAGACTTATTTGCGATGCGATTTGAACACGATTGGTAGAAAATTGAGAAAGAGTTGGAACACTGTTTGCCGTTTTGCGGACTGGCTTTTTCCCGCTTCGACGTGACTCATGCATGAACACAGCTTGCTCAGTTAATTTCTTTGTGGGTGATTTTGTGGATCCGATTTTGTTTGACTCTATAGTCTCTACAGTATCTATGCTCTCTACATGATCTATACGCTCTCTATAGTCTCTACAGTATCTACGCACTCTATAGTCTCTACAGTATCTATGCTGTCTACACGATCTACGCTCTCTATAGTCTCTACACGATCTATGCTCTCTACGCGATCTACGCTCTCTGAAGATATAGTCTCTACAGTATCTATGCTCTCTACACGATCTACGCTCTCTATATAGTCTCTACAGTATCTATGCTATCTACACGATCTACGCACTCTATAGTCTCTACAGTATCTATGCTCTCTACACGATCTATGCTCTCTACACGATCTACGCTCTCTATAGTCTCTACAGTATCTATGCTCTCTACACGATCTACGCTCTCTATAGTCTCTACAGTATCTATGCTCTCTACACGATCTACGCTCTCTATAGTCTCTACAGTACTGGTCTATTTTTAACGCTTCGACGCGAGTTGAACAAAAGTATACTCAGTTCAGTTTCATTTGGTGATTTTGTTTGACTTCTAGGGCACGGATAAGCTTGAATAACATCTCATTTTAAAGCTACAGCTTCCTAGAATCTGTATTTAGACTTATTTGCGATGCGTTGTGAACATGCTGTGAAAAAAATGAGAGCATGAGTTTAAGCCGAAGGGCTTTGTCGTTTTGTGGATAAACTATTGTTTGGCTCTTTCATTCCATTACCTGGTTTTACGAACTTCTATTGAATTGACTTTCACACTTGAGAGATCGGCTTGGGACTAGCAGTTCCCAAAGCTCGTTCCATTTGAGATCGGCTAGGGACAAGCAACTCCCAAAGCTCATTTATTTAAGCCAATCGTAGGGCAATCCTCTAACTCATTAATATTATAATTAGTTGACCTTAATGTAGTCCAAAATCTCAAAGTGTCCCTCGAACAAAGGCCATTCTGCGCGATGTCCTGATTCATCATTCCTGATTCCTGATTCATCATTCATCATTCCTGATTCATTATTCCTGATTCATCATTCATCATTCCTGATTCATCATTCATCATTCCTGATTCATCATTCGTCATTCCTGATTCATCATTCCTGATTCCTGATTCATTATTCCTGATTCATCATTCCTGATTCCTGATTCATCATTCCTGATTCCTGATTCATCATTCATCATTCCTGATTCATCATTCCTGATTCATGATTCACCATTCCTGATTCCTGATTCATCATTCCTCTTTCCTGATTCATCATTCCTGATTCCTGATACATCATTCATCATTCCTGATTCATCATTCCTGATTCCTGATTCATCATTCATCATTCCTGATTCATCATTCTTGATTCCTGATTCATCATTCCTGATTCCTGATTCATCATTCCTGATTCCTGATTGATCATTCCTGATTCCTGATTCATCATTCATCATTCCTGATTCATCATTCATCATACCTGATTCATCATTCATCATTCCTGATTCGTCATTCATGATTCCTGATTCATCATTCATGATTCCTGATTCAACATCCCTGATTCCTGATTCATCATTCATCTTTCCTGATTCATCATTCCTGATTCCTGATACGTCATTGATCATTCCTGATTCCTGATTCATCAGTCCTGATTCATGATTCACCAATCCAGATTCCTGATTCATCATTCCTCTTTCCTGATTCATCATTCCTGATTCCTGATACATCATTCATCATTCCTGATTCATCATTCCTGATTCCTGATTCATTATTCCTGATTCCTGATTCATCAGTCCTGATTCATGATTCACCAATCCAGATTCCTGATTCATCATTCCTCTTTCCTGATTCATCATTCGTGATTCCTGATACATCATTCATCATTCCTGATTCATCATTCATCATTCCTGATTCATCATTCCTGATTCCTGATTTATCATTCCTGATTCATCATTCCTGATTCCTGATTCATCATTCCTGATTCCTGATTCATCATTCCTCATTCCTGATTCCTCATTCCTCATTCCTGATTCATCATACCTGATTCCTGATTCATCATTCCTGATTGATCATTCCTCATTCCTGATTCATCATTCCTGATTCCTGATTCATCATTCCTGATTCCTGATTCCTGATTCATCATTCCTGATTCATTATTCCTCATTCCTGATTCATCATTCTTCATTCCTGATTAATCATTCCTCATTCCTAATTCATCATTCCTGATTCATGATTCACCATTCCTGATTCCTGATACATCATTCATCATTCCTGATTCATCATTCCTGATTCCTGATTCATCATTCCTGATTCATCATTCCTGATTCCTGATTCATCATTCTTCATTCCTGATTAATCATTCCTCATTCCTGATTCATCATTCCTGATTCATGATTCACCATTCCTGATTCCTGATACATCATTCATCATTCCTGATTCATCATTCCTGATTCCTGATTCCTGATTCATCATTCCTGATTCATCATTCCTCATTCCTGATTCATCATTCTTCATTCCTGATTAATCATTCCTCATTCCTGATTCATCATTCCTGATTCATGATTCACCATTCCTGATTCCTGATTCATCATTCCTCTTTCCTGATTCATCATTCCTGATTCCTGATTCATCATTCCTCTTTCCTCATTCCTGATCGCTGATTCATCATTCCTGATTCATCATTCCTGATTCATCATTCATCATTCCTGATTCATCATTCCTGATTTCTGATTCATCATTCCTGATTCATCGCGCAGAATCAATGGACATATCCAGTTCTGAATATAATTAAGTCCCCGTAAGTACTTGAACGATTGCCCAGTTAATGAGGAGCGGGAGATTCAAATACAAAGAAAATGGCGAAAACGCTTCCACTAGCTTATGTTTGAAGCGCTCTCGAAGCTTCATTTTTGAGAGAAAAAATCATTTTCAATCGGCTTTTTAAAGCTAAAGGTCACATAAATCAGTAGAGCTATTGACCTCAGTTGTATCTTTCAAAAACCCATGTACCTTAGCCTTCTGAATCTAAGCGAGTTTTGACCGAATTTTGTATGGAAAACTGCTCAGTCCAATATTCAGGTCTCGATTTCAACTGAAATATAAGACGCACAAGTCATTTTCAATCGGCTTCTTGTAGACCCTAAGATAAGCTTTAAAATTATATTTCAAGCTTCCCAAACGGTTAGAAAAAACCCTGTACCTTGGATAAAAAACTGTCAAAAGTTAAACTAAAACGGCATTTCGTGCCACTTATGATAATGTTTGTAGAAGCGGTTTGTCTATTGACAATTATCAAGTAGCGTGGTGTTGAGTCCCATGGGAGGTGATTAAGATCCTGAAAGCGAAGCGGGAACTTTAAAGCAAGCTAAATATATCAACTGCATTTTAGTTGCTTGGATACCAGTTTTGTTAGCAAAAGAAAAGAGAAGCTCAACATTATTCACATTCTGATTCTAAAAGTCTATCATGGCTGATAATAATATCGCAGCTCCGTTTCAAGATTGCACTTTTCCCGAGCCTGTTCATCCGCCATTGCTTTAAATATATAAGTTCCTGCAGCTCTTTAAACGAACGAGGGAAATACACAAAACTGCGCAGTTATGACGTAGATAAATCCATAGTTCAGCAGTTAGCACATGAGTAAACTTTGAAGTTCATTATCAATACAAATGACATTGCAAACAACTTTCGTACTTCTTGAGCAAAGGGATTTGGAATCCCAGAATTGTTTGTGTTATAAAACACCGATGTTTGTGAATTGGAGCGGAATTACCCCCAATTTATCGAGCCTATACTATACTCAGTTTCATTGGGTGATTTTGTTTGACTTCTAGGACTGGAATAAGCTTGAATAACATCTCATTTTAAAGCTACATCTTCCAAGAATCTGTATTCAGACTTATTTGCGACGCGATTTGAAAACGACTGGGAGAAAATTGAGAACGGCTTGGAACACTGCTAGCCGTTTTGCCGACCGGCTTTTTACCGGTTCGGCAACTAGCTCAGTTAAACTTTCTTTGTGGTTGATTTTGTGGATCCGATTTTGTTTGACTTCTAGGATACGGATAAGCTTGAATAACATCTCATTATAAAGCTACATCTTCCAAAAATCTGTATTAAGACTTATTTGCGATGCGATTTGAACACGATTGGTAGAAAATTGAGAAAGAGTTGGAACACTGTTTGCCGTTTTGCGGACTGGCTTTTTCCCGCTTCGACGTGACTCATGCATGAACACAGCTTGCTCAGTTAATTTCTTTGTGGGTGATTTTGTGGATCCGATTTTGTTTGACTCTATAGTCTCTACAGTATCTATGCTCTCTACATGATCTATACGCTCTCTATAGTCTCTACAGTATCTACGCACTCTATAGTCTCTACAGTATCTATGCTGTCTACACGATCTACGCTCTCTATAGTCTCTACACGATCTATGCTCTCTACGCGATCTACGCTCTCTGAAGATATAGTCTCTACAGTATCTATGCTCTCTACACGATCTACGCTCTCTATATAGTCTCTACAGTATCTATGCTATCTACACGATCTACGCACTCTATAGTCTCTACAGTATCTATGCTCTCTACACGATCTATGCTCTCTACACGATCTACGCTCTCTATAGTCTCTACAGTATCTATGCTCTCTACACGATCTACGCTCTCTATAGTCTCTACAGTATCTATGCTCTCTACACGATCTACGCTCTCTATAGTCTCTACAGTACTGGTCTATTTTTACCGCTTCGACGCGAGTTGAACAAAAGTATACTCAGTTCAGTTTCATTTGGTGATTTTGTTTGACTTCTAGGGCACGGATAAGCTTGAATAACATCTCATTTTAAAGCTACAGCTTCCTAGAATCTGTATTTAGACTTATTTGCGATGCGTTGTGAACATGCTGTGAAAAAAATGAGAGCATGAGTTTAAGCCGAAGGGCTTTGTCGTTTTGTGGATAAACTATTGTTTGGCTCTTTCATTCCATTACCTGGTTTTACGAACTTCTATTGAATTGACTTTCACACTTGAGAGATCGGCTTGGGACTAGCAGTTCCCAAAGCTCGTTCCATTTGAGATCGGCTAGGGACAAGCAACTCCCAAAGCTCATTTATTTAAGCCAATCGTAGGGCAATCCTCTAACTCATTAATATTATAATTAGTTGACCTTAATGTAGTCCAAAATCTCAAAGTGTCCCTCGAACAAAGGCCATTCTGCGCGATGTCCTGATTCATCATTCCTGATTCCTGATTCATCATTCATCATTCCTGATTCATTATTCCTGATTCATCATTCATCATTCCTGATTCATCATTCATCATTCCTGATTCATCATTCGTCATTCCTGATTCATCATTCCTGATTCCTGATTCATTATTCCTGATTCATCATTCCTGATTCCTGATTCATCATTCCTGATTCCTGATTCATCATTCATCATTCCTGATTCATCATTCCTGATTCATGATTCACCATTCCTGATTCCTGATTCATCATTCCTCTTTCCTGATTCATCATTCCTGATTCCTGATACATCATTCATCATTCCTGATTCATCATTCCTGGTTCCTGATTCATCATTCATCATTCCTGATTCATCATTCTTGATTCCTGATTCATCATTCCTGATTCCTGATTCATCATTCCTGATTCCTGATTGATCATTCCTGATTCCTGATTCATCATTCATCATTCCTGATTCATCATTCATCATACCTGATTCATCATTCATCATTCCTGATTCGTCATTCATGATTCCTGATTCATCATTCATGATTCCTGATTCAACATCCCTGATTCCTGATTCATCATTCATCTTTCCTGATTCATCATTCCTGATTCCTGATACGTCATTGATCATTCCTGATTCCTGATTCATCAGTCCTGATTCATGATTCACCAATCCAGATTCCTGATTCATCATTCCTCTTTCCTGATTCATCATTCGTGATTCCTGATACATCATTCATCATTCCTGATTCATCATTCCTGATTCCTGATTCATCATTCCTGATTCCTGATTCATCAGTCCTGATTCATGATTCACCAATCCAGATTCCTGATTCATCATTCCTCTTTCCTGATTCATCATTCGTGATTCCTGATACATCATTCATCATTCCTGATTCATCATTCATCATTCCTGATTCATCATTCCTGATTCCTGATTTATCATTCCTGATTCATCATTCCTGATTCCTGATTCATCATTCCTGATTCCTGATTCATCATTCCTCATTCCTGATTCATCATTCCTCATTCCTGATTCATCATACCTGATTCCTGATTCATCATTCCTGATTGATCATTCCTCATTCCTGATTCATCATTCCTGATTCCTGATTCATCATTCATCATTCCTGATTCATCATTCATCATACCTGATTCATCATTCATCATTCCTGATTCGTCATTCATGATTCCTGATTCATCATTCATGATTCCTGATTCAACATCCCTGATTCCTGATTCATCATTCATCTTTCCTGATTCATCATTCCTGATTCCTGATACGTCATTGATCATTCCTGATTCCTGATTCATCAGTCCTGATTCATGATTCACCAATCCAGATTCCTGATTCATCATTCCTCTTTCCTGATTCATCATTCGTGATTCCTGATACATCATTCATCATTCCTGATTCATCATTCCTGATTCCTGATTCATCATTCCTGATTCCTGATTCATCAGTCCTGATTCATGATTCACCAATCCAGATTCCTGATTCATCATTCCTCTTTCCTGATTCATCATTCGTGATTCCTGATACATCATTCATCATTCCTGATTCATCATTCATCATTCCTGATTCATCATTCCTGATTCCTGATTTATCATTCCTGATTCATCATTCCTGATTCCTGATTCATCATTCCTGATTCCTGATTCATCATTCCTCATTCCTGATTCATCATTCCTCATTCCTGATTCATCATACCTGATTCCTGATTCATCATTCCTGATTGATCATTCCTCATTCCTGATTCATCATTCCTGATTCCTGATTCATCATTCCTGATTCCTGATTCCTGATTCATCATTCCTGATTCATTATTCCTCATTCCTGATTCATCATTCTTCATTCCTGATTAATCATTCCTGATTCATGATTCACCATTCCTGATTCCTGATTCATCATTCCTCTTTCCTGATTCATCATTCCTCATTCCTGATTCATCATTCCTGATTCCTGATTCATCAGTCCTGATTCATGATTCACCAATCCAGATTCCTGATTCATCATTCCTCTTTCCTGATTCATCATTCCTGATTCCTGATACGTCATTCATCATTCCTGATTCGTCATTCATCATTCCTGATTCATCATTCCTGATTCCTGATTTATCATTCCTGATTCATCATTCCTGATTCCTGATTCATCATTCCTGATTCCTGATTTATCATTCCTCATTCCTGATTCATCATTCCTCATTCCTGATTCATCATACCTGATTCCTGATTCCTCATTCCTGATTGATCATTCCTCATTCCTGATTCATCATTTCTGATTCCTGATTCATCATTCCAGATTCCTGATTCCTGATTCATCATTCCTGATTCATTATTCCTCATTCCTGATTCATCATTCTTCATTCCTGATTAATCATTCCTCATTCCTGATTCATCATTCCTGATTCATGATTCACCATTCCTGATTCCTGATACATCATTCATCATTCCTGATTCATCATTCCTGATTCCTGATTGATCATTCCTCATTCCTGATTCATCAATCCTCATTCCTGATTCATCATTCCTGATTCCTGATTCATTATTCCTGATTGATCATTCCTGATTCCTGATTGATCATTCCTGATTCCTGATTCATCATTCATCATTCCTGATTCATCATTCTTGATTCCTGATTCATCATTCCTGATTCCTGATTCATCATTCCTCATTCCTGATTCATCAATCCTCATTCCTGATTCATCATTCCTGATTCCTGATTGATCATTCCTCATTCCTGATTCATCAATCCTCATTCCTGATTCATCATTCCTGATTCCTGATTCATTATTCCTGATTGATCATTCCTGATTCCTGATTGATCATTCCTGATTCCTGATTCATCATTCATCATTCCTGATTCATCATTCTTGATTCCTGATTCATCATTCCTGATTCCTGATTCATCATTCCTGATTCCCGATTCATCATTCCTGATTCCTGATTCATCATTCATCATTCCTGATTCCTGATTCATCATTCCTGATTCCTGATTCACCATTCCTGATTCCTGATTCATCTTTCCTGATTCATCATTCCTGATTCCTGATACACCATTCCTGATTCCTGATTCATCATTCCTGATTCCTGATTCATCATTCCTGATTCCTGATACATCATTCATCATTCCTGATTCATCATTCCTGATTCCTGATTCATCATTCCTGATTCCTGATTGATCATTCCTGATTCATGATTCAACATCCCTGATTCCTGATTCATCATTCATCTTTCCTGATTCATCATTCCTGATTCCTGATACGTCATTGATCATTCCTGATTCCTGATTCATCAGTCCTGATTCATGATTCACCAATCCAGATTCCTGATTCATCATTCCTCTTTCCTGATTCATCATTCGTGATTCCTGATACATCATTCATCATTCCTGATTCATCATTCCTGATTCCTGATTCATCATTCCTGATTCCTGATTCATGATTCACCAATCCAGATTCCTGATTCATCATTCCTCTTTCCTGATTCATCATTCGTGATTCCTGATACATCATTCATCATTCCTGATTCATCATTCATCATTCCTGATTCATCATTCCTGATTCCTGATTTATCATTCCTGATTCATCATTCCTGATTCCTGATTCATCATTCCTGATTCCTGATTCATCATTCCTCATTCCTGATTCATCATTCCTCATTCCTGATTCATCATACCTGATTCCTGATTCATCATTCCTGATTGATCATTCCTCATTCCTGATTCATCATTCCTCATTCCTGATTCATCATTCCTGATTCCTGATTCCTGATTCATCATTCCTGATTCATTATTCCTCATTCCTGATTCATCATTCTTCATTCCTGATTAATCATTCCTGATTCATGATTCACCATTCCTGATTCCTGATTCATCATTCCTCTTTCCTGATTCATCATTCCTCATTCCTGATTCATCATTCCTGATTCCTGATTCATCAGTCCTGATTCATGATTCACCAATCCAGATTCCTGATTCATCATTCCTCTTTCCTGATTGATCATTCCTGATTCCTGATACGTCATTCATCATTCCTGATTCATCATTCATCATTCCTGATTCATCATTCCTGATTCCTGATTTATCATTCCTGATTCATCATTCCTGATTCCTGATTCATCATTCCTGATTCCTGATTTATCATTCCTCATTCCTGATTCTTCATTCCTCATTCCTCATTCATCATACCTGATTCCTGATTCCTCATTCCTGATTGATCATTCCTCATTCCTGATTCATCATTCCTGATTCCTGATTCATCATTCCAGATTCCTGATTCCTGATTCATCATTCCTGATTCATTATTCCTCATTCCTGATTCATCATTCTTCATTCCTGATTAATCATTCCTCATTCCTGATTCATCATTCCTGATTCATGATTCACCATTCCTGATTCCTGATACATCATTCATCATTCCTGATTCATCATTCCTGATTCCTGATTCATCATTCCTGATTCATCATTCCTGATTCCTGATTCATCATTCCTCATTCCTGATTCATCAATCCTCATTCCTGATTCATCATTCCTGATTCCTGATTGATCATTCCTCATTCCTGATTCATCAATCCTCATTCCTGATTCATCATTCCTGATTCCTTATTCATTATTCCTGATTGATCATTCCTGATTCCTGATTGATCATTCCTGATTCCTGATTCATCATTCATCATTCCTGATTCATCATTCTTGATTCCTGATTCATCATTCCTGATTCCTGATTCATCATTCCTGATTCCTGATTGATCATTCCTGATTCCTGATTCATCATTCCTGATTCATGATTCACCATTCCTGATTCCTGATTCATCATTCCTCTTTCCTGATTCATCATTCCTGATTCCTGATTCATCATTCCTGATTCCTGATTCATCAGTCCTGATTCATGATTCACCAATCCTGATTCCTGACTCATCATTCATCATTCCTGATTCCTGATTCATCATTCCTGATTCATCATTCATCATTCCTGATTCATCAATCATCATTCCTGATTCATCATTCCTGCTTCCTGATTCATCAATCCTCATTCCTGATTCATCATTCCTGATTCATCATTCCTGATTCATCATTCATCATTCCTGATTCATCATTCCTGATTCCTGATTCCTGATTCATCATTCCTGATTCATCATTCCTGATTCCTGATTCATCATTCCTGATTCCTGATTCATCATTCCTCATTCCTGATACATCATTCATCATACCTGATTCATCATTCATCATTCCTGATTCGTCATTCATGATTCCTGATTCATCATTCATGATTCCTGATTCAACATCCCTGATTCCTGATTCATCATTCATCTTTCCTGATTCATCATTCCTGATTCCTGATACGTCATTGATCATTCCTGATTCATCATTCCTGATTCATCATTCCTGATTCATCATTCCTGATTCATCATTCCCGATTCATCATTCCTGATTCATCATTAATCATTCCTGATTCATCATTCATCATTCCTGATGCATCATTCCTGATTCCTGATTCCTGATTCATCATTCCTGATTCATCATTCCTGATTCATCATTCCTGATTCCTGATTCATCATTCCTCATTCCTGATACATCATTCATCATACCTGATTCATCATTCATCATTCCTGATTCGTCATTCATGATTCCTGATTCATCATTCATGATTCCTGATTCAACATCCCTGATTCCTGATTCATCATTCATCTTTCCTGATTCATCATTCCTGATTCCTGATACGTCATTGATCATTCCTGATTCATCATTCCTGATTCATCATTCCTGATTCATCATTCCCGATTCATCATTCATCATTCCTGATTCATCATTCCTGATTCCTGATTCCTGATTCATCATTTCTGATTCCTGATTCATCATTCCTGATTCCTGATTCACCATTCCTGATTCCTGATTCATCATTCCTCTTTCCTGATTCATCATTCCTGATTCCTGATACATCATTCATCATTCCTGATTCATCATTCCTGATTCCTGATTCATCATTCCTGATTCCTGATTGATCATTCCTGATTCATGATTCACCAATCCTGATTCTTGATTCATCATTCCTCTTTCCTGATTCATCATTCCTGATTCCTGATACATCATTCATCATTCCTGATTCATCATTCATCATTCCTGATTCATCATTCCTGATTCCTGATTCATCATTCCTGATTCCTGATTCATCATTCCTGATTCCTGATTCATCATTCCTGATTCCTGATTCATCATTCATCATTCCTGATTCATTATTCCTGATTCATCATTCCTGATTCCTGATTGATCATTCCTCATTCCTGAATCATCATTCCTGATTCATCATTCCTCATTCCTCTTTCCTGATTCATCATTCCTGATTCCTGATTCATCATTCATCATTCCTGATTCATCATTCCTGATTCATCATTCCTGATTCCTGATTCATCAGTCCTGATTCATGATTCACCAATCCTGATTCCTGACTCATCATTCATCATTCCTGATTCCTGATTCATCATTCCTGATTCATCATTCATCATTCCTGATTCATCAATCATCATTCCTGATTCATCATTCCTGCTTCCTGATTCATCATTCCTGATTCCTGATTCATCATTCCTGATTCATGATTCACCATTCCTGATTCGTCATTCATCATTCCTGATTCATCATTCCTGATTCCTGATTCCTGATTCATCATTCCTGATTCCTGATTCCTGATTCATCATTCCTGATTCATCATTCATCATTCCTGATTCATCATTCCTGATTCCTGATTCCTGATTCATCATTCCTGATTCATCATTCCTGATTCATCATTCATCATTCCTGATTCATCATTCCTGATTCCTGATTCCTGATTCATCATTCCTGATTCATCATTCCTGATTCCTGATTCATCATTCCTGATTCCTGATTCATCATTCCTCATTCCTGATACATCATTCATCATACCTGATTCATCATTCATCATTCCTGATTCGTCATTCATGATTCCTGATTCATCATTCATGATTCCTGATTCAACATCCCTGATTCCTGATTCATCATTCATCTTTCCTGATTCATCATTCCTGATTCCTGATACGTCATTGATCATTCCTGATTCATCATTCCTGATTCATCATTCCTGATTCATCATTCCTGATTCATCATTCCCGATTCATCATTCCTGATTCATCATTAATCATTCCTGATTCATCATTCATCATTCCTGATGCATCATTCCTGATTCCTGATTCCTGATTCATCATTCCTGATTCATCATTCCTGATTCATCATTCCTGATTCCTGATTCATCATTCCTCATTCCTGATACATCATTCATCATACCTGATTCATCATTCATCATTCCTGATTCGTCATTCATGATTCCTGATTCATCATTCATGATTCCTGATTCAACATCCCTGATTCCTGATTCATCATTCATCTTTCCTGATTCATCATTCCTGATTCCTGATACGTCATTGATCATTCCTGATTCCTGATTCATCAGTCCTGATTCATGATTCACCAATCCAGATTCCTGATTCATCATTCCTCTTTCCTGATTCATCATTCGTGATTCCTGATACATCATTCATCATTCCTGATTCATCATTCCTGATTCCTGATTCATCATTCCTGATTCCTGATTCATCAGTCCTGATTCATGATTCACCAATCCAGATTCCTGATTCATCATTCCTCTTTCCTGATTCATCATTCGTGATTCCTGATACATCATTCATCATTCCTGATTCATCATTCATCATTCCTGATTCATCATTCCTGATTCCTGATTTATCATTCCTGATTCATCATTCCTGATTCCTGATTCATCATTCCTGATTCCTGATTCATCATTCCTCATTCCTGATTCATCATTCCTCATTCCTGATTCATCATACCTGATTCCTGATTCATCATTCCTGATTGATCATTCCTCATTCCTGATTCATCATTCCTGATTCCTGATTCATCATTCCTGATTCCTGATTCCTGATTCATCATTCCTGATTCATTATTCCTCATTCCTGATTCATCATTCTTCATTCCTGATTAATCATTCCTGATTCATGATTCACCATTCCTGATTCCTGATTCATCATTCCTCTTTCCTGATTCATCATTCCTCATTCCTGATTCATCATTCCTGATTCCTGATTCATCAGTCCTGATTCATGATTCACCAATCCAGATTCCTGATTCATCATTCCTCTTTCCTGATTCATCATTCCTGATTCCTGATACGTCATTCATCATTCCTGATTCATCATTCATCATTCCTGATTCATCATTCCTGATTCCTGATTTATCATTCCTGATTCATCATTCCTGATTCCTGATTCATCATTCCTGATTCCTGATTTATCATTCCTCATTCCTGATTCATCATTCCTCATTCCTGATTCATCATACCTGATTCCTGATTCCTCATTCCTGATTGATCATTCCTCATTCCTGATTCATCATTCCTGATTCCTGATTCATCATTCCTGATTCCTGATTCATCATTCCAGATTCCTGATTCCTGATTCATCATTCCTGATTCATTATTCCTCATTCCTGATTCATCATTCTTCATTCCTGATTAATCATTCCTCATTCCTGATTCATCATTCCTGATTCATGATTCACCATTCCTGATTCCTGATACATCATTCATCATTCCTGATTCATCATTCCTGATTCCTGATTCATCATTCCTGATTCATCATTCCTGATTCCTGATTCATCATTCCTCATTCCTGATTCATCAATCCTCATTCCTGATTCATCATTCCTGATTCCTGATTGATCATTCCTCATTCCTGATTCATCAATCCTCATTCCTGATTCATCATTCCTGATTCCTGATTCATTATTCCTGATTGATCATTCCTGATTCCTGATTGATCATTCCTGATTCCTGATTCATCATTCGTCATTCCTGATTCATCATTCTTGATTCCTGATTCATCATTCCTGATTCCTGATTCCTGATTCGTCATTCCTGATTCATCATTCCTCATTCCTGATTCATCATTCTTCATTCCTGATTCCTGATTCCTGATTCATCATTCCTGATCCCTGATTCATCATTTATCATTCCTGATTCCTGATTCATCATTCCTGATTCCTGATTCCTGATTCATCATTCCTGATCCCTGATTCATCATTTATCATTCCTGATTCCTGATTCATCATTCCTGATTCCTGATTCATCATTCCTGATTCCTGATTCCTGATTCATCATTCCTGATTCCTGATTCATCATTCCTGATTCATTATTCACCATTCCTGATTCCTGATTCATCATTCCTCTTTCCTGATTCATCATTCCTGATTTCTGATACATCATTCATCATTCCTGATTCATCATTCATCATTCCTGATTCATCATTCATGATTCCTGATTTATCATTCCTGATTCATCATTCATAATTCCTGATTCATCATTCCTGATTCCTGATTCCTGATTCATCATTCCTGATTCATCATTCCTGATTCATCATTCATAATTCCTGATTCATCATTCCTGATTCCTGATTCATCATTCCTGATTCCTGATTCATCATTCCTCATTCCTGATTCATCATTCCTCATTCCTGATTCATCATACCTGATTCCTGATTCATCATTCCTGATTGATCATTCCTCATTCCTGATTCATCATTCCTGATTCCTGATTCATCATTCCTGATTCCTGATTCCTGATTCATCATTCCTGATTCATTATTCCTCATTCCTGATTCATCATTCTTCATTCCTGATTAATCATTCCTCATTCCTGATTCATCATTCCTGATTCATGATTCACCATTCCTGATTCCTGATACATCATTCATCATTCCTGATTCATCATTCCTGATTCCTGATTCATCATTCCTGATTCATCATTCCTGATTCCTGATTCATCATTCCTGATTCCTGATTCATCATTCCTCTTTCCTGATTCATCATTCATCATTCCTAATACATCATTCATCATTCCTGATTCATCATTCCTGATTCCTGATTCATCATTCCTGATTCCTGATTGATCATTCCTGATTCCTGATTGATCATTCATCATTCCTGATTCATCATTCTTGATTCCTGATTCATCATTCCTGATTCCTGATTCATCATTCCTCTTTCCTGATTCATCATTCATCATTCCTAATACATCATTCATCATTCCTGATTCATCATTCATCATTCCTGATTCATCATTCCTGATTCCTGATTTATCATTCCTGATTCATCATTCCTGATTCCTGATTCATCATTCCTGATTCCTGATTCATCATTCCTGATTCCTGATTCATCATTCCTCATTCCTGATTCATCATTCCTGATTCCTGATTCATCATTCCTGATTGATCATTCCTCATTCCTGATTCATCATTCCTGATTCCTGATTCATCATTCCTGATTCCTGATTCCTGATTCGTCATTCCTGATTCATCATTCCTCATTCCTGATTCATCATTCTTCATTCCTGATACCTGATTCCTAATACATCATTCATCATTCCTGATTCCTGATTCATCATTCCTGATTCCTGATTCATCAGTCCTGATTCATGAATCACCAATCCAGATTCCTGATTAATCATTCCTCATTCCTGATTCATCATTCCTGATTCATGATTCACCATTCCTGATTCCTGATACATCATTCATCATTCCTGATTCATCATTCCTGATTCCTGATTCATCATTCCTGATTCATCATTCCTGATTCCTGATTCATCATTCCTGATTCCTGATTCATCATTCCTCTTTCCTGATTCATCATTCATCATTCCTAATACATCATTCATCATTCCTGATTCATCATCCTGATTCCTGATTCATCATTCCTGATTCCTGATTCTTCATTCCTGATTCCTGATTCATCATTCCTCATTCCTGATTCATCATTCCTGATTCCTGATTCATCATTCCTGATTGATCATTCCTCATTCCTGATTCATCATTCCTGATTCCTGATTCATCATTCCTGATTCCTGATTCCTGATTCGTCATTCCTGATTCATCATTCCTCATTCCTGATTCATCATTCTTCATTCCTGATACCTGATTCCTAATACATCATTCATCATTCCTGATTCCTGATTCATAATTCCTGATTCCTGATTCATCAGTCCTGATTCATGAATCACCAATCCAGATTCCTGATTCATCATTCCTCTTTCCTGATTCATCATTCCTGATTCCTGATACATCATTCATCATTCCTGATTCATCATTCATCATTCCTGATTCATCATTCCTGATTCCTGATTTATCATTCCTGATTCATCATTCCTGATTCCTGATTCATCATTCCTGATTCCTGATTCATCATTCCTGATTCCTGATTCATCATTCCTCATTCCTGATTCATCATTCCTGATTCCTGATTCATCATTCCTGATTGATCATTCCTCATTCCTGATTCATCATTCCTGATTCCTGATTCATCATTCCTGATTCCTGATTCCTGATTCGTCATTCCTGATTCATCATTCCTCATTCCTGATTCATCATTCTTCATTCCTGATTCCTGATTCCTGATTCATCATTCCTGATCCCTGATTCATCATTTATCATTCCTGATTCCTGATTCATCATTCCTGATTCCTGATTCCTGATTCATCATTCCTGATCCCTGATTCATCATTTATCATTCCTGATTCCTGATTCATCATTCCTGATTCCTGATTCATCATTCCTGATTCCTGATTCATCATTCCTGATTCCTGATTCCTGATTCATCATTCCTGATTCCTGATTCATCATTCCTGATTCATTATTCACCATTCCTGATTCCTGATTCATCATTCCTCTTTCCTGATTCATCATTCCTGATTTCTGATACATCATTCATCATTCCTGATTCATCATTCATCATTCCTGATTCATCATTCATGATTCCTGATTTATCATTCCTGATTCATCATTCATAATTCCTGATTCATCATTCCTGATTCCTGATTCCTGATTCATCATTCCTGATTCATCATTCCTGATTCATCATTCATAATTCCTGATTCATCATTCCTGATTCCTGATTCATCATTCCTGATTCCTGATTCATCATTCCTCATTCCTGATTCATCATTCCTCATTCCTGATTCATCATACCTGATTCCTGATTCATCATTCCTGATTGATCATTCCTCATTCCTGATTCATCATTCCTGATTCCTGATTCCTGATTCATCATTCCTGATTCATTATTCCTCATTCCTGATTCATCATTCTTCATTCCTGATTAATCATTCCTCATTCCTGATTCATCATTCCTGATTCATGATTCACCATTCCTGATTCCTGATACATCATTCATCATTCCTGATTCATCATTCCTGATTCCTGATTCATCATTCCTGATTCATCATTCCTGATTCCTGATTCATCATTCCTGATTCCTGATTCATCATTCCTCTTTCCTGATTCATCATTCATCATTCCTAATACATCATTCATCATTCCTGATTCATCATTCCTGATTCCTGATTCATCATTCCTGATTCCTGATTGATCATTCCTGATTCCTGATTCATCATTCATCATTCCTGATTCATCATTCTTGATTCCTGATTCATCATTCCTGATTCCTGATTCATCATTCCTCTTTCCTGATTCATCATTCATCATTCCTAATACATCATTCATCATTCCTGATTCCTGATTCATCATTCCTGATTCCTGATTCATCAGTCCTGATTCATGAATCACCATTCCAGATTCCTGATTCATCATTCCTCTTTCCTGATTCATCATTCCTGATTCCTGATACATCATTCATCATTCCTGATTCATCATTCATCATTCCTGATTCATCATTCCTGATTCCTGATTTATCATTCCTGATTCATCATTCCTGATTCCTGATTCATCATTCCTGATTCCTGATTCATCATTCCTGATTCCTGATTCATCATTCCTCATTCCTGATTCATCATTCCTCATTCCTGATTCATCATTCCTGATTGATCATTCCTCATTCCTGATTCATCATTCCTGATTCCTGATTCATCATTCCTGATTCCTGATTCCTGATTCGTCATTCCTGATTCATCATTCCTCATTCCTGATTCATCATTCTTCATTCCTGATTCCTGATTCCTGATTCATCATTCCTGATCCCTGATTCATCATTTATCATTCCTGATTCCTGATTCATCATTCCTGATTCCTGATTCCTGATTCATCATTCCTGATCCCTGATTCATCATTTATCATTCCTGATTCCTGATTCATCATTCCTGATTCCTGATTCATCATTCCTGATTCCTGATTCATCATTCCTGATTCCTGATTCCTGATTCATCATTCCTGATTCCTGATTCATCATTCCTGATTCATTATTCACCATTCCTGATTCCTGATTCATCATTCCTCTTTCCTGATTCATCATTCCTGATTTCTGATACATCATTCATCATTCCTGATTCATCATTCATCATTCCTGATTCATCATTCATGATTCCTGATTTATCATTCCTGATTCATCATTCATAATTCCTGATTCATCATTCCTGATTCCTGATTCCTGATTCATCATTCCTGATTCATCATTCCTGATTCATCATTCATAATTCCTGATTCATCATTCCTGATTCCTGATTCATCATTCCTGATTCCTGATTCATCATTCCTGATTCCTGATTCATCATTCATCATTCCTGATTCATCATTCCTGATTCCTGATTCATCATTCTTCATTCCTGATTAATCATTCCTCATTCCTGATTCATCATTCCTGATTCATGATTCACCATTCCTGATTCCTGATACATCATTCATCATTCCTGATTCATCATTCCTGATTCCTGATTCCTGATTCATCATTCCTGATTCATCATTCCTCATTCCTGATTCATCATTCTTCATTCCTGATTAATCATTCCTCATTCCTGATTCATCATTCCTGATTCATGATTCACCATTCCTGATTCCTGATTCATCATTCGTCATTCCTGATTCATCATTCCTGATTCCTGATTCATTATTCCTGATTCATCATTCCTGATTCCTGATTCATCATTCCTGATTCCTGATTCATCATTCATCATTCCTGATTGATCATTCCTGATTCCTGATTGATCATTCCTGATTCCTGATTGATCATTCCTGATTCCTGATTCATCATTCATCATTCCTGATTCATCATTCTTGATTCCTGATTCATCATTCCTGATTCCTGATTCATCATTCCTCTTTCCTGATTCATCATTCATCATTCCTAATACATCATTCATCATTCCTGATTCATCATTCCTGATTCCTGATTCATCATTCCTGATTCCTGATTGATCATTCCTGATTCCTGATTCATCATTCATCATTCCTGATTCATCATTCTTGATTCCTGATTCATCATTCCTGATTCCTGATTCATCATTCCTCTTTCCTGATTCATCATTCATCATTCCTAATACATCATTCATCATTCCTGATTCCTGATTCATCATTCCTGATTCCTGATTCATCAGTCCTGATTCATGAATCACCAATCCAGATTCCTGATTCATCATTCCTCTTTCCTGATTCATCATTCCTGATTCCTGATACATCATTCATCATTCCTGATTCATCATTCATCATTCCTGATTCATCATTCCTGATTCCTGATTTATCATTCCTGATTCATCATTCCTGATTCCTGATTCATCATTCCTGATTCCTGATTCATCATTCCTGATTCCTGATTCATCATTCCTCATTCCTGATTCATCATTCCTGATTCCTAATTCATCATTCCTGATTGATCATTCCTCATTCCTGATTCATCATTCCTGATTCCTGATTCATCATTCCTGATTCCTGATTCCTGATTCGTCATTCCTGATTCATCATTCCTCATTCCTGATTCATCATTCTTCATTCCTGATTCCTGATTCCTGATTCATCATTCCTGATCCCTGATTCATCATTTATCATTCCTGATTCCTGATTCATCATTCCTGATTCCTGATTCATCATTCCTGATTCCTGATTCATCATTCCTGATTCCTGATTCCTGATTCATCATTCCTGATTCATTATTCATCATTCCTGATTCATTATTCACCATTCCTGATTCCTGATTCATCATTCCTCTTTCCTGATTCATCATTCCTGATTTCTGATACATCATTCATCATTCCTGATTCATCATTCATCATTCCTGATTCATCATTCATCATTCCTGATTTATCATTCCTGATTCATCATTCCTGATTCCTGTTTCATCATTCCTGATTCCTGATTCATCATTCCTCATTCCTGATTCATCATTCATGATTCCTGATTCAACATTCCTGATTCCTGATTCATCATTCCTGATTCATGATTCACCATTCCTGATTCCTGATTCATCATTCCTCTTTCCTGATTCATCATTCCTGATTCCTGATTCATCATTCCTCTTTCCTCATTCCTGATCGCTGATTCATCATTCCTGATTCATCATTCCTGATTCATCATTCATCATTCCTGATTCATCATTCCTGATTTCTGATTCATCATTCCTGATTCCTGATTCATCATTCCTGATTCCTGATTCATCATTCATCATTCCTGATTCATTATTCCTGATTCGTCATTCATCATTCCTGATTCATCATTCATCATTCCTGATTCATCATTCGTCATTCCTGATTCATCATTCCTGATTCCTGATTCATTATTCCTGATTCATCATTCCTGATTCCTGATTCATCATTCCTGATTCCTGATTCATCATTCATCATTCCTGATTCATCATTCCTGATTCATGATTCACCATTCCTGATTCCTGATTCATCATTCCTCTTTCCTGATTCATCATTCCTGATTCCTGATACATCATTCATCATTCCTGATTCATCATTCCTGATTCCTGATTCATCATTCCTGATTCCTGATTCATCAGTCCTGATTCATGATTCACCAATCCAGATTCCTGATTCATCATTCCTCTTTCCTGATTCATCATTCGTGATTCCTGATACATCATTCATCATTCCTGATTCATCATTCATCATTCCTGATTCATCATTCCTGATTCCTGATTTATCATTCCTGATTCATCATTCCTGATTCCTGATTCATCATTCCTGATTCCTGATTCATCATTCCTCATTCCTGATTCATCATTCCTCATTCCTGATTCATCATACCTGATTCCTGATTCATCATTCCTGATTGATCATTCCTCATTCCTGATTCATCATTCCTGATTCCTGATTCATCATTCCTGATTCCTGATTCCTGATTCATCATTCCTGATTCATTATTCCTCATTCCTGATTCATCATTCTTCATTCCTGATTAATCATTCCTCATTCCTGATTCATCATTCCTGATTCATGATTCACCATTCCTGATTCCTGATACATCATCCATCATTCCTGATTCATCATTCCTGATTCCTGATTCATCATTCCTGATTCATCATTCCTGATTCCTGATTCATCATTCCTGATTCCTGATTCATCATTCATCATTCCTGATTAATCATTCCTGATTCATGATTCACCATTCCTGATTCCTGATTCATCATTCCTCTTTCCTGATTCATCATTCCTCATTCCTGATTCATCATTCCTGATTCCTGATTCATCAGTCCTGATTCATGATTCACCAATCCAGATTCCTGATTCATCATTCCTCTTTCCTGATTCATCATTCCTGATTCCTGATACGTCATTCATCATTCCTGATTCATCATTCATCATTCCTGATTCATCATTCCTGATTCCTGATTTATCATTCCTGATTCATCATTCCTGATTCCTGATTCATCATTCCTGATTCCTGATTTATCATTCCTCATTCCTGATTCATCATTCCTCATTCCTGATTCGTCATACCTGATTCCTGATTCATCATTCCTGATTCATCATTCCTCATTCCTGATTCATCATTCCTGATTCCTGATTCATCATTCCAGATTCCTGATTCCTGATTCATCATTCCTGATTCATTATTCCTCATTCCTGATTCATCATTCTTCATTCCTGATTAATCATTCCTCATTCCTGATTCATCATTCCTGATTCATGATTCACCATTCCTGATTCCTGATACATCATTCATCATTCCTGATTCATCATTCCTGATTCCTGATTCATCATTCCTGATTCATCATTCCTGATTCCTGATTCATCATTCCTGATTCCTGATTCATCATTCCTCATTCCTGATTCATCAATCCTCATTCCTGATTCATCATTCCTGATTCCTGATTGATCATTCCTCATTCCTGATTCATCAATCCTCATTCCTGATTCATCATTCCTGATTCCTGATTCATTATTCCTGATTGATCATTCCTGATTCCTGATTGATCATTCCTGATTCCTGATTCATCATTCATCATTCCTGATTCATCATTCTTGATTCCTGATTCATCATTCCTGATTCCTGATTCATCATTCCTGATTCCTGATTCATCATTCATCATTCCTGATTCCTGATTCATCATTGCTGATTCCTGATTCATCATTCATCATTCCTCATTGATCATTCCTTATTCCCGATTCATCATTCCTTATTCCTGATTCATCATTCCTGATTCCTGATTCATCATTCCTGATTCCTGATTCACCATTCCTGATTCCTGATTCATCATTCCTCTTTCCTGATTCATCATTCCTGATTCCTGATACATCATTCATCATTCCTGATTCATCATTCCTGATTCCTGATTCATCATTCCTGATTCCTGATTGATCATTCCTGATTCATGATTCACCAATCCTGATTCTTGATTCATCATTCCTCTTTCCTGATTCATCATTCCTGATTCCTGATACATCATTCATCATTCCTGATTCATCATTCATCATTCCTGATTCATCATTCCTGATTCCTGATTCATCATTCCTGATTCCTGATTCATCATTCCTGATTCCTGATTCATCATTCCTGATTCCTGATTCATCATTCATCATTCCTGATTCATTATTCCTGATTCATCATTCCTGATTCCTGATTGATCATTCCTCATTCCTGATTCATCATTCCTGATTCATCATTCCTCATTCCTGATTCCTGATTCATCATTCCTGATTCATGATTCACCATTCCTGATTCATCATTCCTCTTTCCTGATTCATCATTCCTGATTCCTGATTCATCATTCATCATTCCTGATTCATCATTCCTGATTCATCATTCCTGATTCCTGATTCATCAGTCCTGATTCATGATTCACCAATCCTGATTCCTGACTCATCATTCATCATTCCTGATTCCTGATTCATCATTCCTGATTCATCATTCATCATTCCTGATTCATCAATCATCATTCCTGATTCATCATTCCTGCTTCCTGATTCATCATTCCTGATTCCTGATTCATCATTCCTGATTCATGATTCATCATTCCTGATTCGTCATTCATCATTCCTGATTCATCATTCCTGATTCCTGATTCCTGATTCATCATTCCTGATTCCTGATTCCTGATTCATCATTCCTGATTCATCATTCATCATTCCTGATTCATCATTCCTGATTCCTGATTCCTGATTCATCATTCCTGATTCATCATTCCTGATTCATCATTCATCATTCCTGATTCATCATTCCTGATTCCTGATTCCTGATTCATCATTCCTGATTCCTGATTCATCATTCCTGATTCATTATTCACCATTCCTGATTCCTGATTCATCATTCCTCTTTCCTGATTCATCATTCCTGATTTCTGATACATCATTCATCATTCCTGATTCATCATTCATCATTCCTGATTCATCATTCATGATTCCTGATTTATCATTCCTGATTCATCATTCCTGATTCCTGTTTCATCATTCCTGATTCCTGATTCATCATTCCTCATTCCTGATTCATCATTCATGATTCCTGATTCAACATTCCTGATTCCTGATTCATCATTCCTGATTCATGATTCACCATTCCTGATTCCTGATTCATAATTCCTCTTTCCTGATTCATCATTCCTGATTCCTGATTCATCATTCCTCTTTCCTCATTCCTGATCGCTGATTCATCATTCCTGATTCATCATTCCTGATTCATCATTCATCATTCCTGATTCATCATTCCTGATTTCTGATTCATCATTCCTGATTCCTGATTCATCATTCCTGATTCCTGATTCATCATTCATCATTCCTGATTCATTATTCCTGATTCATCATTCATCATTCCTGATTCATCATTCATCATTCCTGATTCATCATTCGTCATTCCTGATTCATCATTCCTGATTCCTGATTCATTATTCCTGATTCATCATTCCTGATTCCTGATTCATCATTCCTGATTCCTGATTCATCATTCATCATTCCTGATTCATCATTCCTGATTCATGATTCACCATTCCTGATTCCTGATTCATCATTCCTCTTTCCTGATTCATCATTCCTGATTCCTGATACATCATTCATCATTCCTGATTCATCATTCCTGATTCCTGATTCATTATTCCTGATTCCTGATTCATCAGTCCTGATTCATGATTCACCAATCCAGATTCCTGATTCATCATTCATCATTCCTGATTCATCATTCATCATTCCTGATTCATCATTCCTGATTCCTGATTTATCATTCCTGATTCATCATTCCTGATTCCTGATTCATCATTCCTGATTCCTGATTCATCATTCCTCATTCCTGATTCATCATTCCTCATTCCTGATTCATCATACCTGATTCCTGATTCATCATTCCTGATTGATCAATCCTCATTCCTGATTCATCATTCCTGATTCCTGATTCATCATTCCTGATTCCTGATTCCTGATTCATCATTCCTGATTCATTATTCCTCATTCCTGATTCATCATTCTTCATTCCTGATTAATCATTCCTCATTCCTAATTCATCATTCCTGATTCATGATTCACCATTCCTGATTTCTGATTCATCATTCCTGATTCCTGATTCATCATTCCTGATTCCTGATTCATCATTCATCATTCCTGATTCATTATTCCTGATTCATCATTCATCATTCCTGATTCATCATTCATCATTCCTGATTCATCATTCGTCATTCCTGATTCATCATTCCTGATTCCTGATTCATTATTCCTGATTCATCATTCCTGATTCCTGATTCATCATTCCTGATTCCTGATTCATCATTCATCATTCCTGATTCATCATTCCTGATTCATGATTCACCATTCCTGATTCCTGATTCATCATTCCTCTTTCCTGATTCATCATTCCTGATTCCTGATACATCATTCATCATTCCTGATTCATCATTCCTGATTCCTGATTCATTATTCCTGATTCCTGATTCATCAGTCCTGATTCATGATTCACCAATCCAGATTCCTGATTCATCATTCATCATTCCTGATTCATCATTCATCATTCCTGATTCATCATTCCTGATTCCTGATTTATCATTCCTGATTCATCATTCCTGATTCCTGATTCATCATTCCTGATTCCTGATTCATCATTCCTCATTCCTGATTCATCATTCCTCATTCCTGATTCATCATACCTGATTCCTGATTCATCATTCCTGATTGATCAATCCTCATTCCTGATTCATCATTCCTGATTCCTGATTCATCATTCCTGATTCCTGATTCCTGATTCATCATTCCTGATTCATTATTCCTCATTCCTGATTCATCATTCTTCATTCCTGATTAATCATTCCTCATTCCTAATTCATCATTCCTGATTCATGATTCACCATTCCTGATTCCTGATACATCATTCATCATTCCTGATTCATCATTCCTGATTCCTGATTCATCATTCCTGATTCATCATTCCTGATTCCTGATTCATCATTCTTCATTCCTGATTAATCATTCCTCATTCCTGATTCATCATTCCTGATTCATGATTCACCATTCCTGATTCCTGATACATCATTCATCATTCCTGATTCATCATTCCTGATTCCTGATTCCTGATTCATCATTCCTGATTCATCATTCCTCATTCCTGATTCATCATTCTTCATTCCTGATTAATCATTCCTCATTCCTGATTCATCATTCCTGATTCATGATTCACCATTCCTGATTCCTGATTCATCATTCCTCTTTCCTGATTCATCATTCCTGATTCCTGATTCATCATTCCTCTTTCCTCATTCCTGATCGCTGATTCATCATTCCTGATTCATCATTCCTGATTCATCATTCATCATTCCTGATTCATCATTCCTGATTTCTGATTCATCATTCCTGATTCATCGCGCAGAATCAATGGACATATCCAGTTCTGAATATAATTAAGTCCCCGTAAGTACTTGAACGATTGCCCAGTTAATGAGGAGCGGGAGATTCAAATACAAAGAAAATGGCGAAAACGCTTCCACTAGCTTATGTTTGAAGCGCTCTCGAAGCTTCATTTTTGAGAGAAAAAATCATTTTCAATCGGCTTTTTAAAGCTAAAGGTCACATAAATCAGTAGAGCTATTGACCTCAGTTGTATCTTTCAAAAACCCATGTACCTTAGCCTTCTGAATCTAAGCGAGTTTTGACCGAATTTTGTATGGAAAACTGCTCAGTCCAATATTCAGGTCTCGATTTCAACTGAAATATAAGACGCACAAGTCATTTTCAATCGGCTTCTTGTAGACCCTAAGATAAGCTTTAAAATTATATTTCAAGCTTCCCAAACGGTTAGAAAAAACCCTGTACCTTGGATAAAAAACTGTCAAAAGTTAAACTAAAACGGCATTTCGTGCCACTTATGATAATGTTTGTAGAAGCGGTTTGTCTATTGACAATTATCAAGTAGCGTGGTGTTGAGTCCCATGGGAGGTGATTAAGATCCTGAAAGCGAAGCGGGAACTTTAAAGCAAGCTAAATATATCAACTGCATTTTAGTTGCTTGGATACCAGTTTTGTTAGCAAAAGAAAAGAGAAGCTCAACATTATTCACATTCTGATTCTAAAAGTCTATCATGGCTGATAATAATATCGCAGCTCCGTTTCAAGATTGCACTTTTCCCGAGCCTGTTCATCCGCCATTGCTTTAAATATATAAGTTCCTGCAGCTCTTTAAACGAACGAGGGAAATACACAAAACTGCGCAGTTATGACGTAGATAAATCCATAGTTCAGCAGTTAGCACATGAGTAAACTTTGAAGTTCATTATCAATACAAATGACATTGCAAACAACTTTCGTACTTCTTGAGCAAAGGGATTTGGAATCCCAGAATTGTTTGTGTTATAAAACACCGATGTTTGTGAATTGGAGCGGAATTACCCCCAATTTATCGAGCCTATACTATACTCAGTTTCATTGGGTGATTTTGTTTGACTTCTAGGACTGGAATAAGCTTGAATAACATCTCATTTTAAAGCTACATCTTCCAAGAATCTGTATTCAGACTTATTTGCGACGCGATTTGAAAACGACTGGGAGAAAATTGAGAACGGCTTGGAACACTGCTAGCCGTTTTGCCGACCGGCTTTTTACCGGTTCGGCAACTAGCTCAGTTAAACTTTCTTTGTGGTTGATTTTGTGGATCCGATTTTGTTTGACTTCTAGGATACGGATAAGCTTGAATAACATCTCATTATAAAGCTACATCTTCCAAAAATCTGTATTAAGACTTATTTGCGATGCGATTTGAACACGATTGGTAGAAAATTGAGAAAGAGTTGGAACACTGTTTGCCGTTTTGCGGACTGGCTTTTTCCCGCTTCGACGTGACTCATGCATGAACACAGCTTGCTCAGTTAATTTCTTTGTGGGTGATTTTGTGGATCCGATTTTGTTTGACTCTATAGTCTCTACAGTATCTATGCTCTCTACATGATCTATACGCTCTCTATAGTCTCTACAGTATCTACGCACTCTATAGTCTCTACAGTATCTATGCTGTCTACACGATCTACGCTCTCTATAGTCTCTACACGATCTATGCTCTCTACGCGATCTACGCTCTCTGAAGATATAGTCTCTACAGTATCTATGCTCTCTACACGATCTACGCTCTCTATATAGTCTCTACAGTATCTATGCTATCTACACGATCTACGCACTCTATAGTCTCTACAGTATCTATGCTCTCTACACGATCTATGCTCTCTACACGATCTACGCTCTCTATAGTCTCTACAGTATCTATGCTCTCTACACGATCTACGCTCTCTATAGTCTCTACAGTATCTATGCTCTCTACACGATCTACGCTCTCTATAGTCTCTACAGTACTGGTCTATTTTTACCGCTTCGACGCGAGTTGAACAAAAGTATACTCAGTTCAGTTTCATTTGGTGATTTTGTTTGACTTCTAGGGCACGGATAAGCTTGAATAACATCTCATTTTAAAGCTACAGCTTCCTAGAATCTGTATTTAGACTTATTTGCGATGCGTTGTGAACATGCTGTGAAAAAAATGAGAGCATGAGTTTAAGCCGAAGGGCTTTGTCGTTTTGTGGATAAACTATTGTTTGGCTCTTTCATTCCATTACCTGGTTTTACGAACTTCTATTGAATTGACTTTCACACTTGAGAGATCGGCTTGGGACTAGCAGTTCCCAAAGCTCGTTCCATTTGAGATCGGCTAGGGACAAGCAACTCCCAAAGCTCATTTATTTAAGCCAATCGTAGGGCAATCCTCTAACTCATTAATATTATAATTAGTTGACCTTAATGTAGTCCAAAATCTCAAAGTGTCCCTCGAACAAAGGCCATTCTGCGCGATGTCCTGATTCATCATTCCTGATTCCTGATTCATCATTCATCATTCCTGATTCATTATTCCTGATTCATCATTCATCATTCCTGATTCATCATTCATCATTCCTGATTCATCATTCGTCATTCCTGATTCATCATTCCTGATTCCTGATTCATTATTCCTGATTCATCATTCCTGATTCCTGATTCATCATTCCTGATTCCTGATTCATCATTCATCATTCCTGATTCATCATTCCTGATTCATGATTCACCATTCCTGATTCCTGATTCATCATTCCTCTTTCCTGATTCATCATTCCTGATTCCTGATACATCATTCATCATTCCTGATTCATCATTCCTGATTCCTGATTCATCATTCATCATTCCTGATTCATCATTCTTGATTCCTGATTCATCATTCCTGATTCCTGATTGATCATTCCTGATTCCTGATTGATCATTCCTGATTCCTGATTCATCATTCATCATTCCTGATTCATCATTCATCATACCTGATTCATCATTCATCATTCCTGATTCGTCATTCATGATTCCTGATTCATCATTCATGATTCCTGATTCAACATCCCTGATTCCTGATTCATCATTCATCTTTCCTGATTCATCATTCCTGATTCCTGATACGTCATTGATCATTCCTGATTCCTGATTCATCAGTCCTGATTCATGATTCACCAATCCAGATTCCTGATTCATCATTCCTCTTTCCTGATTCATCATTCCTGATTCCTGATACATCATTCATCATTCCTGATTCATCATTCCTGATTCCTGATTCATTATTCCTGATTCCTGATTCATCAGTCCTGATTCATGATTCACCAATCCAGATTCCTGATTCATCATTCCTCTTTCCTGATTCATCATTCGTGATTCCTGATACATCATTCATCATTCCTGATTCATCATTCATCATTCCTGATTCATCATTCCTGATTCCTGATTTATCATTCCTGATTCATCATTCCTGATTCCTGATTCATCATTCCTGATTCCTGATTCATCATTCCTCATTCCTGATTCATCATTCCTCATTCCTGATTCATCATACCTGATTCCTGATTCATCATTCCTGATTGATCATTCCTCATTCCTGATTCATCATTCCTGATTCCTGATTCATCATTCCTGATTCCTGATTCCTGATTCATCATTCCTGATTCATTATTCCTCATTCCTGATTCATCATTCTTCATTCCTGATTAATCATTCCTCATTCCTAATTCATCATTCCTGATTCATGATTCACCATTCCTGATTCCTGATACATCATTCATCATTCCTGATTCATCATTCCTGATTCCTGATTCATCATTCCTGATTCATCATTCCTGATTCCTGATTCATCATTCTTCATTCCTGATTAATCATTCCTCATTCCTGATTCATCATTCCTGATTCATGATTCACCATTCCTGATTCCTGATACATCATTCATCATTCCTGATTCATCATTCCTGATTCCTGATTCCTGATTCATCATTCCTGATTCATCATTCCTCATTCCTGATTCATCATTCTTCATTCCTGATTAATCATTCCTCATTCCTGATTCATCATTCCTGATTCATGATTCACCATTCCTGATTCCTGATTCATCATTCCTCTTTCCTGATTCATCATTCCTGATTCCTGATTCATCATTCCTCTTTCCTCATTCCTGATCGCTGATTCATCATTCCTGATTCATCATTCCTGATTCATCATTCATCATTCCTGATTCATCATTCCTGATTTCTGATTCATCATTCCTGATTCATCGCGCAGAATCAATGGACATATCCAGTTCTGAATATAATTAAGTCCCCGTAAGTACTTGAACGATTGCCCAGTTAATGAGGAGCGGGAGATTCAAATACAAAGAAAATGGCGAAAACGCTTCCACTAGCTTATGTTTGAAGCGCTCTCGAAGCTTCATTTTTGAGAGAAAAAATCATTTTCAATCGGCTTTTTAAAGCTAAAGGTCACATAAATCAGTAGAGCTATTGACCTCAGTTGTATCTTTCAAAAACCCATGTACCTTAGCCTTCTGAATCTAAGCGAGTTTTGACCGAATTTTGTATGGAAAACTGCTCAGTCCAATATTCAGGTCTCGATTTCAACTGAAATATAAGACGCACAAGTCATTTTCAATCGGCTTCTTGTAGACCCTAAGATAAGCTTTAAAATTATATTTCAAGCTTCCCAAACGGTTAGAAAAAACCCTGTACCTTGGATAAAAAACTGTCAAAAGTTAAACTAAAACGGCATTTCGTGCCACTTATGATAATGTTTGTAGAAGCGGTTTGTCTATTGACAATTATCAAGTAGCGTGGTGTTGAGTCCCATGGGAGGTGATTAAGATCCTGAAAGCGAAGCGGGAACTTTAAAGCAAGCTAAATATATCAACTGCATTTTAGTTGCTTGGATACCAGTTTTGTTAGCAAAAGAAAAGAGAAGCTCAACATTATTCACATTCTGATTCTAAAAGTCTATCATGGCTGATAATAATATCGCAGCTCCGTTTCAAGATTGCACTTTTCCCGAGCCTGTTCATCCGCCATTGCTTTAAATATATAAGTTCCTGCAGCTCTTTAAACGAACGAGGGAAATACACAAAACTGCGCAGTTATGACGTAGATAAATCCATAGTTCAGCAGTTAGCACATGAGTAAACTTTGAAGTTCATTATCAATACAAATGACATTGCAAACAACTTTCGTACTTCTTGAGCAAAGGGATTTGGAATCCCAGAATTGTTTGTGTTATAAAACACCGATGTTTGTGAATTGGAGCGGAATTACCCCCAATTTATCGAGCCTATACTATACTCAGTTTCATTGGGTGATTTTGTTTGACTTCTAGGACTGGAATAAGCTTGAATAACATCTCATTTTAAAGCTACATCTTCCAAGAATCTGTATTCAGACTTATTTGCGACGCGATTTGAAAACGACTGGGAGAAAATTGAGAACGGCTTGGAACACTGCTAGCCGTTTTGCCGACCGGCTTTTTACCGGTTCGGCAACTAGCTCAGTTAAACTTTCTTTGTGGTTGATTTTGTGGATCCGATTTTGTTTGACTTCTAGGATACGGATAAGCTTGAATAACATCTCATTATAAAGCTACATCTTCCAAAAATCTGTATTAAGACTTATTTGCGATGCGATTTGAACACGATTGGTAGAAAATTGAGAAAGAGTTGGAACACTGTTTGCCGTTTTGCGGACTGGCTTTTTCCCGCTTCGACGTGACTCATGCATGAACACAGCTTGCTCAGTTAATTTCTTTGTGGGTGATTTTGTGGATCCGATTTTGTTTGACTCTATAGTCTCTACAGTATCTATGCTCTCTACATGATCTATACGCTCTCTATAGTCTCTACAGTATCTACGCACTCTATAGTCTCTACAGTATCTATGCTGTCTACACGATCTACGCTCTCTATAGTCTCTACACGATCTATGCTCTCTACGCGATCTACGCTCTCTGAAGATATAGTCTCTACAGTATCTATGCTCTCTACACGATCTACGCTCTCTATATAGTCTCTACAGTATCTATGCTATCTACACGATCTACGCACTCTATAGTCTCTACAGTATCTATGCTCTCTACACGATCTATGCTCTCTACACGATCTACGCTCTCTATAGTCTCTACAGTATCTATGCTCTCTACACGATCTACGCTCTCTATAGTCTCTACAGTATCTATGCTCTCTACACGATCTACGCTCTCTATAGTCTCTACAGTACTGGTCTATTTTTACCGCTTCGACGCGAGTTGAACAAAAGTATACTCAGTTCAGTTTCATTTGGTGATTTTGTTTGACTTCTAGGGCACGGATAAGCTTGAATAACATCTCATTTTAAAGCTACAGCTTCCTAGAATCTGTATTTAGACTTATTTGCGATGCGTTGTGAACATGCTGTGAAAAAAATGAGAGCATGAGTTTAAGCCGAAGGGCTTTGTCGTTTTGTGGATAAACTATTGTTTGGCTCTTTCATTCCATTACCTGGTTTTACGAACTTCTATTGAATTGACTTTCACACTTGAGAGATCGGCTTGGGACTAGCAGTTCCCAAAGCTCGTTCCATTTGAGATCGGCTAGGGACAAGCAACTCCCAAAGCTCATTTATTTAAGCCAATCGTAGGGCAATCCTCTAACTCATTAATATTATAATTAGTTGACCTTAATGTAGTCCAAAATCTCAAAGTGTCCCTCGAACAAAGGCCATTCTGCGCGATGTCCTGATTCATCATTCCTGATTCCTGATTCATCATTCATCATTCCTGATTCATTATTCCTGATTCATCATTCATCATTCCTGATTCATCATTCATCATTCCTGATTCATCATTCGTCATTCCTGATTCATCATTCCTGATTCCTGATTCATTATTCCTGATTCATCATTCCTGATTCCTGATTCATCATTCCTGATTCCTGATTCATCATTCATCATTCCTGATTCATCATTCCTGATTCATGATTCACCATTCCTGATTCCTGATTCATCATTCCTCTTTCCTGATTCATCATTCCTGATTCCTGATACATCATTCATCATTCCTGATTCATCATTCCTGATTCCTGATTCATCATTCATCATTCCTGATTCATCATTCTTGATTCCTGATTCATCATTCCTGATTCCTGATTCATCATTCCTGATTCCTGATTGATCATTCCTGATTCCTGATTCATCATTCATCATTCCTGATTCATCATTCATCATACCTGATTCATCATTCATCATTCCTGATTCGTCATTCATGATTCCTGATTCATCATTCATGATTCCTGATTCAACATCCCTGATTCCTGATTCATCATTCATCTTTCCTGATTCATCATTCCTGATTCCTGATACGTCATTGATCATTCCTGATTCCTGATTCATCAGTCCTGATTCATGATTCACCAATCCAGATTCCTGATTCATCATTCCTCTTTCCTGATTCATCATTCGTGATTCCTGATACATCATTCATCATTCCTGATTCATCATTCCTGATTCCTGATTCATCATTCCTGATTCCTGATTCATCAGTCCTGATTCATGATTCACCAATCCAGATTCCTGATTCATCATTCCTCTTTCCTGATTCATCATTCGTGATTCCTGATACATCATTCATCATTCCTGATTCATCATTCATCATTCCTGATTCATCATTCCTGATTCCTGATTTATCATTCCTGATTCATCATTCCTGATTCCTGATTCATCATTCCTGATTCCTGATTCATCATTCCTCATTCCTGATTCATCATTCCTCATTCCTGATTCATCATACCTGATTCCTGATTCATCATTCCTGATTGATCATTCCTCATTCCTGATTCATCATTCCTGATTCCTGATTCATCATTCATCATTCCTGATTCATCATTCATCATACCTGATTCATCATTCATCATTCCTGATTCGTCATTCATGATTCCTGATTCATCATTCATGATTCCTGATTCAACATCCCTGATTCCTGATTCATCATTCATCTTTCCTGATTCATCATTCCTGATTCCTGATACGTCATTGATCATTCCTGATTCCTGATTCATCAGTCCTGATTCATGATTCACCAATCCAGATTCCTGATTCATCATTCCTCTTTCCTGATTCATCATTCGTGATTCCTGATACATCATTCATCATTCCTGATTCATCATTCCTGATTCCTGATTCATCATTCCTGATTCCTGATTCATCAGTCCTGATTCATGATTCACCAATCCAGATTCCTGATTCATCATTCCTCTTTCCTGATTCATCATTCGTGATTCCTGATACATCATTCATCATTCCTGATTCATCATTCATCATTCCTGATTCATCATTCCTGATTCCTGATTTATCATTCCTGATTCATCATTCCTGATTCCTGATTCATCATTCCTGATTCCTGATTCATCATTCCTCATTCCTGATTCATCATTCCTCATTCCTGATTCATCATACCTGATTCCTGATTCATCATTCCTGATTGATCATTCCTCATTCCTGATTCATCATTCCTGATTCCTGATTCATCATTCCTGATTCCTGATTCCTGATTCATCATTCCTGATTCATCATTCCTCATTCCTGATTCATCATTCTTCATTCCTGATTAATCATTCCTCATTCCTGATTCATCATTCCTGATTCATGATTCACCATTCCTGATTCCTGATTCATCATTCCTCTTTCCTGATTCATCATTCCTGATTCCTGATTCATCATTCCTCTTTCCTCATTCCTGATCGCTGATTCATCATTCCTGATTCATCATTCCTGATTCCTGATTCATCATTCCTGATTCATCATTCCTGATTCCTGATTCATCATTCTTCATTCCTGATTAATCATTCCTCATTCCTGATTCATCATTCCTGATTCATGATTCACCATTCCTGATTCCTGATACATCATTCATCATTCCTGATTCATCATTCCTGATTCCTGATTCCTGATTCATCATTCCTGATTCATCATTCCTCATTCCTGATTCATCATTCTTCATTCCTGATTAATCATTCCTCATTCCTGATTCATCATTCCTGATTCATGATTCACCATTCCTGATTCCTGATTCATCATTCCTCTTTCCTGATTCATCATTCCTGATTCCTGATTCATCATTCCTCTTTCCTCATTCCTGATCGCTGATTCATCATTCCTGATTCATCATTCCTGATTCATCATTCATCATTCCTGATTCATCATTCCTGATTTCTGATTCATCATTCCTGATTCATCGCGCAGAATCAATGGACATATCCAGTTCTGAATATAATTAAGTCCCCGTAAGTACTTGAACGATTGCCCAGTTAATGAGGAGCGGGAGATTCAAATACAAAGAAAATGGCGAAAACGCTTCCACTAGCTTATGTTTGAAGCGCTCTCGAAGCTTCATTTTTGAGAGAAAAAATCATTTTCAATCGGCTTTTTAAAGCTAAAGGTCACATAAATCAGTAGAGCTATTGACCTCAGTTGTATCTTTCAAAAACCCATGTACCTTAGCCTTCTGAATCTAAGCGAGTTTTGACCGAATTTTGTATGGAAAACTGCTCAGTCCAATATTCAGGTCTCGATTTCAACTGAAATATAAGACGCACAAGTCATTTTCAATCGGCTTCTTGTAGACCCTAAGATAAGCTTTAAAATTATATTTCAAGCTTCCCAAACGGTTAGAAAAAACCCTGTACCTTGGATAAAAAACTGTCAAAAGTTAAACTAAAACGGCATTTCGTGCCACTTATGATAATGTTTGTAGAAGCGGTTTGTCTATTGACAATTATCAAGTAGCGTGGTGTTGAGTCCCATGGGAGGTGATTAAGATCCTGAAAGCGAAGCGGGAACTTTAAAGCAAGCTAAATATATCAACTGCATTTTAGTTGCTTGGATACCAGTTTTGTTAGCAAAAGAAAAGAGAAGCTCAACATTATTCACATTCTGATTCTAAAAGTCTATCATGGCTGATAATAATATCGCAGCTCCGTTTCAAGATTGCACTTTTCCCGAGCCTGTTCATCCGCCATTGCTTTAAATATATAAGTTCCTGCAGCTCTTTAAACGAACGAGGGAAATACACAAAACTGCGCAGTTATGACGTAGATAAATCCATAGTTCAGCAGTTAGCACATGAGTAAACTTTGAAGTTCATTATCAATACAAATGACATTGCAAACAACTTTCGTACTTCTTGAGCAAAGGGATTTGGAATCCCAGAATTGTTTGTGTTATAAAACACCGATGTTTGTGAATTGGAGCGGAATTACCCCCAATTTATCGAGCCTATACTATACTCAGTTTCATTGGGTGATTTTGTTTGACTTCTAGGACTGGAATAAGCTTGAATAACATCTCATTTTAAAGCTACATCTTCCAAGAATCTGTATTCAGACTTATTTGCGACGCGATTTGAAAACGACTGGGAGAAAATTGAGAACGGCTTGGAACACTGCTAGCCGTTTTGCCGACCGGCTTTTTACCGGTTCGGCAACTAGCTCAGTTAAACTTTCTTTGTGGTTGATTTTGTGGATCCGATTTTGTTTGACTTCTAGGATACGGATAAGCTTGAATAACATCTCATTATAAAGCTACATCTTCCAAAAATCTGTATTAAGACTTATTTGCGATGCGATTTGAACACGATTGGTAGAAAATTGAGAAAGAGTTGGAACACTGTTTGCCGTTTTGCGGACTGGCTTTTTCCCGCTTCGACGTGACTCATGCATGAACACAGCTTGCTCAGTTAATTTCTTTGTGGGTGATTTTGTGGATCCGATTTTGTTTGACTCTATAGTCTCTACAGTATCTATGCTCTCTACATGATCTATACGCTCTCTATAGTCTCTACAGTATCTACGCACTCTATAGTCTCTACAGTATCTATGCTGTCTACACGATCTACGCTCTCTATAGTCTCTACACGATCTATGCTCTCTACGCGATCTACGCTCTCTGAAGATATAGTCTCTACAGTATCTATGCTCTCTACACGATCTACGCTCTCTATATAGTCTCTACAGTATCTATGCTATCTACACGATCTACGCACTCTATAGTCTCTACAGTATCTATGCTCTCTACACGATCTATGCTCTCTACACGATCTACGCTCTCTATAGTCTCTACAGTATCTATGCTCTCTACACGATCTACGCTCTCTATAGTCTCTACAGTATCTATGCTCTCTACACGATCTACGCTCTCTATAGTCTCTACAGTACTGGTCTATTTTTACCGCTTCGACGCGAGTTGAACAAAAGTATACTCAGTTCAGTTTCATTTGGTGATTTTGTTTGACTTCTAGGGCACGGATAAGCTTGAATAACATCTCATTTTAAAGCTACAGCTTCCTAGAATCTGTATTTAGACTTATTTGCGATGCGTTGTGAACATGCTGTGAAAAAAATGAGAGCATGAGTTTAAGCCGAAGGGCTTTGTCGTTTTGTGGATAAACTATTGTTTGGCTCTTTCATTCCATTACCTGGTTTTACGAACTTCTATTGAATTGACTTTCACACTTGAGAGATCGGCTTGGGACTAGCAGTTCCCAAAGCTCGTTCCATTTGAGATCGGCTAGGGACAAGCAACTCCCAAAGCTCATTTATTTAAGCCAATCGTAGGGCAATCCTCTAACTCATTAATATTATAATTAGTTGACCTTAATGTAGTCCAAAATCTCAAAGTGTCCCTCGAACAAAGGCCATTCTGCGCGATGTCCTGATTCATCATTCCTGATTCCTGATTCATCATTCATCATTCCTGATTCATTATTCCTGATTCATCATTCATCATTCCTGATTCATCATTCATCATTCCTGATTCATCATTCGTCATTCCTGATTCATCATTCCTGATTCCTGATTCATTATTCCTGATTCATCATTCCTGATTCCTGATTCATCATTCCTGATTCCTGATTCATCATTCATCATTCCTGATTCATCATTCCTGATTCATGATTCACCATTCCTGATTCCTGATTCATCATTCCTCTTTCCTGATTCATCATTCCTGATTCCTGATACATCATTCATCATTCCTGATTCATCATTCCTGATTCCTGATTCATCATTCATCATTCCTGATTCATCATTCTTGATTCCTGATTCATCATTCCTGATTCCTGATTCATCATTCCTGATTCCTGATTGATCATTCCTGATTCCTGATTCATCATTCATCATTCCTGATTCATCATTCATCATACCTGATTCATCATTCATCATTCCTGATTCGTCATTCATGATTCCTGATTCATCATTCATGATTCCTGATTCAACATCCCTGATTCCTGATTCATCATTCATCTTTCCTGATTCATCATTCCTGATTCCTGATACGTCATTGATCATTCCTGATTCCTGATTCATCAGTCCTGATTCATGATTCACCAATCCAGATTCCTGATTCATCATTCCTCTTTCCTGATTCATCATTCGTGATTCCTGATACATCATTCATCATTCCTGATTCATCATTCCTGATTCCTGATTCATCATTCCTGATTCCTGATTCATCAGTCCTGATTCATGATTCACCAATCCAGATTCCTGATTCATCATTCCTCTTTCCTGATTCATCATTCGTGATTCCTGATACATCATTCATCATTCCTGATTCATCATTCATCATTCCTGATTCATCATTCCTGATTCCTGATTTATCATTCCTGATTCATCATTCCTGATTCCTGATTCATCATTCCTGATTCCTGATTCATCATTCCTCATTCCTGATTCATCATTCCTCATTCCTGATTCATCATACCTGATTCCTGATTCATCATTCCTGATTGATCATTCCTCATTCCTGATTCATCATTCCTGATTCCTGATTCATCATTCATCATTCCTGATTCATCATTCATCATACCTGATTCATCATTCATCATTCCTGATTCGTCATTCATGATTCCTGATTCATCATTCATGATTCCTGATTCAACATCCCTGATTCCTGATTCATCATTCATCTTTCCTGATTCATCATTCCTGATTCCTGATACGTCATTGATCATTCCTGATTCCTGATTCATCAGTCCTGATTCATGATTCACCAATCCAGATTCCTGATTCATCATTCCTCTTTCCTGATTCATCATTCGTGATTCCTGATACATCATTCATCATTCCTGATTCATCATTCCTGATTCCTGATTCATCATTCCTGATTCCTGATTCATCAGTCCTGATTCATGATTCACCAATCCAGATTCCTGATTCATCATTCCTCTTTCCTGATTCATCATTCGTGATTCCTGATACATCATTCATCATTCCTGATTCATCATTCATCATTCCTGATTCATCATTCCTGATTCCTGATTTATCATTCCTGATTCATCATTCCTGATTCCTGATTCATCATTCCTGATTCCTGATTCATCATTCCTCATTCCTGATTCATCATTCCTCATTCCTGATTCATCATACCTGATTCCTGATTCATCATTCCTGATTGATCATTCCTCATTCCTGATTCATCATTCCTGATTCCTGATTCATCATTCCTGATTCCTGATTCCTGATTCATCATTCCTGATTCATTATTCCTCATTCCTGATTCATCATTCTTCATTCCTGATTAATCATTCCTGATTCATGATTCACCATTCCTGATTCCTGATTCATCATTCCTCTTTCCTGATTCATCATTCCTCATTCCTGATTCATCATTCCTGATTCCTGATTCATCAGTCCTGATTCATGATTCACCAATCCAGATTCCTGATTCATCATTCCTCTTTCCTGATTCATCATTCCTGATTCCTGATACGTCATTCATCATTCCTGATTCGTCATTCATCATTCCTGATTCATCATTCCTGATTCCTGATTTATCATTCCTGATTCATCATTCCTGATTCCTGATTCATCATTCCTGATTCCTGATTTATCATTCCTCATTCCTGATTCATCATTCCTCATTCCTGATTCATCATACCTGATTCCTGATTCCTCATTCCTGATTGATCATTCCTCATTCCTGATTCATCATTTCTGATTCCTGATTCATCATTCCAGATTCCTGATTCCTGATTCATCATTCCTGATTCATTATTCCTCATTCCTGATACATCATTCATCATTCCTGATTCATCATTCATCATTCCTGATTCATCATTCCTGATTCCTGATTCATCATTCCTGATTCCTGATTCATCATTCCTGATTCCTGATTCATCATTCCTGATTCCTGATTCATCATTCATCATTCCTGATTCATTATTCCTGATTCATCATTCCTGATTCCTGATTGATCATTCCTGATTCCTGATTCATCATTCCTGATTCCTGATTCATCATTCATCATTCCTGATTCATTATTCCTGATTCATCATTCCTGATTCCTGATTGATCATTCCTCATTCCTGATTCATCATTCCTGATTCATCATTCCTCATTCCTGATTCCTGATTCATCATTCCTGATTCATGATTCACCATTCCTGATTCATCATTCCTCTTTCCTGATTCATCATTCCTGATTCCTGATTCATCATTCATCATTCCTGATTCATCATTCCTGATTCATCATTCCTGATTCCTGATTCATCAGTCCTGATTCATGATTCACCAATCCTGATTCCTGACTCATCATTCATCATTCCTGATTCCTGATTCATCATTCCTGATTCATCATTCATCATTCCTGATTCATCAATCATCATTCCTGATTCATCATTCCTGCTTCCTGATTCATCATTCCTGATTCCTGATTCATCATTCCTGATTCATGATTCATCATTCCTGATTCGTCATTCATCATTCCTGATTCATCATTCCTGATTCCTGATTCCTGATTCATCATTCCTGATTCCTGATTCCTGATTCATCATTCCTGATTCATCATTCATCATTCCTGATTCATCATTCCTGATTCCTGATTCCTGATTCATCATTCCTGATTCATCATTCCTGATTCATCATTCATCATTCCTGATTCATCATTCCTGATTCCTGATTCCTGATTCATCATTCCTGATTCCTGATTCATCATTCCTGATTCATTATTCACCATTCCTGATTCCTGATTCATCATTCCTCTTTCCTGATTCATCATTCCTGATTTCTGATACATCATTCATCATTCCTGATTCATCATTCATCATTCCTGATTCATCATTCATGATTCCTGATTTATCATTCCTGATTCATCATTCCTGATTCCTGTTTCATCATTCCTGATTCCTGATTCATCATTCCTCATTCCTGATTCATCATTCATGATTCCTGATTCAACATTCCTGATTCCTGATTCATCATTCCTGATTCATGATTCACCATTCCTGATTCCTGATTCATAATTCCTCTTTCCTGATTCATCATTCCTGATTCCTGATTCATCATTCCTCTTTCCTCATTCCTGATCGCTGATTCATCATTCCTGATTCATCATTCCTGATTCATCATTCATCATTCCTGATTCATCATTCCTGATTTCTGATTCATCATTCCTGATTCCTGATTCATCATTCCTGATTCCTGATTCATCATTCATCATTCCTGATTCATTATTCCTGATTCATCATTCATCATTCCTGATTCATCATTCATCATTCCTGATTCATCATTCGTCATTCCTGATTCATCATTCCTGATTCCTGATTCATTATTCCTGATTCATCATTCCTGATTCCTGATTCATCATTCCTGATTCCTGATTCATCATTCATCATTCCTGATTCATCATTCCTGATTCATGATTCACCATTCCTGATTCCTGATTCATCATTCCTCTTTCCTGATTCATCATTCCTGATTCCTGATACATCATTCATCATTCCTGATTCATCATTCCTGATTCCTGATTCATTATTCCTGATTCCTGATTCATCAGTCCTGATTCATGATTCACCAATCCAGATTCCTGATTCATCATTCATCATTCCTGATTCATCATTCATCATTCCTGATTCATCATTCCTGATTCCTGATTTATCATTCCTGATTCATCATTCCTGATTCCTGATTCATCATTCCTGATTCCTGATTCATCATTCCTCATTCCTGATTCATCATTCCTCATTCCTGATTCATCATACCTGATTCCTGATTCATCATTCCTGATTGATCAATCCTCATTCCTGATTCATCATTCCTGATTCCTGATTCATCATTCCTGATTCCTGATTCCTGATTCATCATTCCTGATTCATTATTCCTCATTCCTGATTCATCATTCTTCATTCCTGATTAATCATTCCTCATTCCTAATTCATCATTCCTGATTCATGATTCACCATTCCTGATTCCTGATACATCATTCATCATTCCTGATTCATCATTCCTGATTCCTGATTCATCATTCCTGATTCATCATTCCTGATTCCTGATTCATCATTCTTCATTCCTGATTAATCATTCCTCATTCCTGATTCATCATTCCTGATTCATGATTCACCATTCCTGATTCCTGATACATCATTCATCATTCCTGATTCATCATTCCTGATTCCTGATTCCTGATTCATCATTCCTGATTCATCATTCCTCATTCCTGATTCATCATTCTTCATTCCTGATTAATCATTCCTCATTCCTGATTCATCATTCCTGATTCATGATTCACCATTCCTGATTCCTGATTCATCATTCCTCTTTCCTGATTCATCATTCCTGATTCCTGATTCATCATTCCTCTTTCCTCATTCCTGATCGCTGATTCATCATTCCTGATTCATCATTCCTGATTCATCATTCATCATTCCTGATTCATCATTCCTGATTTCTGATTCATCATTCCTGATTCATCGCGCAGAATCAATGGACATATCCAGTTCTGAATATAATTAAGTCCCCGTAAGTACTTGAACGATTGCCCAGTTAATGAGGAGCGGGAGATTCAAATACAAAGAAAATGGCGAAAACGCTTCCACTAGCTTATGTTTGAAGCGCTCTCGAAGCTTCATTTTTGAGAGAAAAAATCATTTTCAATCGGCTTTTTAAAGCTAAAGGTCACATAAATCAGTAGAGCTATTGACCTCAGTTGTATCTTTCAAAAACCCATGTACCTTAGCCTTCTGAATCTAAGCGAGTTTTGACCGAATTTTGTATGGAAAACTGCTCAGTCCAATATTCAGGTCTCGATTTCAACTGAAATATAAGACGCACAAGTCATTTTCAATCGGCTTCTTGTAGACCCTAAGATAAGCTTTAAAATTATATTTCAAGCTTCCCAAACGGTTAGAAAAAACCCTGTACCTTGGATAAAAAACTGTCAAAAGTTAAACTAAAACGGCATTTCGTGCCACTTATGATAATGTTTGTAGAAGCGGTTTGTCTATTGACAATTATCAAGTAGCGTGGTGTTGAGTCCCATGGGAGGTGATTAAGATCCTGAAAGCGAAGCGGGAACTTTAAAGCAAGCTAAATATATCAACTGCATTTTAGTTGCTTGGATACCAGTTTTGTTAGCAAAAGAAAAGAGAAGCTCAACATTATTCACATTCTGATTCTAAAAGTCTATCATGGCTGATAATAATATCGCAGCTCCGTTTCAAGATTGCACTTTTCCCGAGCCTGTTCATCCGCCATTGCTTTAAATATATAAGTTCCTGCAGCTCTTTAAACGAACGAGGGAAATACACAAAACTGCGCAGTTATGACGTAGATAAATCCATAGTTCAGCAGTTAGCACATGAGTAAACTTTGAAGTTCATTATCAATACAAATGACATTGCAAACAACTTTCGTACTTCTTGAGCAAAGGGATTTGGAATCCCAGAATTGTTTGTGTTATAAAACACCGATGTTTGTGAATTGGAGCGGAATTACCCCCAATTTATCGAGCCTATACTATACTCAGTTTCATTGGGTGATTTTGTTTGACTTCTAGGACTGGAATAAGCTTGAATAACATCTCATTTTAAAGCTACATCTTCCAAGAATCTGTATTCAGACTTATTTGCGACGCGATTTGAAAACGACTGGGAGAAAATTGAGAACGGCTTGGAACACTGCTAGCCGTTTTGCCGACCGGCTTTTTACCGGTTCGGCAACTAGCTCAGTTAAACTTTCTTTGTGGTTGATTTTGTGGATCCGATTTTGTTTGACTTCTAGGATACGGATAAGCTTGAATAACATCTCATTATAAAGCTACATCTTCCAAAAATCTGTATTAAGACTTATTTGCGATGCGATTTGAACACGATTGGTAGAAAATTGAGAAAGAGTTGGAACACTGTTTGCCGTTTTGCGGACTGGCTTTTTCCCGCTTCGACGTGACTCATGCATGAACACAGCTTGCTCAGTTAATTTCTTTGTGGGTGATTTTGTGGATCCGATTTTGTTTGACTCTATAGTCTCTACAGTATCTATGCTCTCTACATGATCTATACGCTCTCTATAGTCTCTACAGTATCTACGCACTCTCTAGTCTCTACAGTATCTATGCTGTCTACACGATCTACGCTCTCTATAGTCTCTACACGATCTATGCTCTCTACGCGATCTACGCTCTCTGAAGATATAGTCTCTACAGTATCTATGCTCTCTACACGATCTACGCTCTCTATATAGTCTCTACAGTATCTATGCTATCTACACGATCTACGCACTCTATAGTCTCTACAGTATCTATGCTCTCTACACGATCTATGCTCTCTACACGATCTACGCTCTCTATAGTCTCTACAGTATCTATGCTCTCTACACGATCTACGCTCTCTATAGTCTCTACAGTATCTATGCTCTCTACACGATCTACGCTCTCTATAGTCTCTACAGTACTGGTCTATTTTTACCGCTTCGACGCGAGTTGAACAAAAGTATACTCAGTTCAGTTTCATTTGGTGATTTTGTTTGACTTCTAGGGCACGGATAAGCTTGAATAACATCTCATTTTAAAGCTACAGCTTCCTAGAATCTGTATTTAGACTTATTTGCGATGCGTTGTGAACATGCTGTGAAAAAAATGAGAGCATGAGTTTAAGCCGAAGGGCTTTGTCGTTTTGTGGATAAACTATTGTTTGGCTCTTTCATTCCATTACCTGGTTTTACGAACTTCTATTGAATTGACTTTCACACTTGAGAGATCGGCTTGGGACTAGCAGTTCCCAAAGCTCGTTCCATTTGAGATCGGCTAGGGACAAGCAACTCCCAAAGCTCATTTATTTAAGCCAATCGTAGGGCAATCCTCTAACTCATTAATATTATAATTAGTTGACCTTAATGTAGTCCAAAATCTCAAAGTGTCCCTCGAACAAAGGCCATTCTGCGCGATGTCCTGATTCATCATTCCTGATTCCTGATTCATCATTCATCATTCCTGATTCATTATTCCTGATTCATCATTCATCATTCCTGATTCATCATTCATCATTCCTGATTCATCATTCGTCATTCCTGATTCATCATTCCTGATTCCTGATTCATTATTCCTGATTCATCATTCCTGATTCCTGATTCATCATTCCTGATTCCTGATTCATCATTCATCATTCCTGATTCATCATTCCTGATTCATGATTCACCATTCCTGATTCCTGATTCATCATTCCTCTTTCCTGATTCATCATTCCTGATTCCTGATACATCATTCATCATTCCTGATTCATCATTCCTGATTCCTGATTCATCATTCATCATTCCTGATTCATCATTCTTGATTCCTGATTCATCATTCCTGATTCCTGATTCATCATTCCTGATTCCTGATTGATCATTCCTGATTCCTGATTCATCATTCATCATTCCTGATTCATCATTCATCATACCTGATTCATCATTCATCATTCCTGATTCGTCATTCATGATTCCTGATTCATCATTCATGATTCCTGATTCAACATCCCTGATTCCTGATTCATCATTCATCTTTCCTGATTCATCATTCCTGATTCCTGATACGTCATTGATCATTCCTGATTCCTGATTCATCAGTCCTGATTCATGATTCACCAATCCAGATTCCTGATTCATCATTCCTCTTTCCTGATTCATCATTCGTGATTCCTGATACATCATTCATCATTCCTGATTCATCATTCCTGATTCCTGATTCATCATTCCTGATTCCTGATTCATCAGTCCTGATTCATGATTCACCAATCCAGATTCCTGATTCATCATTCCTCTTTCCTGATTCATCATTCGTGATTCCTGATACATCATTCATCATTCCTGATTCATCATTCATCATTCCTGATTCATCATTCCTGATTCCTGATTTATCATTCCTGATTCATCATTCCTGATTCCTGATTCATCATTCCTGATTCCTGATTCATCATTCCTCATTCCTGATTCATCATTCCTCATTCCTGATTCATCATACCTGATTCCTGATTCATCATTCCTGATTGATCATTCCTCATTCCTGATTCATCATTCCTGATTCCTGATTCATCATTCATCATTCCTGATTCATCATTCATCATACCTGATTCATCATTCATCATTCCTGATTCGTCATTCATGATTCCTGATTCATCATTCATGATTCCTGATTCAACATCCCTGATTCCTGATTCATCATTCATCTTTCCTGATTCATCATTCCTGATTCCTGATACGTCATTGATCATTCCTGATTCCTGATTCATCAGTCCTGATTCATGATTCACCAATCCAGATTCCTGATTCATCATTCCTCTTTCCTGATTCATCATTCGTGATTCCTGATACATCATTCATCATTCCTGATTCATCATTCCTGATTCCTGATTCATCATTCCTGATTCCTGATTCATCAGTCCTGATTCATGATTCACCAATCCAGATTCCTGATTCATCATTCCTCTTTCCTGATTCATCATTCGTGATTCCTGATACATCATTCATCATTCCTGATTCATCATTCATCATTCCTGATTCATCATTCCTGATTCCTGATTTATCATTCCTGATTCATCATTCCTGATTCCTGATTCATCATTCCTGATTCCTGATTCATCATTCCTCATTCCTGATTCATCATTCCTCATTCCTGATTCATCATACCTGATTCCTGATTCATCATTCCTGATTGATCATTCCTCATTCCTGATTCATCATTCCTGATTCCTGATTCATCATTCCTGATTCCTGATTCCTGATTCATCATTCCTGATTCATTATTCCTCATTCCTGATTCATCATTCTTCATTCCTGATTAATCATTCCTGATTCATGATTCACCATTCCTGATTCCTGATTCATCATTCCTCTTTCCTGATTCATCATTCCTCATTCCTGATTCATCATTCCTGATTCCTGATTCATCAGTCCTGATTCATGATTCACCAATCCAGATTCCTGATTCATCATTCCTCTTTCCTGATTCATCATTCCTGATTCCTGATACGTCATTCATCATTCCTGATTCGTCATTCATCATTCCTGATTCATCATTCCTGATTCCTGATTTATCATTCCTGATTCATCATTCCTGATTCCTGATTCATCATTCCTGATTCCTGATTTATCATTCCTCATTCCTGATTCATCATTCCTCATTCCTGATTCATCATACCTGATTCCTGATTCCTCATTCCTGATTGATCATTCCTCATTCCTGATTCATCATTTCTGATTCCTGATTCATCATTCCAGATTCCTGATTCCTGATTCATCATTCCTGATTCATTATTCCTCATTCCTGATTCATCATTCTTCATTCCTGATTAATCATTCCTCATTCCTGATTCATCATTCCTGATTCATGATTCACCATTCCTGATTCCTGATACATCATTCATCATTCCTGATTCATCATTCCTGATTCCTGATTCATCATTCCTGATTCATCATTCCTGATTCCTGATTCATCATTCCTCATTCCTGATTCATCAATCCTCATTCCTGATTCATCATTCCTGATTCCTGATTGATCATTCCTCATTCCTGATTCATCAATCCTCATTCCTGATTCATCATTCCTGATTCCTGATTCATTATTCCTGATTGATCATTCCTGATTCCTGATTGATCATTCCTGATTCCTGATTCATCATTCATCATTCCTGATTCATCATTCTTGATTCCTGATTCATCATTCCTGATTCCTGATTCATCATTCCTCATTCCTGATTCATCAATCCTCATTCCTGATTCATCATTCCTGATTCCTGATTGATCATTCCTCATTCCTGATTCATCAATCCTCATTCCTGATTCATCATTCCTGATTCCTGATTCATTATTCCTGATTGATCATTCCTGATTCCTGATTGATCATTCCTGATTCCTGATTCATCATTCATCATTCCTGATTCATCATTCTTGATTCCTGATTCATCATTCCTGATTCCTGATTCATCATTCCTGATTCCCGATTCATCATTCCTGATTCCTGATTCATCATTCATCATTCCTGATTCCTGATTCATCATTCCTGATTCCTGATTCACCATTCCTGATTCCTGATTCATCTTTCCTGATTCATCATTCCTGATTCCTGATACACCATTCCTGATTCCTGATTCATCATTCCTGATTCCTGATTCATCATTCCTGATTCCTGATACATCATTCATCATTCCTGATTCATCATTCCTGATTCCTGATTCATCATTCCTGATTCCTGATTGATCATTCCTGATTCATGATTCAACATCCCTGATTCCTGATTCATCATTCATCTTTCCTGATTCATCATTCCTGATTCCTGATACGTCATTGATCATTCCTGATTCCTGATTCATCAGTCCTGATTCATGATTCACCAATCCAGATTCCTGATTCATCATTCCTCTTTCCTGATTCATCATTCGTGATTCCTGATACATCATTCATCATTCCTGATTCATCATTCCTGATTCCTGATTCATCATTCCTGATTCCTGATTCATGATTCACCAATCCAGATTCCTGATTCATCATTCCTCTTTCCTGATTCATCATTCGTGATTCCTGATACATCATTCATCATTCCTGATTCATCATTCATCATTCCTGATTCATCATTCCTGATTCCTGATTTATCATTCCTGATTCATCATTCCTGATTCCTGATTCATCATTCCTGATTCCTGATTCATCATTCCTCATTCCTGATTCATCATTCCTCATTCCTGATTCATCATACCTGATTCCTGATTCATCATTCCTGATTGATCATTCCTCATTCCTGATTCATCATTCCTGATTCCTGATTCATCATTCCTGATTCCTGATTCCTGATTCATCATTCCTGATTCATTATTCCTCATTCCTGATTCATCATTCTTCATTCCTGATTAATCATTCCTGATTCATGATTCACCATTCCTGATTCCTGATTCATCATTCCTCTTTCCTGATTCATCATTCCTCATTCCTGATTCATCATTCCTGATTCCTGATTCATCAGTCCTGATTCATGATTCACCAATCCAGATTCCTGATTCATCATTCCTCTTTCCTGATTGATCATTCCTGATTCCTGATACGTCATTCATCATTCCTGATTCATCATTCATCATTCCTGATTCATCATTCCTGATTCCTGATTTATCATTCCTGATTCATCATTCCTGATTCCTGATTCATCATTCCTGATTCCTGATTTATCATTCCTCATTCCTGATTCATCATTCCTCATTCCTGATTCATCATACCTGATTCCTGATTCCTCATTCCTGATTGATCATTCCTCATTCCTGATTCATCATTCCTGATTCCTGATTCATCATTCCAGATTCCTGATTCCTGATTCATCATTCCTGATTCATTATTCCTCATTCCTGATTCATCATTCTTCATTCCTGATTAATCATTCCTCATTCCTGATTCATCATTCCTGATTCATGATTCACCATTCCTGATTCCTGATACATCATTCATCATTCCTGATTCATCATTCCTGATTCCTGATTCATCATTCCTGATTCATCATTCCTGATTCCTGATTCATCATTCCTCATTCCTGATTCATCAATCCTCATTCCTGATTCATCATTCCTGATTCCTGATTGATCATTCCTCATTCCTGATTCATCAATCCTCATTCCTGATTCATCATTCCTGATTCCTTATTCATTATTCCTGATTGATCATTCCTGATTCCTGATTGATCATTCCTGATTCCTGATTCATCATTCATCATTCCTGATTCATCATTCTTGATTCCTGATTCATCATTCCTGATTCCTGATTCATCATTCCTGATTCCTGATTGATCATTCCTGATTCCTGATTCATCATTCCTGATTCATGATTCACCATTCCTGATTCCTGATTCATCATTCCTCTTTCCTGATTCATCATTCCTGATTCCTGATTCATCATTCCTGATTCCTGATTCATCAGTCCTGATTCATGATTCACCAATCCTGATTCCTGACTCATCATTCATCATTCCTGATTCCTGATTCATCATTCCTGATTCATCATTCATCATTCCTGATTCATCAATCATCATTCCTGATTCATCATTCCTGCTTCCTGATTCATCAATCCTCATTCCTGATTCATCATTCCTGATTCATCATTCCTGATTCATCATTCATCATTCCTGATTCATCATTCCTGATTCCTGATTCCTGATTCATCATTCCTGATTCATCATTCCTGATTCCTGATTCATCATTCCTGATTCCTGATTCATCATTCCTCATTCCTGATACATCATTCATCATACCTGATTCATCATTCATCATTCCTGATTCGTCATTCATGATTCCTGATTCATCATTCATGATTCCTGATTCAACATCCCTCATTCCTGATTCATCATTCATCTTTCCTGATTCATCATTCCTGATTCCTGATACGTCATTGATCATTCCTGATTCATCATTCCTGATTCATCATTCCTGATTCATCATTCCTGATTCATCATTCCCGATTCATCATTCCTGATTCATCATTAATCATTCCTGATTCATCATTCATCATTCCTGATGCATCATTCCTGATTCCTGATTCCTGATTCATCATTCCTGATTCATCATTCCTGATTCATCATTCCTGATTCCTGATTCATCATTCCTCATTCCTGATACATCATTCATCATACCTGATTCATCATTCATCATTCCTGATTCGTCATTCATGATTCCTGATTCATCATTCATGATTCCTGATTCAACATCCCTGATTCCTGATTCATCATTCATCTTTCCTGATTCATCATTCCTGATTCCTGATACGTCATTGATCATTCCTGATTCATCATTCCTGATTCATCATTCCTGATTCATCATTCCCGATTCATCATTCATCATTCCTGATTCATCATTCCTGATTCCTGATTCCTGATTCATCATTTCTGATTCCTGATTCATCATTCCTGATTCCTGATTCACCATTCCTGATTCCTGATTCATCATTCCTCTTTCCTGATTCATCATTCCTGATTCCTGATACATCATTCATCATTCCTGATTCATCATTCCTGATTCCTGATTCATCATTCCTGATTCCTGATTGATCATTCCTGATTCATGATTCACCAATCCTGATTCTTGATTCATCATTCCTCTTTCCTGATTCATCATTCCTGATTCCTGATACATCATTCATCATTCCTGATTCATCATTCATCATTCCTGATTCATCATTCCTGATTCCTGATTCATCATTCCTGATTCCTGATTCATCATTCCTGATTCCTGATTCATCATTCCTGATTCCTGATTCATCATTCATCATTCCTGATTCATTATTCCTGATTCATCATTCCTGATTCCTGATTGATCATTCCTCATTCCTGAATCATCATTCCTGATTCATCATTCCTCATTCCTGATTCCTGATTCATCATTCCTGATTCATGATTCACCATTCCTGATTCCTGATTCATCATTCCTCTTTCCTGATTCATCATTCCTGATTCCTGATTCATCATTCATCATTCCTGATTCATCATTCCTGATTCATCATTCCTGATTCCTGATTCATCAGTCCTGATTCATGATTCACCAATCCTGATTCCTGACTCATCATTCATCATTCCTGATTCCTGATTCATCATTCCTGATTCATCATTCATCATTCCTGATTCATCAATCATCATTCCTGATTCATCATTCCTGCTTCCTGATTCATCATTCCTGATTCCTGATTCATCATTCCTGATTCATGATTCACCATTCCTGATTCGTCATTCATCATTCCTGATTCATCATTCCTGATTCCTGATTCCTGATTCATCATTCCTGATTCCTGATTCCTGATTCATCATTCCTGATTCATCATTCATCATTCCTGATTCATCATTCCTGATTCCTGATTCCTGATTCATCATTCCTGATTCATCATTCCTGATTCATCATTCATCATTCCTGATTCATCATTCCTGATTCCTGATTCCTGATTCATCATTCCTGATTCATCATTCCTGATTCCTGATTCATCATTCCTGATTCCTGATTCATCATTCCTCATTCCTGATACATCATTCATCATACCTGATTCATCATTCATCATTCCTGATTCGTCATTCATGATTCCTGATTCATCATTCATGATTCCTGATTCAACATCCCTGATTCCTGATTCATCATTCATCTTTCCTGATTCATCATTCCTGATTCCTGATACGTCATTGATCATTCCTGATTCATCATTCCTGATTCATCATTCCTGATTCATCATTCCTGATTCATCATTCCCGATTCATCATTCCTGATTCATCATTAATCATTCCTGATTCATCATTCATCATTCCTGATGCATCATTCCTGATTCCTGATTCCTGATTCATCATTCCTGATTCATCATTCCTGATTCATCATTCCTGATTCCTGATTCATCATTCCTCATTCCTGATACATCATTCATCATACCTGATTCATCATTCATCATTCCTGATTCGTCATTCATGATTCCTGATTCATCATTCATGATTCCTGATTCAACATCCCTGATTCCTGATTCATCATTCATCTTTCCTGATTCATCATTCCTGATTCCTGATACGTCATTGATCATTCCTGATTCCTGATTCATCAGTCCTGATTCATGATTCACCAATCCAGATTCCTGATTCATCATTCCTCTTTCCTGATTCATCATTCGTGATTCCTGATACATCATTCATCATTCCTGATTCATCATTCCTGATTCCTGATTCATCATTCCTGATTCCTGATTCATCAGTCCTGATTCATGATTCACCAATCCAGATTCCTGATTCATCATTCCTCTTTCCTGATTCATCATTCGTGATTCCTGATACATCATTCATCATTCCTGATTCATCATTCATCATTCCTGATTCATCATTCCTGATTCCTGATTTATCATTCCTGATTCATCATTCCTGATTCCTGATTCATCATTCCTGATTCCTGATTCATCATTCCTCATTCCTGATTCATCATTCCTCATTCCTGATTCATCATACCTGATTCCTGATTCATCATTCCTGATTGATCATTCCTCATTCCTGATTCATCATTCCTGATTCCTGATTCATCATTCCTGATTCCTGATTCCTGATTCATCATTCCTGATTCATTATTCCTCATTCCTGATTCATCATTCTTCATTCCTGATTAATCATTCCTGATTCATGATTCACCATTCCTGATTCCTGATTCATCATTCCTCTTTCCTGATTCATCATTCCTCATTCCTGATTCATCATTCCTGATTCCTGATTCATCAGTCCTGATTCATGATTCACCAATCCAGATTCCTGATTCATCATTCCTCTTTCCTGATTCATCATTCCTGATTCCTGATACGTCATTCATCATTCCTGATTCATCATTCATCATTCCTGATTCATCATTCCTGATTCCTGATTTATCATTCCTGATTCATCATTCCTGATTCCTGATTCATCATTCCTGATTCCTGATTTATCATTCCTCATTCCTGATTCATCATTCCTCATTCCTGATTCATCATACCTGATTCCTGATTCCTCATTCCTGATTGATCATTCCTCATTCCTGATTCATCATTCCTGATTCCTGATTCATCATTCCAGATTCCTGATTCCTGATTCATCATTCCTGATTCATTATTCCTCATTCCTGATTCATCATTCTTCATTCCTGATTAATCATTCCTCATTCCTGATTCATCATTCCTGATTCATGATTCACCATTCCTGATTCCTGATACATCATTCATCATTCCTGATTCATCATTCCTGATTCCTGATTCATCATTCCTGATTCATCATTCCTGATTCCTGATTCATCATTCCTCATTCCTGATTCATCAATCCTCATTCCTGATTCATCATTCCTGATTCCTGATTGATCATTCCTCATTCCTGATTCATCAATCCTCATTCCTGATTCATCATTCCTGATTCCTGATTCATTATTCCTGATTGATCATTCCTGATTCCTGATTGATCATTCCTGATTCCTGATTCATCATTCATCATTCCTGATTCATCATTCTTGATTCCTGATTCATCATTCCTGATTCATCATTCCTGATTCCTGATTCATCATTCCTGATTCCTGATTCATCATTCATCATTCCTGATTCCTGATTCATCATTGCTGATTCCTGATTCATCATTCATCATTCCTCATTGATCATTCCTTATTCCCGATTCATCATTCCTTATTCCTGATTCATCATTCCTGATTCCTGATTCATCATTCCTGATTCCTGATTCACCATTCCTGATTCCTGATTCATCATTCCTCTTTCCTGATTCATCATTCCTGATTCCTGATACATCATTCATCATTCCTGATTCATCATTCCTGATTCCTGATTCATCATTCCTGATTCCTGATTGATCATTCCTGATTCATGATTCACCAATCCTGATTCTTGATTCATCATTCCTCTTTCCTGATTCATCATTCCTGATTCCTGATACATCATTCATCATTCCTGATTCATCATTCATCATTCCTGATTCATCATTCCTGATTCCTGATTCATCATTCCTGATTCCTGATTCATCATTCCTGATTCCTGATTCATCATTCCTGATTCCTGATTCATCATTCATCATTCCTGATTCATTATTCCTGATTCATCATTCCTGATTCCTGATTGATCATTCCTCATTCCTGAATCATCATTCCTGATTCATCATTCCTCATTCCTGATTCCTGATTCATCATTCCTGATTCATGATTCACCATTCCTGATTCCTGATTCATCATTCCTCTTTCCTGATTCATCATTCCTGATTCCTGATTCATCATTCATCATTCCTGATTCATCATTCCTGATTCATCATTCCTGATTCCTGATTCATCAGTCCTGATTCATGATTCACCAATCCTGATTCATCATTCATCATTCATCATTCCTGATTCCTGATTCATCATTCCTGATTCCTGATTCATCAGTCCTGATTCATGATTCACCAATCCTGATTCCTGACTCATCATTCATCATTCCTGATTCCTGATTCATCATTCCTGATTCATCATTCATCATTCCTGATTCATCAATCATCATTCCTGATTCATCATTCCTGCTTCCTGATTCATCATTCCTGATTCCTGATTCATCATTCCTGATTCATGATTCACCATTCCTGATTCGTCATTCATCATTCCTGATTCATCATTCCTGATTCATCATTCCTGATTCATCATTCCTGATTCCTGATTCCTGATTCATCATTCCTGATTCATCATTCATCATTCCTGATTCATCATTCCTGATTCCTGATTCCTGATTCATCATTCCTGATTCATCATTCCTGATTCATCATTCATCATTCCTGATTCATCATTCCTGATTCCTGATTCCTGATTCATCATTCCTGATTCATCATTCCTGATTCCTGATTCATCATTCCTGATTCCTGATTCATCATTCCTCATTCCTGATACATCATTCATCATACCTGATTCATCATTCATCATTCCTGATTCGTCATTCATGATTCCTGATTCATCATTCATGATTCCTGATTCAACATCCCTGATTCCTGATTCATCATTCATCTTTCCTGATTCATCATTCCTGATTCCTGATACGTCATTGATCATTCCTGATTCATCATTCCTGATTCATCATTCCTGATTCATCATTCCTGATTCATCATTCCCGATTCATCATTCATCATTCCTGATTCATCATTCCTGATTCCTGATTCCTGATTCATCATTCCTGATTCCTGATTCATCATTCCTGATTCCTGATTCACCATTCCTGATTCCTGATTCATCAGTCCTGATTCATGATTCACCAATCCTGATTCCTGACTCATCATTCATCATTCCTGATTCCTGATTCATCATTCCTGATTCATCATTCATCATTCCTGATTCATCAATCATCATTCCTGATTCATCATTCCTGCTTCCTGATTCATCATTCCTGATTCCTGATTCATCATTCCTGATTCATGATTCACCATTCCTGATTCGTCATTCATCATTCCTGATTCATCATTCCTGATTCCTGATTCCTGATTCATCATTCCTGATTCCTGATTCCTGATTCATCATTCCTGATTCATCATTCATCATTCCTGATTCATCATTCCTGATTCCTGATTCCTGATTCATCATTCCTGATTCATCATTCCTGATTCATCATTCATCATTCCTGATTCATCATTCCTGATTCCTGATTCCTGATTCATCATTCCTGATTCATCATTCCTGATTCCTGATTCATCATTCCTGATTCCTGATTCATCATTCCTCATTCCTGATACATCATTCATCATACCTGATTCATCATTCATCATTCCTGATTCGTCATTCATGATTCCTGATTCATCATTCATGATTCCTGATTCAACATCCCTGATTCCTGATTCATCATTCATCTTTCCTGATTCATCATTCCTGATTCCTGATACGTCATTGATCATTCCTGATTCATCATTCCTGATTCATCATTCCTGATTCATCATTCCTGATTCATCATTCCCGATTCATCATTCCTGATTCATCATTAATCATTCCTGATTCATCATTCATCATTCCTGATGCATCATTCCTGATTCCTGATTCCTGATTCATCATTCCTGATTCATCATTCCTGATTCATCATTCCTGATTCCTGATTCATCATTCCTCATTCCTGATACATCATTCATCATACCTGATTCATCATTCATCATTCCTGATTCGTCATTCATGATTCCTGATTCATCATTCATGATTCCTGATTCAACATCCCTGATTCCTGATTCATCATTCATCTTTCCTGATTCATCATTCCTGATTCCTGATACGTCATTGATCATTCCTGATTCATCATTCCTGATTCATCATTCCTGATTCATCATTCCTGATTCATCATTCCCGATTCATCATTCATCATTCCTGATTCATCATTCCTGATTCCTGATTCCTGATTCATCATTCCTGATTCCTGATTCATCATTCCTGATTCCTGATTCACCATTCCTGATTCCTGATTCATCATTCCTCTTTCCTGATTCATCATTCCTGATTCCTGATACATCATTCATCATTCCTGATTCATCATTCCTGATTCCTGATTCATCATTCCTGATTCCTGATTGATCATTCCTGATTCATGATTCACCAATCCTGATTCTTGATTCATCATTCCTCTTTCCTGATTCATCATTCCTGATTCCTGATACATCATTCATCATTCCTGATTCATCATTCATCATTCCTGATTCATCATTCCTGATTCCTGATTCATCATTCCTGATTCCTGATTCATCATTCCTGATTCCTGATTCATCATTCCTGATTCATCATTCATCATTCCTGATTCATCAATCATCATTCCTGATTCATCATTCCTGCTTCCTGATTCATCATTCCTGATTCCTGATTCATCATTCCTGATTCATGATTCACCATTCCTGATTCGTCATTCATCATTCCTGATTCATCATTCCTGATTCCTGATTCCTGATTCATCATTCCTGATTCCTGATTCCTGATTCATCATTCCTGATTCATCATTCATCATTCCTGATTCATCATTCCTGATTCCTGATTCCTGATTCATCATTCCTGATTCATCATTCCTGATTCATCATTCATCATTCCTGATTCATCATTCCTGATTCCTGATTCCTGATTCATCATTCCTGATTCATCATTCCTGATTCCTGATTCATCATTCCTGATTCCTGATTCATCATTCCTCATTCCTGATACATCATTCATCATACCTGATTCATCATTCATCATTCCTGATTCGTCATTCATGATTCCTGATTCATCATTCATCATTCCTGATTCAACATCCCTGATTCCTGATTCATCATTCATCTTTCCTGATTCATCATTCCTGATTCCTGATACGTCATTGATCATTCCTGATTCATCATTCCTGATTCATCATTCCTGATTCATCATTCCTGATTCATCATTCCCGATTCATCATTCCTGATTCATCATTAATCATTCCTGATTCATCATTCATCATTCCTGATGCATCATTCCTGATTCCTGATTCCTGATTCATCATTCCTGATTCATCATTCCTGATTCATCATTCCTGATTCCTGATTCATCATTCCTCATTCCTGATACATCATTCATCATACCTGATTCATCATTCATCATTCCTGATTCGTCATTCATGATTCCTGATTCATCATTCATGATTCCTGATTCAACATCCCTGATTCCTGATTCATCATTCATCTTTCCTGATTCATCATTCCTGATTCCTGATACGTCATTGATCATTCCTGATTCATCATTCCTGATTCATCATTCCTGATTCATCATTCCTGATTCATCATTCCCGATTCATCATTCATCATTCCTGATTCATCATTCCTGATTCCTGATTCCTGATTCATCATTCCTGATTCCTGATTCATCATTCCTGATTCCTGATTCACCATTCCTGATTCCTGATTCATCATTCCTCTTTCCTGATTCATCATTCCTGATTCCTGATACATCATTCATCATTCCTGATTCATCATTCCTGATTCCTGATTCATCATTCCTGATTCCTGATTGATCATTCCTGATTCATGATTCACCAATCCTGATTCTTGATTCATCATTCCTCTTTCCTGATTCATCATTCCTGATTCCTGATACATCATTCATCATTCCTGATTCATCATTCATCATTCCTGATTCATCATTCCTGATTCCTGATTCATCATTCCTGATTCCTGATTCATCATTCCTGATTCCTGATTCATCATTCCTGATTCCTGATTCATCATTCATCATTCCTGATTCATTATTCCTGATTCATCATTCCTGATTCCTGATTGATCATTCCTCATTCCTGAATCATCATTCCTGATTCATCATTCCTCATTCCTGATTCCTGATTCATCATTCCTGATTCATGATTCACCATTCCTGATTCGTCATTCATCATTCCTGATTCATCATTCCTGATTCCTGATTCCTGATTCATCATTCCTGATTCCTGATTCCTGATTCATCATTCCTGATTCATCATTCATCATTCCTGATTCATCATTCCTGATTCCTGATTCCTGATTCATCATTCCTGATTCATCATTCCTGATTCATCATTCATCATTCCTGATTCATCATTCCTGATTCCTGATTCCTGATTCATCATTCCTGATTCATCATTCCTGATTCCTGATTCATCATTCCTGATTCCTGATTCATCATTCCTCATTCCTGATACATCATTCATCATACCTGATTCATCATTCATCATTCCTGATTCGTCATTCATGATTCCTGATTCATCATTCATGATTCCTGATTCAACATCCCTGATTCCTGATTCATCATTCATCTTTCCTGATTCATCATTCCTGATTCCTGATACGTCATTGATCATTCCTGATTCATCATTCCTGATTCATCATTCCTGATTCATCATTCCTGATTCATCATTGCCGATTCATCATTCCTGATTCATCATTAATCATTCCTGATTCATCATTCATCATTCCTGATGCATCATTCCTGATTCCTGATTCCTGATTCATCATTCCTGATTCATCATTCCTGATTCATCATTCCTGATTCCTGATTCATCATTCCTCATTCCTGATACATCATTCATCATACCTGATTCATCATTCATCATTCCTGATTCGTCATTCATGATTCCTGATTCATCATTCATGATTCCTGATTCAACATCCCTGATTCCTGATTCATCATTCATCTTTCCTGATTCATCATTCCTGATTCCTGATACGTCATTGATCATTCCTGATTCATCATTCCTGATTCATCATTCCTGATTCATCATTCCTGATTCATCATTCCCGATTCATCATTCATCATTCCTGATTCATCATTCCTGATTCCTGATTCCTGATTCATCATTCCTGATTCCTGATTCATCATTCCTGATTCCTGATTCACCATTCCTGATTCCTGATTCATCATTCCTCTTTCCTGATTCATCATTCCTGATTCCTGATACATCATTCATCATTCCTGATTCATCATTCCTGATTCCTGATTCATCATTCCTGATTCCTGATTGATCATTCCTGATTCATGATTCACCAATCCTGATTCTTGATTCATCATTCCTCTTTCCTGATTCATCATTCCTGATTCCTGATACATCATTCATCATTCCTGATTCATCATTCATCATTCCTGATTCATCATTCCTGATTCCTGATTCATCATTCCTGATTCCTGATTCATCATTCCTGATTCCTGATTCATCATTCCTGATTCCTGATTCATCATTCATCATTCCTGATTCATTATTCCTGATTCATCATTCCTGATTCCTGATTGATCATTCCTCATTCCTGAATCATCATTCCTGATTCATCATTCCTCATTCCTGATTCCTGATTCATCATTCCTGATTCATGATTCACCATTCCTGATTCCTGATTCATCATTCCTCTTTCCTGATTCATCATTCCTGATTCCTGATTCATCATTCATCATTCCTGATTCATCATTCCTGATTCATCATTCCTGATTCATCATTCCTGATTCCTGATTCATCAGTCCTGATTCATGATTCACCAATCCTGATTCCTGACTCATCATTCATCATTCCTGATTCCTGATTCATCATTCCTGATTCATCATTCATCATTCCTGATTCATCAATCATCATTCCTGATTCATCATTCCTGCTTCCTGATTCATCATTCCTGATTCCTGATTCATCATTCCTGATTCATGATTCACCATTCCTGATTCGTCATTCATCATTCCTGATTCATCATTCCTGATTCCTGATTCATCATTCCTGATTCCTGATTCCTGATTCATCATTCCTGATTCATCATTCATCATTCCTGATTCATCATTCCTGATTCCTGATTCCTGATTCATCATTCCTGATTCATCATTCCTGATTCATCATTCATCATTCCTGATTCATCATTCCTGATTCCTGATTCCTGATTCATCATTCCTGATTCATCATTCCTGATTCCTGATTCATCATTCCTGATTCCTGATTCATCATTCCTCATTCCTGATACATCATTCATCATACCTGATTCATCATTCATCATTCCTGATTCGTCATTCATGATTCCTGATTCATCATTCATGATTCCTGATTCAACATCCCTGATTCCTGATTCATCATTCATCTTTCCTGATTCATCATTCCTGATTCCTGATACGTCATTGATCATTCCTGATTCATCATTCCTGATTCATCATTCCTGATTCATCATTCCTGATTCATCATTCCCGATTCATCATTCCTGATTCATCATTAATCATTCCTGATTCATCATTCATCATTCCTGATGCATCATTCCTGATTCCTGATTCCTGATTCATCATTCCTGATTCATCATTCCTGATTCATCATTCCTGATTCCTGATTCATCATTCCTCATTCCTGATACATCATTCATCATACCTGATTCATCATTCATCATTCCTGATTCGTCATTCATGATTCCTGATTCATCATTCATGATTCCTGATTCAACATCCCTGATTCCTGATTCATCATTCATCTTTCCTGATTCATCATTCCTGATTCCTGATACGTCATTGATCATTCCTGATTCATCATTCCTGATTCATCATTCCTGATTCATCATTCCTGATTCATCATTCCCGATTCATCATTCATCATTCCTGATTCATCATTCCTGATTCCTGATTCCTGATTCATCATTCCTGATTCATCATTCCTGATTCATCATTCCTGATCCCTGATTCATCATTTATCATTCCTGATTCCTGATTCATCATTCCTGATTCCTGATTCATCATTCCTGATTCCTGATTCATCATTCATCATTCCTGATTGATCATTCCTGATTCCTGATTGATCATTCCTGATTCCTGATTGATCATTCCTGATTCCTGATTCATCATTCATCATTCCTGATTCATCATTCTTGATTCCTGATTCATCATTCCTGATTCCTGATTCATCATTCCTCTTTCCTGATTCATCATTCATCATTCCTAATACATCATTCATCATTCCTGATTCATCATTCCTGATTCCTGATTCATCATTCCTGATTCCTGATTCATCATTCCTGATTCCTGATTCATCATTCCTGATTCATCATTCCTGATTCCTGATTCATCATTCCTCATTCCTGATTCATCAATCCTCATTCCTGATTCATCATTCCTGATTCCTGATTGATCATTCCTCATTCCTGATTCATCAATCCTCATTCCTGATTCATCATTCCTGATTCCTGATTCATTATTCCTGATTGATCATTCCTGATTCCTGATTGATCATTCCTGATTCCTGATTCATCATTCATCATTCCTGATTCATCATTCTTGATTCCTGATTCATCATTCCTGATTCATCATTCCTGATTCCTGATTCATCATTCCTGATTCCTGATTCATCATTCATCATTCCTGATTCCTGATTCATCATTGCTGATTCCTGATTCATCATTCATCATTCCTCATTGATCATTCCTTATTCCCGATTCATCATTCCTTATTCCTGATTCATCATTCCTGATTCCTGATTCATCATTCCTGATTCCTGATTCACCATTCCTGATTCCTGATTCATCATTCCTCTTTCCTGATTCATCATTCCTGATTCCTGATACATCATTCATCATTCCTGATTCATCATTCATCATTCCTGATTCATCATTCCTGATTCATCATTCCTGATTCCTGATTCATCAGTCCTGATTCATGATTCACCAATCCTGATTCCTGACTCATCATTCATCATTCCTGATTCCTGATTCATCATTCCTGATTCATCATTCATCATTCCTGATTCATCAATCATCATTCCTGATTCATCATTCCTGCTTCCTGATTCATCATTCCTGATTCCTGATTCATCATTCCTGATTCATGATTCACCATTCCTGATTCGTCATTCATCATTCCTGATTCATCATTCCTGATTCCTGATTCCTGATTCATCATTCCTGATTCCTGATTCCTGATTCATCATTCCTGATTCATCATTCATCATTCCTGATTCATCATTCCTGATTCCTGATTCCTGATTCATCATTCCTGATTCATCATTCCTGATTCATCATTCATCATTCCTGATTCATCATTCCTGATTCCTGATTCCTGATTCATCATTTCTGATTCATCATTCCTGATTCCTGATTCATCATTCCTGATTCCTGATTCATCATTCCTCATTCCTGATACATCATTCATCATACCTGATTCATCATTCATCATTCCTGATTCGTCATTCATGATTCCTGATTCATCATTCATGATTCCTGATTCAACATCCCTGATTCCTGATTCATCATTCATCTTTCCTGATTCATCATTCCTGATTCCTGATACGTCATTGATCATTCCTGATTCATCATTCCTGATTCATCATTCCTGATTCATCATTCCTGATTCATCATTCCCGATTCATCATTCCTGATTCATCATTAATCATTCCTGATTCATCATTCATCATTCCTGATGCATCATTCCTGATTCCTGATTCCTGATTCATCATTCCTGATTCATCATTCCTGATTCATCATTCCTGATTCCTGATTCATCATTCCTCATTCCTGATACATCATTCATCATACCTGATTCATCATTCATCATTCCTGATTCGTCATTCATGATTCCTGATTCATCATTCATGATTCCTGATTCATCATTCATCTTTCCTGATTCATCATTCCTGATTCCTGATACGTCATTGATCATTCCTGATTCATCATTCCTGATTCATCATTCCTGATTCATCATTCCTGATTCATCATTCCCGATTCATCATTCCTGATTCATCATTAATCATTCCTGATTCATCATTCATCATTCCTGATGCATCATTCCTGATTCCTGATTCCTGATTCATCATTCCTGATTCATCATTCCTGATTCATCATTCCTGATTCCTGATTCATCATTCCTCATTCCTGATACATCATTCATCATACCTGATTCATCATTCATCATTCCTGATTCGTCATTCATGATTCCTGATTCATCATTCATGATTCCTGATTCAACATCCCTGATTCCTGATTCATCATTCATCTTTCCTGATTCATCATTCCTGATTCCTGATACGTCATTGATCATTCCTGATTCATCATTCCTGATTCATCATTCCTGATTCATCATTCCTGATTCATCATTCCCGATTCATCATTCATCATTCCTGATTCATCATTCCTGATTCCTGATTCCTGATTCATCATTCCTGATTCATCATTCCTGATTCATCATTCCTGATCCCTGATTCATCATTTATCATTCCTGATTCCTGATTCATCATTCCTGATTCCTGATTCATCATTCCTGATTCCTGATTCATCATTCATCATTCCTGATTGATCATTCCTGATTCCTGATTGATCATTCCTGATTCCTGATTGATCATTCCTGATTCCTGATTCATCATTCATCATTCCTGATTCATCATTCTTGATTCCTGATTCATCATTCCTGATTCCTGATTCATCATTCCTCTTTCCTGATTCATCATTCATCATTCCTAATACATCATTCATCATTCCTGATTCATCATTCCTGATTCCTGATTCATCATTCCTGATTCCTGATTCATCATTCCTGATTCCTGATTCATCATTCCTGATTCATCATTCCTGATTCCTGATTCATCATTCCTCATTCCTGATTCATCAATCCTCATTCCTGATTCATCATTCCTGATTCCTGATTGATCATTCCTCATTCCTGATTCATCAATCCTCATTCCTGATTCATCATTCCTGATTCCTGATTCATTATTCCTGATTGATCATTCCTGATTCCTGATTGATCATTCCTGATTCCTGATTCATCATTCATCATTCCTGATTCATCATTCTTGATTCCTGATTCATCATTCCTGATTCATCATTCCTGATTCCTGATTCATCATTCCTGATTCCTGATTCATCATTCATCATTCCTGATTCCTGATTCATCATTGCTGATTCCTGATTCATCATTCATCATTCCTCATTGATCATTCCTTATTCCCGATTCATCATTCCTTATTCCTGATTCATCATTCCTGATTCCTGATTCATCATTCCTGATTCCTGATTCACCATTCCTGATTCCTGATTCATCATTCCTCTTTCCTGATTCATCATTCCTGATTCCTGATACATCATTCATCATTCCTGATTCATCATTCATCATTCCTGATTCATCATTCCTGATTCATCATTCCTGATTCCTGATTCATCAGTCCTGATTCATGATTCACCAATCCTGATTCCTGACTCATCATTCATCATTCCTGATTCCTGATTCATCATTCCTGATTCATCATTCATCATTCCTGATTCATCAATCATCATTCCTGATTCATCATTCCTGCTTCCTGATTCATCATTCATGATTCCTGATTCATCATTCATGATTCCTGATTCAACATCCCTGATTCCTGATTCATCATTCATCTTTCCTGATTCATCATTCCTGATTCCTGATACGTCATTGATCATTCCTGATTCATCATTCCTGATTCATCATTCCTGATTCATCATTCCTGATTCATCATTCCCGATTCATCATTCATCATTCCTGATTCATCATTCCTGATTCCTGATTCCTGATTCATCATTCCTGATTCATCATTCCTGATTCATCATTCCTGATCCCTGATTCATCATTTATCATTCCTGATTCCTGATTCATCATTCCTGATTCCTGATTCATCATTCCTGATTCCTGATTCATCATTCATCATTCCTGATTGATCATTCCTGATTCCTGATTGATCATTCCTGATTCATCATTCCTGATTCATCATTCCCGATTCATCATTCCTGATTCATCATTAATCATTCCTGATTCATCATTCATCATTCCTGATGCATCATTCCTGATTCCTGATTCCTGATTCATCATTCCTGATTCATCATTCCTGATTCATCATTCCTGATTCCTGATTCATCATTCCTCATTCCTGATACATCATTCATCATACCTGATTCATCATTCATCATTCCTGATTCGTCATTCATGATTCCTGATTCATCATTCATGATTCCTGATTCAACATCCCTGATTCCTGATTCATCATTCCTCTTTCCTGATTCATCATTCCTGATTCCTGATACATCATTCATCATTCCTGATTCATCATTCATCATTCCTGATTCATCATTCCTGATTCATCATTCCTGATTCCTGATTCATCAGTCCTGATTCATGATTCACCAATCCTGATTCCTGACTCATCATTCACCATTCCTGATTCCTGATTCATCATTCCTGATTCATCATTCATCATTCCTGATTCATCAATCATCATTCCTGATTCATCATTCCTGCTTCCTGATTCATCATTCCTGATTCCTGATTCATCATTCCTGATTCATGATTCACCATTCCTGATTCGTCATTCATCATTCCTGATTCATCATTCCTGATTCCTGATTCCTGATTCATCATTCCTGATTCCTGATTCCTGATTCATCATTCCTGATTCATCATTCATCATTCCTGATTCATCATTCCTGATTCCTGATTCCTGATTCATCATTCCTGATTCATCATTCCTGATTCATCATTCATCATTCCTGATTCATCATTCCTGATTCCTGATTCCTGATTCATCATTCCTGATTCATCATTCCTGATTCCTGATTCATCATTCCTGATTCCTGATTCATCATTCCTCATTCCTGATACATCATTCATCATACCTGATTCATCATTCATCATTCCTGATTCGTCATTCATGATTCCTGATTCATCATTCATGATTCCTGATTCAACATCCCTGATTCCTGATTCATCATTCATCTTTCCTGATTCATCATTCCTGATTCCTGATACGTCATTGATCATTCCTGATTCATCATTCCTGATTCATCATTCCTGATTCATCATTCCTGATTCATCATTCCCGATTCATCATTCCTGATTCATCATTAATCATTCCTGATTCATCATTCATCATTCCTGATGCATCATTCCTGATTCCTGATTCCTGATTCATCATTCCTGATTCATCATTCCTGATTCATCATTCCTGATTCCTGATTCATAATTCCTCATTCCTGATACATCATTCATCATACCTGATTCATCATTCATCATTCCTGATTCGTCATTCATGATTCCTGATTCATCATTCATGATTCCTGATTCATCATTCATCTTTCCTGATTCATCATTCCTGATTCCTGATACGTCATTGATCATTCCTGATTCATCATTCCTGATTCATCATTCCTGATTCATCATTCCTGATTCATCATTCCCGATTCATCATTCCTGATTCATCATTAATCATTCCTGATTCATCATTCATCATTCCTGATGCATCATTCCTGATTCCTGATTCCTGATTCATCATTCCTGATTCATCATTCCTGATTCATCATTCCTGATTCCTGATTCATCATTCCTCATTCCTGATACATCATTCATCATACCTGATTCATCATTCATCATTCCTGATTCGTCATTCATGATTCCTGATTCATCATTCATGATTCCTGATTCAACATCCCTGATTCCTGATTCATCATTCATCTTTCCTGATTCATCATTCCTGATTCCTGATACGTCATTGATCATTCCTGATTCATCATTCCTGATTCATCATTCCTGATTCATCATTCCTGATTCATCATTCCCGATTCATCATTCATCATTCCTGATTCATCATTCCTGATTCCTGATTCCTGATTCATCATTCCTGATTCATCATTCCTGATTCATCATTCCTGATCCCTGATTCATCATTTATCATTCCTGATTCCTGATTCATCATTCCTGATTCCTGATTCATCATTCCTGATTCCTGATTCATCATTCATCATTCCTGATTGATCATTCCTGATTCCTGATTGATCATTCCTGATTCCTGATTGATCATTCCTGATTCCTGATTCATCATTCATCATTCCTGATTCATCATTCTTGATTCCTGATTCATCATTCCTGATTCCTGATTCATCATTCCTCTTTCCTGATTCATCATTCATCATTCCTAATACATCATTCATCATTCCTGATTCATCATTCCTGATTCCTGATTCATCATTCCTGATTCCTGATTCATCATTCCTGATTCCTGATTCATCATTCCTGATTCATCATTCCTGATTCCTGATTCATCATTCCTCATTCCTGATTCATCAATCCTCATTCCTGATTCATCATTCCTGATTCCTGATTGATCATTCCTCATTCCTGATTCATCAATCCTCATTCCTGATTCATCATTCCTGATTCCTGATTCATTATTCCTGATTGATCATTCCTGATTCCTGATTGATCATTCCTGATTCCTGATTCATCATTCATCATTCCTGATTCATCATTCTTGATTCCTGATTCATCATTCCTGATTCATCATTCCTGATTCCTGATTCATCATTCCTGATTCCTGATTCATCATTCATCATTCCTGATTCCTGATTCATCATTGCTGATTCCTGATTCATCATTCATCATTCCTCATTGATCATTCCTTATTCCCGATTCATCATTCCTTATTCCTGATTCATCATTCCTGATTCCTGATTCATCATTCCTGATTCCTGATTCACCATTCCTGATTCCTGATTCATCATTCCTCTTTCCTGATTCATCATTCCTGATTCCTGATACATCATTCATCATTCCTGATTCATCATTCATCATTCCTGATTCATCATTCCTGATTCATCATTCCTGATTCCTGATTCATCAGTCCTGATTCATGATTCACCAATCCTGATTCCTGACTCATCATTCATCATTCCTGATTCCTGATTCATCATTCCTGATTCATCATTCATCATTCCTGATTCATCAATCATCATTCCTGATTCATCATTCCTGCTTCCTGATTCATCATTCATGATTCCTGATTCATCATTCATGATTCCTGATTCAACATCCCTGATTCCTGATTCATCATTCATCTTTCCTGATTCATCATTCCTGATTCCTGATACGTCATTGATCATTCCTGATTCATCATTCCTGATTCATCATTCCTGATTCATCATTCCTGATTCATCATTCCCGATTCATCATTCATCATTCCTGATTCATCATTCCTGATTCCTGATTCCTGATTCATCATTCCTGATTCATCATTCCTGATTCATCATTCCTGATCCCTGATTCATCATTTATCATTCCTGATTCCTGATTCATCATTCCTGATTCCTGATTCATCATTCCTGATTCCTGATTCATCATTCATCATTCCTGATTGATGATTCCTGATTCCTGATTGATCATTCCTGATTCATCATTCCTGATTCATCATTCCCGATTCATCATTCCTGATTCATCATTAATCATTCCTGATTCATCATTCATCATTCCTGATGCATCATTCCTGATTCCTGATTCCTGATTCATCATTCCTGATTCATCATTCCTGATTCATCATTCCTGATTCCTGATTCATCATTCCTCATTCCTGATACATCATTCATCATACCTGATTCATCATTCATCATTCCTGATTCGTCATTCATGATTCCTGATTCATCATTCATGATTCCTGATTCAACATCCCTGATTCCTGATTCATCATTCATCTTTCCTGATTCATCATTCATCTTTCCTGATTCATCATTCCTGATTCCTGATACGTCATTGATCATTCCTGATTCATCATTCCTGATTCATCATTCCTGATTCATCATTCCTGATTCATCATTCCCGATTCATCATTCCTGATTCCTGATTCCTGATTCATCATTCCTGATTCATCATTCCTGATTCATCATTCCTGATCCCTGATTCATCATTTATCATTCCTGATTCCTGATTCATCATTCCTGATTCCTGATTCATCATTCCTGATTCCTGATTCATCATTCATCATTCCTGATTGATCATTCCTGATTCCTGATTGATCATTCCTGATTCCTGATTGATCATTCCTGATTCCTGATTCATCATTCATCATTCCTGATTCATCATTCTTGATTCCTGATTCATCATTCCTGATTCCTGATTCATCATTCCTCTTTCCTGATTCATCATTCATCATTCCTAATACATCATTCATCATTCCTGATTCATCATTCCTGATTCCTGATTCATCATTCCTGATTCCTGATTCATCATTCCTGATTCCTGATTCATCATTCCTGATTCATCATTCCTGATTCCTGATTCATCATTCCTCATTCCTGATTCATCAATCCTCATTCCTGATTCATCATTCCTGATTCCTGATTGATCATTCCTCATTCCTGATTCATCAATCCTCATTCCTGATTCCTGATTCATTATTCCTGATTGATCATTCCTGATTCCTGATTGATCATTCCTGATTCCTGATTCATCATTCATCATTCCTGATTCATCATTCTTGATTCCTGATTCATCATTCCTGATTCATCATTCCTGATTCCTGATTCATCATTCCTGATTCCTGATTCATCATTCATCATTCCTGATTCCTGATTCATCATTGCTGATTCCTGATTCATCATTCATCATTCCTCATTGATCATTCCTTATTCCCGATTCATCATTCCTTATTCCTGATTCATCATTCCTGATTCCTGATTCATCATTCCTGATTCCTGATTCACCATTCCTGATTCCTGATTCATCATTCCTCTTTCCTGATTCATCATTCCTGATTCCTGATACATCATTCATCATTCCTGATTCATCATTCATCATTCCTGATTCATCATTCCTGATTCATCATTCCTGATTCCTGATTCATCAGTCCTGATTCATGATTCACCAATCCTGATTCCTGACTCATCATTCATCATTCCTGATTCCTGATTCATCATTCCTGATTCATCATTCATCATTCCTGATTCATCAATCATCATTCCTGATTCATCATTCCTGCTTCCTGATTCATCATTCCTGATTCCTGATTCATCATTCCTGATTCATGATTCACCATTCCTGATTCGTCATTCATCATTCCTGATTCATCATTCCTGATTCCTGATTCCTGATTCATCATTCCTGATTCCTGATTCCTGATTCATCATTCCTGATTCATCATTCATCATTCCTGATTCATCATTCCTGATTCCTGATTCCTGATTCATCATTCCTGATTCATCATTCCTGATTCATCATTCATCATTCCTGATTCATCATTCCTGATTCCTGATTCCTGATTCATCATTCCTGATTCATCATTCCTGATTCCTGATTCATCATTCCTGATTCCTGATTCATCATTCCTCATTCCTGATACATCATTCATCATACCTGATTCATCATTCATCATTCCTGATTCGTCATTCATGATTCCTGATTCATCATTCATGATTCCTGATTCAACATCCCTGATTCCTGATTCATCATTCATCTTTCCTGATTCATCATTCCTGATTCCTGATACGTCATTGATCATTCCTGATTCATCATTCCTGATTCATCATTCCTGATTCATCATTCCTGATTCATCATTCCCGATTCATCATTCCTGATTCATCATTAATCATTCCTGATTCATCATTCATCATTCCTGATGCATCATTCCTGATTCCTGATTCCTGATTCATCATTCCTGATTCATCATTCCTGATTCATCATTCCTGATTCCTGATTCATCATTCCTCATTCCTGATACATCATTCATCATACCTGATTCATCATTCATCATTCCTGATTCGTCATTCATGATTCCTGATTCATCATTCATGATTCCTGATTCATCATTCATCTTTCCTGATTCATCATTCCTGATTCCTGATACGTCATTGATCATTCCTGATTCATCATTCCTGATTCATCATTCCTGATTCATCATTCCTGATTCATCATTCCCGATTCATCATTCCTGATTCATCATTAATCATTCCTGATTCATCATTCATCATTCCTGATGCATCATTCCTGATTCCTGATTCCTGATTCATCATTCCTGATTCATCATTCCTGATTCATCATTCCTGATTCCTGATTCATCATTCCTCATTCCTGATACATCATTCATCATACCTGATTCATCATTCATCATTCCTGATTCGTCATTCATGATTCCTGATTCATCATTCATGATTCCTGATTCAACATCCCTGATTCCTGATTCATCATTCATCTTTCCTGATTCATCATTCCTGATTCCTGATACGTCATTGATCATTCCTGATTCATCATTCCTGATTCATCATTCCTGATTCATCATTCCTGATTCATCATTCCCGATTCATCATTCATCATTCCTGATTCATCATTCCTGATTCCTGATTCCTGATTCATCATTCCTGATTCATCATTCCTGATTCATCATTCCTGATCCCTGATTCATCATTTATCATTCCTGATTCCTGATTCATCATTCCTGATTCCTGATTCATCATTCCTGATTCCTGATTCATCATTCATCATTCCTGATTGATCATTCCTGATTCCTGATTGATCATTCCTGATTCCTGATTGATCATTCCTGATTCCTGATTCATCATTCATCATTCCTGATTCATCATTCTTGATTCCTGATTCATCATTCCTGATTCCTGATTCATCATTCCTCTTTCCTGATTCATCATTCATCATTCCTAATACATCATTCATCATTCCTGATTCATCATTCCTGATTCCTGATTCATCATTCCTGATTCCTGATTCATCATTCCTGATTCCTGATTCATCATTCCTGATTCATCATTCCTGATTCCTGATTCATCATTCCTCATTCCTGATTCATCAATCCTCATTCCTGATTCATCATTCCTGATTCCTGATTGATCATTCCTCATTCCTGATTCATCAATCCTCATTCCTGATTCATCATTCCTGATTCCTGATTCATTATTCCTGATTGATCATTCCTGATTCCTGATTGATCATTCCTGATTCCTGATTCATCATTCATCATTCCTGATTCATCATTCTTGATTCCTGATTCATCATTCCTGATTCATCATTCCTGATTCCTGATTCATCATTCCTGATTCCTGATTCATCATTCATCATTCCTGATTCCTGATTCATCATTGCTGATTCCTGATTCATCATTCATCATTCCTCATTGATCATTCCTTATTCCCGATTCATCATTCCTTATTCCTGATTCATCATTCCTGATTCCTGATTCATCATTCCTGATTCCTGATTCACCATTCCTGATTCCTGATTCATCATTCCTCTTTCCTGATTCATCATTCCTGATTCCTGATACATCATTCATCATTCCTGATTCATCATTCATCATTCCTGATTCATCATTCCTGATTCATCATTCCTGATTCCTGATTCATCAGTCCTGATTCATGATTCACCAATCCTGATTCCTGACTCATCATTCATCATTCCTGATTCCTGATTCATCATTCCTGATTCATCATTCATCATTCCTGATTCATCAATCATCATTCCTGATTCATCATTCCTGCTTCCTGATTCATCATTCCTGATTCCTGATTCATCATTCCTGATTCATGATTCACCATTCCTGATTCGTCATTCATCATTCCTGATTCATCATTCCTGATTCCTGATTCCTGATTCATCATTCCTGATTCCTGATTCCTGATTCATCATTCCTGATTCATCATTCATCATTCCTGATTCATCATTCCTGATTCCTGATTCCTGATTCATCATTCCTGATTCATCATTCCTGATTCATCATTCATCATTCCTGATTCATCATTCCTGATTCCTGATTCCTGATTCATCATTCCTGATTCATCATTCCTGATTCCTGATTCATCATTCCTGATTCCTGATTCATCATTCCTCATTCCTGATACATCATTCATCATACCTGATTCATCATTCATCATTCCTGATTCGTCATTCATGATTCCTGATTCATCATTCATGATTCCTGATTCAACATCCCTGATTCCTGATTCATCATTCATCTTTCCTGATTCATCATTCCTGATTCCTGATACGTCATTGATCATTCCTGATTCATCATTCCTGATTCATCATTCCTGATTCATCATTCCTGATTCATCATTCCCGATTCATCATTCCTGATTCATCATTAATCATTCCTGATTCATCATTCATCATTCCTGATGCATCATTCCTGATTCCTGATTCCTGATTCATCATTCCTGATTCATCATTCCTGATTCATCATTCCTGATTCCTGATTCATCATTCCTCATTCCTGATACATCATTCATCATACCTGATTCATCATTCATCATTCCTGATTCGTCATTCATGATTCCTGATTCATCATTCATGATTCCTGATTCAACATCCCTGATTCCTGATTCATCATTCATCTTTCCTGATTCATCATTCCTGATTCCTGATACGTCATTGATCATTCCTGATTCATCATTCCTGATTCATCATTCCTGATTCATCATTCCTGATTCATCATTCCCGATTCATCATTCATCATTCCTGATTCATCATTCCTGATTCCTGATTCCTGATTCATCATTCCTGATTCCTGATTCATCATTCCTGATTCCTGATTCACCATTCCTGATTCCTGATTCATCATTCCTCTTTCCTGATTCATCATTCCTGATTCCTGATACATCATTCATCATTCCTGATTCATCATTCCTGATTCCTGATTCATCATTCCTGATTCCTGATTGATCATTCCTGATTCATGATTCACCAATCCTGATTCTTGATTCATCATTCCTCTTTCCTGATTCATCATTCCTGATTCCTGATACATCATTCATCATTCCTGATTCATCATTCATCATTCCTGATTCATCATTCCTGATTCCTGATTCATCATTCCTGATTCCTGATTCATCATTCCTGATTCCTGATTCATCATTCCTGATTCCTGATTCATCATTCATCATTCCTGATTCATTATTCCTGATTCATCATTCCTGATTCCTGATTGATCATTCCTCATTCCTGAATCATCATTCCTGATTCATCATTCCTCATTCCTGATTCCTGATTCATCATTCCTGATTCATGATTCACCATTCCTGATTCGTCATTCATCATTCCTGATTCATCATTCCTGATTCCTGATTCCTGATTCATCATTCCTGATTCCTGATTCCTGATTCATCATTCCTGATTCATCATTCATCATTCCTGATTCATCATTCCTGATTCCTGATTCCTGATTCATCATTCCTGATTCATCATTCCTGATTCATCATTCATCATTCCTGATTCATCATTCCTGATTCCTGATTCCTGATTCATCATTCCTGATTCATCATTCCTGATTCCTGATTCATCATTCCTGATTCCTGATTCATCATTCCTCATTCCTGATACATCATTCATCATACCTGATTCATCATTCATCATTCCTGATTCGTCATTCATGATTCCTGATTCATCATTCATGATTCCTGATTCAACATCCCTGATTCCTGATTCATCATTCATCTTTCCTGATTCATCATTCCTGATTCCTGATACGTCATTGATCATTCCTGATTCATCATTCCTGATTCATCATTCCTGATTCATCATTCCTGATTCATCATTCCCGATTCATCATTCCTGATTCATCATTAATCATTCCTGATTCATCATTCATCATTCCTGATGCATCATTCCTGATTCCTGATTCCTGATTCATCATTCCTGATTCATCATTCCTGATTCATCATTCCTGATTCCTGATTCATCATTCCTCATTCCTGATACATCATTCATCATACCTGATTCATCATTCATCATTCCTGATTCGTCATTCATGATTCCTGATTCATCATTCATGATTCCTGATTCAACATCCCTGATTCCTGATTCATCATTCATCTTTCCTGATTCATCATTCCTGATTCCTGATACGTCATTGATCATTCCTGATTCATCATTCCTGATTCATCATTCCTGATTCATCATTCCTGATTCATCATTCCCGATTCATCATTCATCATTCCTGATTCATCATTCCTGATTCCTGATTCCTGATTCATCATTCCTGATTCATCATTCCTGATTCATCATTCCTGATCCCTGATTCATCATTTATCATTCCTGATTCCTGATTCATCATTCCTGATTCCTGATTCATCATTCCTGATTCCTGATTCATCATTCATCATTCCTGATTGATCATTCCTGATTCCTGATTGATCATTCCTGATTCCTGATTGATCATTCCTGATTCCTGATTCATCATTCATCATTCCTGATTCATCATTCTTGATTCCTGATTCATCATTCCTGATTCCTGATTCATCATTCCTCTTTCCTGATTCATCATTCATCATTCCTAATACATCATTCATCATTCCTGATTCATCATTCCTGATTCCTGATTCATCATTCCTGATTCCTGATTCATCATTCCTGATTCCTGATTCATCATTCCTGATTCATCATTCCTGATTCCTGATTCATCATTCCTCATTCCTGATTCATCAATCCTCATTCCTGATTCATCATTCCTGATTCCTGATTGATCATTCCTCATTCCTGATTCATCAATCCTCATTCCTGATTCATCATTCCTGATTCCTGATTCATTATTCCTGATTGATCATTCCTGATTCCTGATTGATCATTCCTGATTCCTGATTCATCATTCATCATTCCTGATTCATCATTCTTGATTCCTGATTCATCATTCCTGATTCATCATTCCTGATTCCTGATTCATCATTCCTGATTCCTGATTCATCATTCATCATTCCTGATTCCTGATTCATCATTGCTGATTCCTGATTCATCATTCATCATTCCTCATTGATCATTCCTTATTCCCGATTCATCATTCCTTATTCCTGATTCATCATTCCTGATTCCTGATTCATCATTCCTGATTCCTGATTCACCATTCCTGATTCCTGATTCATCATTCCTCTTTCCTGATTCATCATTCCTGATTCCTGATACATCATTCATCATTCCTGATTCATCATTCATCATTCCTGATTCATCATTCCTGATTCCTGATTCATCATTCCTGATTCCTGATTCATCATTCCTGATTCCTGATTCATCATTCCTGATTCCTGATTCATCATTCATCATTCCTGATTCATTATTCCTGATTCATCATTCCTGATTCCTGATTGATCATTCCTCATTCCTGAATCATCATTCCTGATTCATCATTCCTCATTCCTGATTCCTGATTCATCATTCCTGATTCATGATTCACCATTCCTGATTCCTGATTCATCATTCCTCTTTCCTGATTCATCATTCCTGATTCCTGATTCATCATTCATCATTCCTGATTCATCATTCCTGATTCATCATTCCTGATTCATCATTCCTGATTCCTGATTCATCAGTCCTGATTCATGATTCACCAATCCTGATTCCTGACTCATCATTCATCATTCCTGATTCCTGATTCATCATTCCTGATTCATCATTCATCATTCCTGATTCATCAATCATCATTCCTGATTCATCATTCCTGCTTCCTGATTCATCATTCCTGATTCCTGATTCATCATTCCTGATTCATGATTCACCATTCCTGATTCGTCATTCATCATTCCTGATTCATCATTCCTGATTCCTGATTCCTGATTCATCATTCCTGATTCCTGATTCCTGATTCATCATTCCTGATTCATCATTCATCATTCCTGATTCATCATTCCTGATTCCTGATTCCTGATTCATCATTCCTGATTCATCATTCCTGATTCATCATTCATCATTCCTGATTCATCATTCCTGATTCCTGATTCCTGATTCATCATTCCTGATTCATCATTCCTGATTCCTGATTCATCATTCCTGATTCCTGATTCATCATTCCTCATTCCTGATACATCATTCATCATACCTGATTCATCATTCATCATTCCTGATTCGTCATTCATGATTCCTGATTCATCATTCATGATTCCTGATTCAACATCCCTGATTCCTGATTCATCATTCATCTTTCCTGATTCATCATTCCTGATTCCTGATACGTCATTGATCATTCCTGATTCATCATTCCTGATTCATCATTCCTGATTCATCATTCCTGATTCATCATTCCCGATTCATCATTCCTGATTCATCATTAATCATTCCTGATTCATCATTCATCATTCCTGATGCATCATTCCTGATTCCTGATTCCTGATTCATCATTCCTGATTCATCATTCCTGATTCATCATTCCTGATTCCTGATTCATCATTCCTCATTCCTGATACATCATTCATCATACCTGATTCATCATTCATCATTCCTGATTCGTCATTCATGATTCCTGATTCATCATTCATGATTCCTGATTCAACATCCCTGATTCCTGATTCATCATTCATCTTTCCTGATTCATCATTCCTGATTCCTGATACGTCATTGATCATTCCTGATTCATCATTCCTGATTCATCATTCCTGATTCATCATTCCTGATTCATCATTCCCGATTCATCATTCATCATTCCTGATTCATCATTCCTGATTCCTGATTCCTGATTCATCATTCCTGATTCATCATTCCTGATTCATCATTCCTGATCCCTGATTCATCATTTATCATTCCTGATTCCTGATTCATCATTCCTGATTCCTGATTCATCATTCCTGATTCCTGATTCATCATTCATCATTCCTGATTGATCATTCCTGATTCCTGATTGATCATTCCTGATTCCTGATTGATCATTCCTGATTCCTGATTCATCATTCATCATTCCTGATTCATCATTCTTGATTCCTGATTCATCATTCCTGATTCCTGATTCATCATTCCTCTTTCCTGATTCATCATTCATCATTCCTAATACATCATTCATCATTCCTGATTCATCATTCCTGATTCCTGATTCATCATTCCTGATTCCTGATTCATCATTCCTGATTCCTGATTCATCATTCCTGATTCATCATTCCTGATTCCTGATTCATCATTCCTCATTCCTGATTCATCAATCCTCATTCCTGATTCATCATTCCTGATTCCTGATTGATCATTCCTCATTCCTGATTCATCAATCCTCATTCCTGATTCATCATTCCTGATTCCTGATTCATTATTCCTGATTGATCATTCCTGATTCCTGATTGATCATTCCTGATTCCTGATTCATCATTCATCATTCCTGATTCATCATTCTTGATTCCTGATTCATCATTCCTGATTCCTGATTCATCATTCCTGATTCCTGATTCATCATTCATCATTCCTGATTCCTGATTCATCATTGCTGATTCCTGATTCATCATTCATCATTCCTCATTGATCATTCCTTATTCCCGATTCATCATTCCTTATTCCTGATTCATCATTCCTGATTCCTGATTCATCATTCCTGATTCCTGATTCACCATTCCTGATTCCTGATTCATCATTCCTCTTTCCTGATTCATCATTCCTGATTCCTGATACATCATTCATCATTCCTGATTCATCATTCATCATTCCTGATTCATCATTCCTGATTCATCATTCCTGATTCCTGATTCATCAGTCCTGATTCATGATTCACCAATCCTGATTCCTGACTCATCATTCATCATTCCTGATTCCTGATTCATCATTCCTGATTCATCATTCATCATTCCTGATTCATCAATCATCATTCCTGATTCATCATTCCTGCTTCCTGATTCATCATTCCTGATTCCTGATTCATCATTCCTGATTCATGATTCACCATTCCTGATTCGTCATTCATCATTCCTGATTCATCATTCCTGATTCCTGATTCCTGATTCATCATTCCTGATTCCTGATTCCTGATTCATCATTCCTGATTCATCATTCATCATTCCTGATTCATCATTCCTGATTCCTGATTCCTGATTCATCATTCCTGATTCATCATTCCTGATTCATCATTCATCATTCCTGATTCATCATTCCTGATTCCTGATTCCTGATTCATCATTCCTGATTCATCATTCCTGATTCCTGATTCATCATTCCTGATTCCTGATTCATCATTCCTCATTCCTGATACATCATTCATCATTCCTGATTCGTCATTCATGATTCCTGATTCATCATTCATGATTCCTGATTCAACATCCCTGATTCCTGATTCATCATTCATCTTTCCTGATTCATCATTCCTGATTCCTGATACGTCATTGATCATTCCTGATTCATCATTCCTGATTCATCATTCCTGATTCATCATTCCTGATTCATCATTCCCGATTCATCATTCCTGATTCATCATTAATCATTCCTGATTCATCATTCATCATTCCTGATGCATCATTCCTGATTCCTGATTCCTGATTCATCATTCCTGATTCATCATTCCTGATTCATCATTCCTGATTCCTGATTCATCATTCCTCATTCCTGATACATCATTCATCATACCTGATTCATCATTCATCATTCCTGATTCGTCATTCATGATTCCTGATTCATCATTCATGATTCCTGATTCAACATCCCTGATTCCTGATTCATCATTCATCTTTCCTGATTCATCATTCCTGATTCCTGATACGTCATTGATCATTCCTGATTCATCATTCCTGATTCATCATTCCTGATTCATCATTCCTGATTCATCATTCCCGATTCATCATTCATCATTCCTGATTCATCATTCCTGATTCCTGATTCCTGATTCATCATTCCTGATTCCTGATTCATCATTCCTGATTCCTGATTCACCATTCCTGATTCCTGATTCATCATTCCTCTTTCCTGATTCATCATTCCTGATTCCTGATACATCATTCATCATTCCTGATTCCTGATTCATCATTCCTGATTCATCATTCCTGATTCCTGATTCATCATTCCTGATTCCTGATTCATCATTCCTCATTCCTGATACATCATTCATCATTCCTGATTCGTCATTCATGATTCCTGATTCATCATTCATCATTCCTGATTCAACATCCCTGATTCCTGATTCATCATTCATCTTTCCTGATTCATCATTCCTGATTCCTGATACGTCATTGATCATTCCTGATTCATCATTCCTGATTCATCATTCCTGATTCATCATTCCTGATTCATCATTCCCGATTCATCATTCCTGATTCATCATTAATCATTCCTGATTCATCATTCATCATTCCTGATGCATCATTCCTGATTCCTGATTCCTGATTCATCATTCCTGATTCATCATTCCTGATTCATCATTCCTGATTCCTGATTCATCATTCCTCATTCCTGATACATCATTCATCATACCTGATTCATCATTCATCATTCCTGATTCGTCATTCATGATTCCTGATTCATCATTCATGATTCCTGATTCAACATCCCTGATTCCTGATTCATCATTCATCTTTCCTGATTCATCATTCCTGATTCCTGATACGTCATTGATCATTCCTGATTCATCATTCCTGATTCATCATTCCTGATTCATCATTCCTGATTCATCATTCCCGATTCATCATTCATCATTCCTGATTCATCATTCCTGATTCCTGATTCCTGATTCATCATTCCTGATTCCTGATTCATCATTCCTGATTCCTGATTCACCATTCCTGATTCCTGATTCATCATTCCTCTTTCCTGATTCATCATTCCTGATTCCTGATACATCATTCATCATTCCTGATTCATCATTCCTGATTCCTGATTCATCATTCCTGATTCCTGATTGATCATTCCTGATTCATGATTCACCAATCCTGATTCTTGATTCATCATTCCTCTTTCCTGATTCATCATTCCTGATTCCTGATACATCATTCATCATTCCTGATTCATCATTCATCATTCCTGATTCATCATTCCTGATTCCTGATTCATCATTCCTGATTCCTGATTCATCATTCCTGATTCCTGATTCATCATTCCTGATTCCTGATTCATCATTCATCATTCCTGATTCATTATTCCTGATTCATCATTCCTGATTCCTGATTGATCATTCCTCATTCCTGAATCATCATTCCTGATTCATCATTCCTCATTCCTGATTCCTGATTCATCATTCCTGATTCATGATTCACCATTCCTGATTCGTCATTCATCATTCCTGATTCATCATTCCTGATTCCTGATTCCTGATTCATCATTCCTGATTCCTGATTCCTGATTCATCATTCCTGATTCATCATTCATCATTCCTGATTCATCATTCCTGATTCCTGATTCCTGATTCATCATTCCTGATTCATCATTCCTGATTCATCATTCATCATTCCTGATTCATCATTCCTGATTCCTGATTCCTGATTCATCATTCCTGATTCATCATTCCTGATTCCTGATTCATCATTCCTGATTCCTGATTCATCATTCCTCATTCCTGATACATCATTCATCATACCTGATTCATCATTCATCATTCCTGATTCGTCATTCATGATTCCTGATTCATCATTCATGATTCCTGATTCAACATCCCTGATTCCTGATTCATCATTCATCTTTCCTGATTCATCATTCCTGATTCCTGATACGTCATTGATCATTCCTGATTCATCATTCCTGATTCATCATTCCTGATTCATCATTCCTGATTCATCATTCCCGATTCATCATTCATCATTCCTGATTCATCATTCCTGATTCCTGATTCCTGATTCATCATTCCTGATTCATCATTCCTGATTCATCATTCCTGATCCCTGATTCATCATTTATCATTCCTAATACATCATTCATCATTCCTGATTCATCATTCCCGATTCATCATTCATCATTCCTGATTCATCATTCCTGATTCCTGATTCCTGATTCATCATTCCTGATTCATCATTCCTGATTCATCATTCCTGATCCCTGATTCATCATTCATCATTCCTAATACATCATTCATCATTCCTGATTCATCATTCCTGATTCCTGATTCATCATTCCTGATTCCTGATTCATCATTCCTGATTCCTGATTCATCATTCCTGATTCATCATTCCTGATTCCTGATTCATCATTCCTCATTCCTGATTCATCAATCCTCATTCCTGATTCATCATTCCTGATTCCTGATTGATCATTCCTCATTCCTGATTCATCAATCCTCATTCCTGATTCATCATTCCTGATTCCTGATTCATTATTCCTGATTGATCATTCCTGATTCCTGATTGATCATTCCTGATTCCTGATTCATCATTCATCATTCCTGATTCATCATTCTTGATTCCTGATTCATCATTCCTGATTCATCATTCCTGATTCCTGATTCATCATTCCTGATTCCTGATTCATCATTCATCATTCCTGATTCCTGATTCATCATTGCTGATTCCTGATTCATCATTCATCATTCCTCATTGATCATTCCTTATTCCCGATTCATCATTCCTTATTCCTGATTCATCATTCCTGATTCCTGATTCATCATTCCTGATTCCTGATTCACCATTCCTGATTCCTGATTCATCATTCCTCTTTCCTGATTCATCATTCCTGATTCCTGATACATCATTCATCATTCCTGATTCATCATTCATCATTCCTGATTCATCATTCCTGATTCATCATTCCTGATTCCTGATTCCTGATTCATCATTCCTGATTCCTGATTCATCATTCCTGATTCCTGATTCACCATTCCTGATTCCTGATTCATCATTCCTCTTTCCTGATTCATCATTCCTGATTCCTGATACATCATTCATCATTCCTGATTCCTGATTCATCATTCCTGATTCATCATTCCTGATTCCTGATTCATCATTCCTGATTCCTGATTCATCATTCCTCATTCCTGATACATCATTCATCATTCCTGATTCGTCATTCATGATTCCTGATTCATCATTCATCATTCCTGATTCAACATCCCTGATTCCTGATTCATCATTCATCTTTCCTGATTCATCATTCCTGATTCCTGATACGTCATTGATCATTCCTGATTCATCATTCCTGATTCATCATTCCTGATTCATCATTCCTGATTCATCATTCCCGATTCATCATTCCTGATTCATCATTAATCATTCCTGATTCATCATTCATCATTCCTGATGCATCATTCCTGATTCCTGATTCCTGATTCATCATTCCTGATTCATCATTCCTGATTCATCATTCCTGATTCCTGATTCATCATTCCTCATTCCTGATACATCATTCATCATACCTGATTCATCATTCATCATTCCTGATTCGTCATTCATGATTCCTGATTCATCATTCATGATTCCTGATTCAACATCCCTGATTCCTGATTCATCATTCATCTTTCCTGATTCATCATTCCTGATTCCTGATACGTCATTGATCATTCCTGATTCATCATTCCTGATTCATCATTCCTGATTCATCATTCCTGATTCATCATTCCCGATTCATCATTCATCATTCCTGATTCATCATTCCTGATTCCTGATTCCTGATTCATCATTCCTGATTCCTGATTCATCATTCCTGATTCCTGATTCACCATTCCTGATTCCTGATTCATCATTCCTCTTTCCTGATTCATCATTCCTGATTCCTGATACATCATTCATCATTCCTGATTCATCATTCCTGATTCCTGATTCATCATTCCTGATTCCTGATTGATCATTCCTGATTCATGATTCACCAATCCTGATTCTTGATTCATCATTCCTCTTTCCTGATTCATCATTCCTGATTCCTGATACATCATTCATCATTCCTGATTCATCATTCATCATTCCTGATTCATCATTCCTGATTCCTGATTCATCATTCCTGATTCCTGATTCATCATTCCTGATTCCTGATTCATCATTCCTGATTCCTGATTCATCATTCATCATTCCTGATTCATTATTCCTGATTCATCATTCCTGATTCCTGATTGATCATTCCTCATTCCTGAATCATCATTCCTGATTCATCATTCCTCATTCCTGATTCCTGATTCATCATTCCTGATTCATGATTCACCATTCCTGATTCGTCATTCATCATTCCTGATTCATCATTCCTGATTCCTGATTCCTGATTCATCATTCCTGATTCCTGATTCCTGATTCATCATTCCTGATTCATCATTCATCATTCCTGATTCATCATTCCTGATTCCTGATTCCTGATTCATCATTCCTGATTCATCATTCCTGATTCATCATTCATCATTCCTGATTCATCATTCCTGATTCCTGATTCCTGATTCATCATTCCTGATTCATCATTCCTGATTCCTGATTCATCATTCCTGATTCCTGATTCATCATTCCTCATTCCTGATACATCATTCATCATACCTGATTCATCATTCATCATTCCTGATTCGTCATTCATGATTCCTGATTCATCATTCATGATTCCTGATTCAACATCCCTGATTCCTGATTCATCATTCATCTTTCCTGATTCATCATTCCTGATTCCTGATACGTCATTGATCATTCCTGATTCATCATTCCTGATTCATCATTCCTGATTCATCATTCCTGATTCATCATTCCCGATTCATCATTCATCATTCCTGATTCATCATTCCTGATTCCTGATTCCTGATTCATCATTCCTGATTCATCATTCCTGATTCATCATTCCTGATCCCTGATTCATCATTTATCATTCCTAATACATCATTCATCATTCCTGATTCATCATTCCCGATTCATCATTCATCATTCCTGATTCATCATTCCTGATTCCTGATTCCTGATTCATCATTCCTGATTCATCATTCCTGATTCATCATTCCTGATCCCTGATTCATCATTCATCATTCCTAATACATCATTCATCATTCCTGATTCATCATTCCTGATTCCTGATTCATCATTCCTGATTCCTGATTCATCATTCCTGATTCCTGATTCATCATTCCTGATTCATCATTCCTGATTCCTGATTCATCATTCCTCATTCCTGATTCATCAATCCTCATTCCTGATTCATCATTCCTGATTCCTGATTGATCATTCCTCATTCCTGATTCATCAATCCTCATTCCTGATTCATCATTCCTGATTCCTGATTCATTATTCCTGATTGATCATTCCTGATTCCTGATTGATCATTCCTGATTCCTGATTCATCATTCATCATTCCTGATTCATCATTCTTGATTCCTGATTCATCATTCCTGATTCATCATTCCTGATTCCTGATTCATCATTCCTGATTCCTGATTCATCATTCATCATTCCTGATTCCTGATTCATCATTGCTGATTCCTGATTCATCATTCATCATTCCTCATTGATCATTCCTTATTCCCGATTCATCATTCCTTATTCCTGATTCATCATTCCTGATTCCTGATTCATCATTCCTGATTCCTGATTCACCATTCCTGATTCCTGATTCATCATTCCTCTTTCCTGATTCATCATTCCTGATTCCTGATACATCATTCATCATTCCTGATTCATCATTCATCATTCCTGATTCATCATTCCTGATTCATCATTCCTGATTCCTGATTCATCATTCATGATTCCTGATTCAACATCCCTGATTCCTGACTCATCATTCATCTTTCCTGATTCATCATTCCTGATTCCTGATACGTCATTGATCATTCCTGATTCATCATTCCTGATTCATCATTCCTGATTCATCATTCCTGATTCATCATTCCCGATTCATCATTCCTGATTCATCATTAATCATTCCTGATTCATCATTCATCATTCCTGATGCATCATTCCTGATTCCTGATTCCTGATTCATCATTCCTGATTCATCATTCCTGATTCATCATTCCTGATTCCTGATTCATCATTCCTCATTCCTGATACATCATTCATCATACCTGATTCATCATTCATCATTCCTGATTCGTCATTCATGATTCCTGATTCATCATTCATGATTCCTGATTCAACATCCCTGATTCCTGATTCATCATTCATCTTTCCTGATTCATCATTCCTGATTCCTGATACGTCATTGATCATTCCTGATTCATCATTCCTGATTCATCATTCCTGATTCATCATTCCTGATTCATCATTCCCGATTCATCATTCATCATTCCTGATTCATCATTCCTGATTCCTGATTCCTGATTCATCATTCCTGATTCCTGATTCATCATTCCTGATTCCTGATTCACCATTCCTGATTCCTGATTCATCATTCCTCTTTCCTGATTCATCATTCCTGATTCCTGATACATCATTCATCATTCCTGATTCATCATTCCTGATTCCTGATTGATCATTCCTGATTCCTGATTGATCATTCCTGATTCATGATTCACCAATCCTGATTCTTGATTCATCATTCCTCTTTCCTGATTCATCATTCCTGATTCCTGATACATCATTCATCATTCCTGATTCATCATTCATCATTCCTGATTCATCATTCCTGATTCCTGATTCATCATTCCTGATTCCTGATTCATCATTCCTGATTCCTGATTCATCATTCCTGATTCCTGATTCATCATTCATCATTCCTGATTCATTATTCCTGATTCATCATTCCTGATTCCTGATTGATCATTCCTCATTCCTGAATCATCATTCCTGATTCATCATTCCTCATTCCTGATTCCTGATTCATCATTCCTGATTCATGATTCACCATTCCTGATTCGTCATTCATCATTCCTGATTCATCATTCCTGATTCCTGATTCCTGATTCATCATTCCTGATTCCTGATTCCTGATTCATCATTCCTGATTCATCATTCATCATTCCTGATTCATCATTCCTGATTCCTGATTCCTGATTCATCATTCCTGATTCATCATTCCTGATTCATCATTCATCATTCCTGATTCATCATTCCTGATTCCTGATTCCTGATTCATCATTCCTGATTCATCATTCCTGATTCCTGATTCATCATTCCTGATTCCTGATTCATCATTCCTCATTCCTGATACATCATTCATCATACCTGATTCATCATTCATCATTCCTGATTCGTCATTCATGATTCCTGATTCATCATTCATGATTCCTGATTCAACATCCCTGATTCCTGATTCATCATTCATCTTTCCTGATTCATCATTCCTGATTCCTGATACGTCATTGATCATTCCTGATTCATCATTCCTGATTCATCATTCCTGATTCATCATTCCTGATTCATCATTCCCGATTCATCATTCATCATTCCTGATTCATCATTCCTGATTCCTGATTCCTTGATTCCTGATTCATCATTCCTGATTCATCATTCCCTGATTCACTCATTCCTGATCCCTGATTCATCATTTATCATTCCTGATTCCTGATTCATCATTCCTGATTCCTGATTCATCATTCCTGATTCCTGAATCATCATTCATCATTCCTGATTGATCATTCCTGATTCCTGATTGATCATTCCTGATTCCTGATTGATCATTCCTGATTCCTGATTCATCATTCATCATTCCTGATTCATCATTCTTGATTCCTGATTCATCATCCTGATTCCTGATTCATCATTCCTCTTTCCTGATTCATCATTCATCATTCCTAATACATCATTCATCATTCCTGATTCAATCATTCCTGATTCCTGATTCATCATTCCTGATTCCTGATTCATCATTCCTGATTCATCATTCCTGATTCCTGATTCATCATTCCTCATTCCTGATTCATCAATCCTCATTCTGATTCATCATTCCTGATTCCTGATTGATCATTCCTCATTCCTGATTCATCAATCCTCATTCCTGATTCATCATTCCTGATTCCTGATTCATTATTCCTGATTGGTCATTCCTGATTCCTGATTGATCATTCCTGATTCCTGATTCATCATTCATCATTCCTGATTCATCATTCTTGATTCCTGATTCATCATTCCTGATTCATCATTCCTGATTCCTGATTCATCATTCCTGATTCCCTGATTCATCATTCATCATTCCTGATTCCTGATTCATCATTGCTGATTCCTGATTCATCATTCATCATTCCTCATTGATCATTCCTTATTCCCGATTCATCATTCCTTATTCCTGATTCATCATTCCTGATTCCTGATTCATCATTCCTGATTCCTGATTCACCATTCCTGATTCCTGATTCATCATTCCTCTTTCCTGATTCATCATTCCTGATTCCTGATACATCATCATCATTCCTGATTCATCATTCATCATTCCTGATTCATCATTCCTGATTCATCATTCCTGATTCCTGATTCATCAGTCCTGATTCATGATTCACCAATCCTGATTCCTGACTCATCATTCATCATTCCTGATTCCTGATTCATCATTCCTGATTCATCATTCATCATTCCTGATTCATCAATCATCATTCCTGATTCATCATTCCTGCTTCCCTGATTCATCATTCCTGATTCCTGATTCATCATTCCTGATTCATGATTCACCATTCCTGATTCGTCATTCATCATTCCTGATTCATCATTCCTGATTCCTGATTCCTGATTCATCATTCCTGATTCCTGATTCCTGATTCATCATTCCTGATTCATCATTCATCATTCCTGATTCATCATTCCTGATTCCTGATTCCTGATTCATCATTCCTGATTCATCATTCCTGATTCATCATTCATCATTCCTGATTCATCATTCCTGATTCCTGATTCCTGATTCATCATTCCTGATTCATCATTCCTGATTCCTGATTCATCATTCCTGATTCCTGATTCATCATTCCTCATCCTGATACATCATTCATCATACCTGATTCATCATTCATCATTCCTGATTCGTCATTCATGATTCCTGATTCATCATTCATGATTCCTGATTCAATATCCCTGATTCCTGATTCATCATTCATCTTTCCTGATTCATCATTCCTGATTCCTGATACGTTCATTGATCATTCCTGATTCATCATTCCTGATTCATCATTCCTGATTCATCATTCCTGATTCATCATTCCCGATTCATCATTCCTGATTCATCATTAATCATTCCTGATTCATCATTCATCATTCCTGATGCATCATTCCTGATTCCTGATTCCTGATTCATCATTCCTGATTCATCATTCCTGATTCATCATTCCTGATTCCTGATTCATCATTCCTCATTCCTGATACATCATTCATCATACCTGATTCATCATTCATCATTCCTGATTCGTCATTCATGATTCCTGATTCATCATTCATGATTCCTGATTCAACATCCCTGATTCCTGATTCATCATTCATCTTTCCTGATTCATCATTCCTGATTCCCTGATACGTCCATTGATCATTCCTGATTCATCATTCCTGATTCATCATTCCTGATTCCATCATTCCTGATTCATCATTCCCGATTCATCATTCATCATTCCTGATTCATCATTCCTGATTCCTGATTCCTGATTCATCATTCCTGATTCCTGATTCATCATTCCTGATTCCTGATTCACCATTCCTGATTTCCTGATTCATCATTCCTCTTTCCTGATTCATCATTCCTGATTCCTGATACATCATTCATCATTCCTGATTCATCATTCCTGATTCCTGATTCATCATTCCTGACTCCTGATTGATCATTCCTGATTCATGATTCACCAATCCTGATTCTTGATTCATCATTCCTCTTTCCTGATTCATCATTCCTGATTCCTGATACATCATTCATCATTCCTGATTCATCATTCATCATTCCTGATTCATCATTCCTGATTCCTGATTCATCATTCCTGATTCCTGATTCATCATTCCTGATTCCTGATTCATCATTCCTGATTCCTGATTCATCATTCATCATTCCTGATTCATTATTCCTGATTCATCATTCCTGATTCCTGATTGATCATTCCTCATTCCTGAATCATCATTCCTGATTCATCATTCCTCATTCCTGATTCCTGATTCATCATTCCTGATTCATGATTCACCATTCCTGATTCGTCATTCATCATTCCTGATTCATCATTCCTGATTCCTGATTCCTGATTCATCATTCCTGATTCCTGATTCCTGATTCATCATTCCCTGATTCATCATTCATCATTCCTGATTCATCATTCCTGATTCCTGATTCCTGATTCCTGATTCATCATTCCTGATTCCATCATTCCTGATTCATCATTCATCATTCCTGATTCATCATTCCTGATTCCTGATTCCTGATTCATCATTCCTGATTCATCATTCCTGATTCCTGATTCATCATTCCTGATTCCTGATTCATCATTCCTCATTCCTGATACATCATTCATCATACCTGATTCATCATTCATCCATTCCTGATTCGTCATTCATGATTCCTGATTCATCATTCATGATTCCTGATTCAACATCCCTGATTCCTGATTCATCATTCATCTTTCCTGATTCATCATTCCTGATTCCTGATACGTCATTGATCATTCCTGATTCATCATTCCTGATTCATCATTCCTGATTCATCATTCCTGATTCATCATTCCCGATTCATCAATTCCTGATTCATCATTAATCATTCCTGATTCATCATTCATCATTCCTGATGCATCATTCCTGATTCCTGATTCCTGTTTCATCATTCCTGATTCATCATTCCTGATTCATCATTCCTGATTCCTGATTCATCATTCCTCATTCCTGATACATCATTCATCATACCTGATTCATCATTCATCATTCTGATTCGTCATTCATGATTCCTGATTCATCATTCATGATTCCTGATTCAACATCCCTGATTCCTGATTCATCATTCATCTTCCTGATTCAATCATTCCTGATTCCTGATACGTCATTGATCATTCCTGATTCATCATTCCTGATTCATCATTCCTGATTCATCATTCCTGATTCATCATTCCCGATTCATCATTCCTGATTCATCATTAATCATTCCTGATTCAATCAGTCATCATTCCTGATGCATCATTCCGATTCCTGATTCCTGTTCATCATTCCTGATTCATCATTCCTGATCTCATCATTCCTGATTCCTGATTCATCATTCCTCATTCCTGATACATCATTCATCATACCTGATTCATCATTCATCATTCCTGATTCGTCATTCATGATTCCTGATTCATCATTCATGATTCCTGATTCAACATCCCTGATTCCTGATTCATCATTTCATCTTTCCTGATTCATCATTCCTGATTCCTGATACGTCATTGATCATTCCTGATTCATCATTCCTGATTCATCATTTCCTGATTCGATTCATCATTCCCGATTCATCATTCATCATTCCTGATTCATCATTCCTGATTCCTGATTCCTGATTCATCATTCCTGATTCCTGATTCATCATTCCTGATTCCTGATTCACCATTCCTGATTCCTGATTCATCATTCCTCTTTCCTGATTCATCATTCCTGATTCCTGATACATCATTCATCATTCCTGATTCATCATTCCTGATTCCTGATTCATCATTCCTGATTCCTGATTGATCATTCCTGATTCATGATTCACCAATCCTGATTCTTGATTCATCATTCCTCTTTCCTGATTCATCATTCCTGATTCCTGATACATCATTCATCATTCCTGATTCATCATTCATCATTCCTGATTCATCATTCCTGATTCCTGATTCATCATTCCTGATTCCTGATTCATCATTCCTGATTCCTGATTCATCATTCCTGATTCCTGATTCATCATTCATCATTCCTGATTCATTATTCCTGATTCATCATTCCTGATTCCTGATTGATCATTCCTCATTCCTGAATCATCATTCCTGATTCATCATTCCTCATTCCTGATTCCTGATTCATCATTCCTGATTCATGATTCACCATTCCTGATTTCTGATTCATCATTCCTCTTTCCTGATTCATCATTCCTGATTCCTGATTCATCATTCATCATTCCTGATTCATCATTCCTGATTCATCATTCCTGATTCATCATTCCTGATTCCTGATTCATCAGTCCTGATTCATGATTCACCAATCCTGATTCCTGACTCATCATTCATCATTCCTGATTCCTGATTCATCATTCCTGATTCATCATTCATCATTCCTGATTCATCAATCATCATTCCTGATTCATCATTCCTGCTTCCTGATTCATCATTCCTGATTCCTGATTCATCATTCCTGATTCATGATTCACCATTCCTGATTCGTCATTCATCATTCCTGATTCATCATTCCTGATTCCTGATTCCTGATTCATCATTCCTGATTCCTGATTCCTGATTCATCATTCCTGATTCATCATTCATCATTCCTGATTCATCATTCCTGATTCCTGATTCCTGATTCATCATTCCTGATTCATCATTCCTGATTCATCATTCATCATTCCTGATTCATCATTCCTGATTCCTGATTCCTGATTCATCATTCCTGATTCATCATTCCTGATTCCTGATTCATCATTCCTGATTCCTGATTCATCATTCCTCATTCCTGATACATCATTCATCATACCTGATTCATCATTCATCATTCCTGATTCGTCATTCATGATTCCTGATTCATCATTCATGATTCCTGATTCAACATCCCTGATTCCTGATTCATCATTCATCTTTCCTGATTCATCATTCCTGATTCCTGATACGTCATTGATCATTCCTGATTCATCATTCCTGATTCATCATTCCTGATTCATCATTCCTGATTCATCATTCCCGATTCATCATTCCTGATTGATCATTAATCATTCCTGATTCATCATTCATCATTCCTGATGCATCATTCCTGATTCCTGATTCCTGATTCATCATTCCTGATTCATCATTCCTGATTCATCATTCCTGATTCCTGATTCATCATTCCTCATTCCTGATACATCATTCATCATACCTGATTCATCATTCATCATTCCTGATTCGTCATTCATGATTCCTGATTCATCATTCATGATTCCTGATTCAACATCCCTGATTCCTGATTCATCATTCATCTTTCCTGATTCATCATTCCTGATTCCTGATACGTCATTGATCATTCCTGATTCATCATTCCTGATTCATCATTCCTGATTCATCATTCCTGATTCATCATTCCCGATTCATCATTCATCATTCCTGATTCATCATTCCTGATTCCTGATTCCTGATTCATCATTCCTGATTCATCATTCCTGATTCATCATTCCTGATCCCTGATTCATCATTTATCATTCCTGATTCCTGATTCATCATTCCTGATTCCTGATTCATCATTCCTGATTCCTGATTCATCATTCATCATTCCTGATTGATCATTCCTGATTCCTGATTGATCATTCCTGATTCCTGATTGATCATTCCTGATTCCTGATTCATCATTCATCATTCCTGATTCATCATTCTTGATTCCTGATTCATCATTCCTGATTCCTGATTCATCATTCCTCTTTCCTGATTCATCATTCATCATTCCTAATACATCATTCATCATTCCTGATTCATCATTCCTGATTCCTGATTCATCATTCCTGATTCCTGATTCATCATTCCTGATTCCTGATTCATCATTCCTGATTCATCATTCCTGATTCCTGATTCATCATTCCTCATTCCTGATTCATCAATCCTCATTCCTGATTCATCATTCATGATTCCTGATTCAACATCCCTGATTCCTGATTCATCATTCATCTTTCCTGATTCATCATTCCTGATTCCTGATACGTCATTGATCATTCCTGATTCATCATTCCTGATTCATCATTCCTGATTCATCATTCCTGATTCATCATTCCCGATTCATCATTCATCATTCCTGATTCATCATTCCTGATTCCTGATTCCTGATTCATCATTCCTGATTCCTGATTCATCATTCCTGATTCCTGATTCACCATTCCTGATTCCTGATTCATCATTCCTCTTTCCTGATTCATCATTCCTGATTCCTGATACATCATTCATCATTCCTGATTCATCATTCCTGATTCCTGATTCATCATTCCTGATTCCTGATTGATCATTCCTGATTCATGATTCACCAATCCTGATTCTTGATTCATCATTCCTCTTTCCTGATTCATCATTCCTGATTCATCATTCCTGATTCATCATTCCTGATTCCTGATTCATCATTCCTCATTCCTGATACATCATTCATCATACCTGATTCATCATTCATCATTCCTGATTCGTCATTCATGATTCCTGATTCATCATTCATGATTCCTGATTCAACATCCCTGATTCCTGATTCATCATTCATCTTTCCTGATTCATCATTCCTGATTCCTGATACGTCATTGATCATTCCTGATTCATCATTCCTGATTCATCATTCCTGATTCATCATTCCTGATTCATCATTCCCGATTCATCATTCATCATTCCTGATTCATCATTCCTGATTCCTGATTCCTGATTCATCATTCCTGATTCATCATTCCTGATTCATCATTCCTGATCCCTGATTCATCATTTATCATTCCTGATTCCTGATTCATCATTCCTGATTCCTGATTCATCATTCCTGATTCCTGATTCATCATTCATCATTCCTGATTGATCATTCCTGATTCCTGATTGATCATTCCTGATTCCTGATTGATCATTCCTGATTCCTGATTCATCATTCATCATTCCTGATTCATCATTCTTGATTCCTGATTCATCATTCCTGATTCCTGATTCATCATTCCTCATTCCTGATTCATCAATCCTCATTCCTGATTCATCATTCATGATTCCTGATTCAACATCCCTGATTCCTGATTCATCATTCATCTTTCCTGATTCATCATTCCTGATTCCTGATACGTCATTGATCATTCCTGATTCATCATTCCTGATTCATCATTCCTGATTCATCATTCCTGATTCATCATTCCCGATTCATCATTCATCATTCCTGATTCATCATTCCTGATTCCTGATTCCTGATTCATCATTCCTGATTCATCATTCCTGATTCATCATTCCTGATCCCTGATTCATCATTTATCATTCCTGATTCCTGATTCATCATTCCTGATTCCTGATTCATCATTCCTGATTCCTGATTCATCATTCATCATTCCTGATTGATCATTCCTGATTCCTGATTGATCATTCCTGATTCCTGATTGATCATTCCTGATTCCTGATTCATCATTCATCATTCCTGATTCATCATTCTTGATTCCTGATTCATCATTCCTGATTCCTGATTCATCATTCCTCATTCCTGATTCATCAATCCTCATTCCTGATTCATCATTCATGATTCCTGATTCAACATCCCTGATTCCTGATTCATCATTCATCTTTCCTGATTCATCATTCCTGATTCCTGATACGTCATTGATCATTCCTGATTCATCATTCCTGATTCATCATTCCTGATTCATCATTCCTGATTCATCATTCCCGATTCATCATTCATCATTCCTGATTCATCATTCCTGATTCCTGATTCCTGATTCATCATTCCTGATTCATCATTCCTGATTCATCATTCCTGATCCCTGATTCATCATTTATCATTCCTGATTCCTGATTCATCATTCCTGATTCCTGATTCATCATTCCTGATTCCTGATTCATCATTCATCATTCCTGATTCATCATTCTTGATTCCTGATTCATCATTCCTGATTCCTGATTCATCATTCCTCATTCCTGATTCATCAATCCTCATTCCTGATTCATCATTCATGATTCCTGATTCAACATCCCTGATTCCTGATTCATCATTCATCTTTCCTGATTCATCATTCCTGATTCCTGATTGATCATTCCTGATTCCTGATTGATCATTCCTGATTCCTGATTCATCATTCATCATTCCTGATTCATCATTCTTGATTCCTGATTCATCATTCCTGATTCCTGATTCATCATTCATCATTCCTGATTGATCATTCCTGATTCCTGATTGATCATTCCTGATTCCTGATTGATCATTCCTGATTCCTGATTCATCATTCATCATTCCTGATTCATCATTCTTGATTCCTGATTCATCATTCCTGATTCCTGATTCATCATTCCTCATTCCTGATTCATCAATCCTCATTCCTGATTCATCATTCATGATTCCTGATTCAACATCCCTGATTCCTGATTCATCATTCATCTTTCCTGATTCATCATTCCTGATTCCTGATACGTCATTGATCATTCCTGATTCATCATTCCTGATTCATCATTCCTGATTCATCATTCCTGATTCATCATTCCCGATTCATCATTCATCATTCCTGATTCATCATTCCTGATTCCTGATTCCTGATTCATCATTCCTGATTCATCATTCCTGATTCATCATTCCTGATCCCTGATTCATCATTTATCATTCCTGATTCCTGATTCATCATTCCTGATTCCTGATTCATCATTCCTGATTCCTGATTCATCATTCATCATTCCTGATTGATCATTCCTGATTCCTGATTGATCATTCCTGATTCCTGATTGATCATTCCTGATTCCTGATTCATCATTCATCATTCCTGATTCATCATTCTTGATTCCTGATTCATCATTCCTGATTCCTGATTCATCATTCCTCATTCCTGATTCATCAATCCTCATTCCTGATTCATCATTCATGATTCCTGATTCAACATCCCTGATTCCTGATTCATCATTCATCTTTCCTGATTCATCATTCCTGATTCCTGATACGTCATTGATCATTCCTGATTCATCATTCCTGATTCATCATTCCTGATTCATCATTCCTGATTCATCATTCCCGATTCATCATTCATCATTCCTGATTCATCATTCCTGATTCCTGATTCCTGATTCATCATTCCTGATTCATCATTCCTGATTCATCATTCCTGATTCCTGATTCCTGATTCATCATTCCTGATTCATCATTCCTGATTCATCATTCCTGATCCCTGATTCATCATTTATCATTCCTGATTCCTGATTGATCATTCCTGATTCCTGATTCATCATTCCTGATTCCTGATTCATCATTCATCATTCCTGATTGATCATTCCTGATTCCTGATTGATCATTCCTGATTCCTGATTGATCATTCCTGATTCCTGATTCATCATTCATCATTCCTGATTCATCATTCTTGATTCCTGATTCATCATTCCTGATTCCTGATTCATCATTCCTCATTCCTGATTCATCAATCCTCATTCCTGATTCATCATTCATGATTCCTGATTCAACATCCCTGATTCCTGATTCATCATTCATCTTTCCTGATTCATCATTCCTGATTCCTGATACGTCATTGATCATTCCTGATTCATCATTCCTGATTCATCATTCCTGATTCATCATTCCTGATTCATCATTCCCGATTCATCATTCATCATTCCTGATTCATCATTCCTGATTCCTGATTCCTGATTCATCATTCCTGATTCATCATTCCTGATTCATCATTCCTGATCCCTGATTCATCATTTATCATTCCTGATTCCTGATTCATCATTCCTGATTCCTGATTCATCATTCCTGATTCCTGATTCATCATTCATCATTCCTGATTGATCATTCCTGATTCCTGATTGATCATTCCTGATTCCTGATTGATCATTCCTGATTCCTGATTCATCATTCATCATTCCTGATTCATCATTCTTGATTCCTGATTCATCATTCCTGATTCCTGATTCATCATTCCTCATTCCTGATTCATCAATCCTCATTCCTGATTCATCATTCATGATTCCTGATTCAACATCCCTGATTCCTGATTCATCATTCATCTTTCCTGATTCATCATTCCTGATTCCTGATACGTCATTGATCATTCCTGATTCATCATTCCTGATTCATCATTCCTGATTCATCATTCCTGATTCATCATTCCCGATTCATCATTCATCATTCCTGATTCATCATTCCTGATTCCTGATTCATCATTCATCTTTCCTGATTCATCATTCCTGATTCCTGATACGTCATTGATCATTCCTGATTCATCATTCCTGATTCATCATTCCTGATTCCTGATTCATCATTCCTGATTCCTGATTCATCATTCCTCATTCCTGATACATCATTCATCATACCTGATTCATCATTCATCATTCCTGATTCGTCATTCATGATTCCTGATTCATCATTCATGATTCCTGATTCAACATCCCTGATTCCTGATTCATCATTCATCTTTCCTGATTCATCATTCCTGATTCCTGATACGTCATTGATCATTCCTGATTCATCATTCCTGATTCATCATTCCTGATTCATCATTCCTGATTCATCATTCCCGATTCATCATTCCTGATTCATCATTAATCATTCCTGATTCATCATTCATCATTCCTGATGCATCATTCCTGATTCCTGATTCCTGATTCATCATTCCTGATTCATCATTCCTGATTCATCATTCCTGATTCCTGATTCATCATTCCTCATTCCTGATACATCATTCATCATACCTGATTCATCATTCATCATTCCTGATTCGTCATTCATGATTCCTGATTCATCATTCATGATTCCTGATTCAACATCCCTGATTCCTGATTCATCATTCATCTTTCCTGATTCATCATTCCTGATTCCTGATACGTCATTGATCATTCCTGATTCATCATTCCTGATTCATCATTCCTGATTCATCATTCCTGATTCATCATTCCCGATTCATCATTCATCATTCCTGATTCATCATTCCTGATTCCTGATTCCTGATTCATCATTCCTGATTCATCATTCCTGATTCATCATTCCTGATCCCTGATTCATCATTTATCATTCCTGATTCCTGATTCATCATTCCTGATTCCTGATTCATCATTCCTGATTCCTGATTCATCATTCATCATTCCTGATTGATCATTCCTGATTCCTGATTGATCATTCCTGATTCCTGATTGATCATTCCTGATTCCTGATTCATCATTCATCATTCCTGATTCATCATTCTTGATTCCTGATTCATCATTCCTGATTCCTGATTCATCATTCCTCATTCCTGATTCATCAATCCTCATTCCTGATTCATCATTCATGATTCCTGATTCAACATCCCTGATTCCTGATTCATCATTCATCTTTCCTGATTCATCATTCCTGATTCCTGATACGTCATTGATCATTCCTGATTCATCATTCCTGATTCATCATTCCTGATTCATCATTCCTGATTCATCATTCCGATTCATCATTCATCATTCCTGATTCATCATTCCTGATTCCTGATTCCTGATTCATCATTCCTGATTCATCATTCCTGATTCATCATTCCTGATCCCTGATTCATCATTTATCATTCCTGATTCCTGATTCATCATTCCTGATTCCTGATTCATCATTCCTGATTCCTGATTCATCATTCATCATTCCTGATTGATCATTCCTGATTCCTGATTGATCATTCCTGATTCCTGATTGATCATTCCTGATTCCTGATTCATCATTCATCATTCCTGATTCATCATTCTTGATTCCTGATTCATCATTCCTGATTCCTGATTCATCATTCCTCATTCCTGATTCATCAATCCTCATTCCTGATTCATCATTCATGATTCCTGATTCAACATCCCTGATTCCTGATTCATCATTCATCTTTCCTGATTCATCATTCCTCATTCCTGATTCATCAATCCTCATTCCTGATTCATCATTCATGATTCCTGATTCAACATCCCTGATTCCTGATTCATCATTCATCTTTCCTGATTCATCATTCCTGATTCCTGATACGTCATTGATCATTCCTGATTCATCATTCCTGATTCATCATTCCTGATTCATCATTCCTGATTCATCATTCCTGATCCCTGATTCATCATTTATCATTCCTGATTCCTGATTCATCATTCCTGATTCCTGATTCATCATTCCTGATTCCTGATTCATCATTCATCATTCCTGATTGATCATTCCTGATTCCTGATTGATCATTCCTGATTCCTGATTGATCATTCCTGATTCCTGATTCATCATTCATCATTCCTGATTCATCATTCTTGATTCCTGATTCATCATTCCTGATTCCTGATTCATCATTCCTCATTCCTGATTCATCAATCCTCATTCCTGATTCATCATTCATGATTCCTGATTCAACATCCCTGATTCCTGATTCATCATTCATCTTTCCTGATTCATCATTCCTGATTCATCATTCCTGATCCCTGATTCATCATTTATCATTCCTGATTCCTGATTCATCATTCCTGATTCCTGATTCATCATTCCTGATTCCTGATTCATCATTCATCATTCCTGATTGATCATTCCTGATTCCTGATTGATCATTCCTGATTCCTGATTGATCATTCCTGATTCCTGATTCATCATTCATCATTCCTGATTCATCATTCTTGATTCCTGATTCATCATTCCTGATTCCTGATTCATCATTCCTCATTCCTGATTCATCAATCCTCATTCCTGATTCATCATTCATGATTCCTGATTCAACATCCCTGATTCCTGATTCATCATTCATCTTTCCTGATTCATCATTCCTGATTCCTGATACGTCATTGATCATTCCTGATTCATCATTCCTGATTCATCATTCCTGATTCATCATTCCTGATTCATCATTCCCGATTCATCATTCATCATTCCTGATTCATCATTCCTGATTCCTGATTCCTGATTCATCATTCCTGATTCATCATTCCTGATTCATCATTCCTGCTTCCTGATTCATCATTCCTGATTCCTGATTCATCATTCCTGATTCATGATTCACCATTCCTGATTCGTCATTCATCATTCCTGATTCATCATTCCTGATTCCTGATTCCTGATTCATCATTCCTGATTCCTGATTCCTGATTCATCATTCCTGATTCATCATTCATCATTCCTGATTCATCATTCCTGATTCCTGATTCCTGATTCATCATTCCTGATTCATCATTCCTGATTCATCATTCATCATTCCTGATTCATCATTCCTGATTCCTGATTCCTGATTCATCATTCCTGATTCATCATTCCTGATTCCTGATTCATCATTCCTGATTCCTGATTCATCATTCCTCATTCCTGATACATCATTCATCATACCTGATTCATCATTCATCATTCCTGATTCGTCATTCATGATTCCTGATTCATCATTCATGATTCCTGATTCAACATCCCTGATTCCTGATTCATCATTCATCTTTCCTGATTCATCATTCCTGATTCCTGATACGTCATTGATCATTCCTGATTCATCATTCCTGATTCATCATTCCTGATTCATCATTCCTGATTCATCATTCCCGATTCATCATTCCTGATTCATCATTAATCATTCCTGATTCATCATTCATCATTCCTGATGCATCATTCCTGATTCCTGATTCCTGATTCATCATTCCTGATTCATCATTCCTGATTCATCATTCCTGATTCCTGATTCATCATTCCTCATTCCTGATACATCATTCATCATACCTGATTCATCATTCATCATTCCTGATTCGTCATTCATGATTCCTGATTCATCATTCATGATTCCTGATTCAACATCCCTGATTCCTGATTCATCATTCATCTTTCCTGATTCATCATTCCTGATTCCTGATACGTCATTGATCATTCCTGATTCATCATTCCTGATTCATCATTCCTGATTCATCATTCCTGATTCATCATTCCCGATTCATCATTCATCATTCCTGATTCATCATTCCTGATTCCTGATTCCTGATTCATCATTCCTGATTCATCATTCCTGATTCATCATTCCTGATCCCTGATTCATCATTTATCATTCCTGATTCCTGATTCATCATTCCTGATTCCTGATTCATCATTCCTGATTCCTGATTCATCATTCATCATTCCTGATTGATCATTCCTGATTCCTGATTGATCATTCCTGATTCCTGATTGATCATTCCTGATTCCTGATTCATCATTCATCATTCCTGATTCATCATTCTTGATTCCTGATTCATCATTCCTGATTCCTGATTCATCATTCCTCATTCCTGATTCATCAATCCTCATTCCTGATTCATCATTCATGATTCCTGATTCAACATCCCTGATTCCTGATTCATCATTCATCTTTCCTGATTCATCATTCCTGATTCCTGATACGTCATTGATCATTCCTGATTCATCATTCCTGATTCATCATTCCTGATTCATCATTCCTGATTCATCATTCCCGATTCATCATTCATCATTCCTGATTCATCATTCCTGATTCCTGATTCCTGATTCATCATTCCTGATTCATCATTCCTGATTCATCATTCCTGATCCCTGATTCATCATTTATCATTCCTGATTCCTGATTCATCATTCCTGATTCCTGATTCATCATTCCTGATTCCTGATTCATCATTCATCATTCCTGATTGATCATTCCTGATTCCTGATTGATCATTCCTGATTCCTGATTGATCATTCCTGATTCCTGATTCATCATTCATCATTCCTGATTCATCATTCTTGATTCCTGATTCATCATTCCTGATTCCTGATTCATCATTCCTCATTCCTGATTCATCAATCCTCATTCCTGATTCATCATTCATGATTCCTGATTCAACATCCCTGATTCCTGATTCATCATTCATCTTTCCTGATTCATCATTCCTGATTCCTGATACGTCATTGATCATTCCTGATTCATCATTCCTGATTCATCATTCCTGATTCATCATTCCTGATTCATCATTCCCGATTCATCATTCATCATTCCTGATTCATCATTCCTGATTCCTGATTCATCATTCATCTTTCCTGATTCATCATTCCTGATTCCTGATACGTCATTGATCATTCCTGATTCATCATTCCTGATTCATCATTCCTGATTCCTGATTCATCATTCCTGATTCCTGATTCATCATTCCTCATTCCTGATACATCATTCATCATACCTGATTCATCATTCATCATTCCTGATTCGTCATTCATGATTCCTGATTCATCATTCATGATTCCTGATTCAACATCCCTGATTCCTGATTCATCATTCATCTTTCCTGATTCATCATTCCTGATTCCTGATACGTCATTGATCATTCCTGATTCATCATTCCTGATTCATCATTCCTGATTCATCATTCCTGATTCATCATTCCCGATTCATCATTCCTGATTCATCATTAATCATTCCTGATTCATCATTCATCATTCCTGATGCATCATTCCTGATTCCTGATTCCTGATTCATCATTCCTGATTCATCATTCCTGATTCATCATTCCTGATTCCTGATTCATCATTCCTCATTCCTGATACATCATTCATCATACCTGATTCATCATTCATCATTCCTGATTCGTCATTCATGATTCCTGATTCATCATTCATGATTCCTGATTCAACATCCCTGATTCCTGATTCATCATTCATCTTTCCTGATTCATCATTCCTGATTCCTGATACGTCATTGATCATTCCTGATTCATCATTCCTGATTCATCATTCCTGATTCATCATTCCTGATTCATCATTCCCGATTCATCATTCATCATTCCTGATTCATCATTCCTGATTCCTGATTCCTGATTCATCATTCCTGATTCATCATTCCTGATTCATCATTCCTGATCCCTGATTCATCATTTATCATTCCTGATTCCTGATTCATCATTCCTGATTCCTGATTCATCATTCCTGATTCCTGATTCATCATTCATCATTCCTGATTGATCATTCCTGATTCCTGATTGATCATTCCTGATTCCTGATTGATCATTCCTGATTCCTGATTCATCATTCATCATTCCTGATTCATCATTCTTGATTCCTGATTCATCATTCCTGATTCCTGATTCATCATTCCTCATTCCTGATTCATCAATCCTCATTCCTGATTCATCATTCATGATTCCTGATTCAACATCCCTGATTCCTGATTCATCATTCATCTTTCCTGATTCATCATTCCTGATTCCTGATACGTCATTGATCATTCCTGATTCATCATTCCTGATTCATCATTCCTGATTCATCATTCCTGATTCATCATTCCCGATTCATCATTCATCATTCCTGATTCATCATTCCTGATTCCTGATTCCTGATTCATCATTCCTGATTCATCATTCCTGATTCATCATTCCTGATCCCTGATTCATCATTTATCATTCCTGATTCCTGATTCATCATTCCTGATTCCTGATTCATCATTCCTGATTCCTGATTCATCATTCATCATTCCTGATTGATCATTCCTGATTCCTGATTGATCATTCCTGATTCCTGATTGATCATTCCTGATTCCTGATTCATCATTCATCATTCCTGATTCATCATTCTTGATTCCTGATTCATCATTCCTGATTCCTGATTCATCATTCCTCATTCCTGATTCATCAATCCTCATTCCTGATTCATCATTCATGATTCCTGATTCAACATCCCTGATTCCTGATTCATCATTCATCTTTCCTGATTCATCATTCCTCATTCCTGATACGTCATTGATCATTCCTGATTCATCATTCCTGATTCATCATTCCTGATTCATCATTCCTGATTCATCATTCCCGATTCATCATTCATCATTCCTGATTCATCATTCCTGATTCCTGATTCCTGATTCATCATTCCTGATTCCTGATTCATCATTCCTGATTCCTGATTCACCATTCCTGATTCCTGATTCATCATTCCTCTTTCCTGATTCATCATTCCTGATTCCTGATACATCATTCATCATTCCTGATTCATCATTCCTGATTCCTGATTCATCATTCCTGATTCCTGATTGATCATTCCTGATTCATGATTCACCAATCCTGATTCTTGATTCATCATTCCTCTTTCCTGATTCATCATTCCTGATTCCTGATACATCATTCATCATTCCTGATTCATCATTCATCATTCCTGATTCATCATTCCTGATTCCTGATTCATCATTCCTGATTCCTGATTCATCATTCCTGATTCCTGATTCATCATTCCTGATTCCTGATTCATCATTCATCATTCCTGATTCATTATTCCTGATTCATCATTCCTGATTCCTGATTGATCATTCCTCATTCCTGAATCATCATTCCTGATTCATCATTCCTCATTCCTGATTCCTGATTCATCATTCCTGATTCATGATTCACCATTCCTGATTCGTCATTCATCATTCCTGATTCATCATTCCTGATTCCTGATTCCTGATTCATCATTCCTGATTCCTGATTCCTGATTCATCATTCCTGATTCATCATTCATCATTCCTGATTCATCATTCCTGATTCCTGATTCCTGATTCATCATTCCTGATTCATCATTCATCATTCCTGATTCATCATTCCTGATTCCTGATTCCTGATTCATCATTCCTGATTCATCATTCCTGATTCCTGATTCATCATTCCTGATTCCTGATTCATCATTCCTCATTCCTGATACATCATTCATCATACCTGATTCATCATTCATCATTCCTGATTCGTCATTCATGATTCCTGATTCATCATTCATGATTCCTGATTCAACATCCCTGATTCCTGATTCATCATTCATCTTTCCTGATTCATCATTCCTGATTCCTGATACGTCATTGATCATTCCTGATTCATCATTCCTGATTCATCATTCCTGATTCATCATTCCTGATTCATCATTCCCGATTCATCATTCATCATTCCTGATTCATCATTCCTGATTCCTGATTCCTGATTCATCATTCCTGATTCATCATTCCTGATTCATCATTCCTGATCCCTGATTCATCATTTATCATTCCTGATTCCTGATTCATCATTCCTGATTCCTGATTCATCATTCCTGATTCCTGATTCATCATTCATCATTCCTGATTGATCATTCCTGATTCCTGATTGATCATTCCTGATTCCTGATTGATCATTCCTGATTCCTGATTCATCATTCATCATTCCTGATTCATCATTCTTGATTCCTGATTCATCATTCCTGATTCCTGATTCATCATTCCTCTTTCCTGATTCATCATTCATCATTCCTAATACATCATTCATCATTCCTGATTCATCATTCCTGATTCCTGATTCATCATTCCTGATTCCTGATTCATCATTCCTGATTCCTGATTCATCATTCCTGATTCATCATTCCTGATTCCTGATTCATCATTCCTCATTCCTGATTCATCAATCCTCATTCCTGATTCATCATTCCTGATTCCTGATTGATCATTCCTCATTCCTGATTCATCAATCCTCATTCCTGATTCATCATTCCTGATTCCTTATTCATTATTCCTGATTGATCATTCCTGATTCCTGATTGATCATTCCTGATTCCTGATTCATCATTCATCATTCCTGATTCATCATTCTTGATTCCTGATTCATCATTCCTGATTCATCATTCCTGATTCCTGATTCATCATTCCTGATTCCTGATTCATCATTCATCATTCCTGATTCCTGATTCATCATTGCTGATTCCTGATTCATCATTCATCATTCCTCATTGATCATTCCTTATTCCCGATTCATCATTCCTTATTCCTGATTCATCATTCCTGATTCCTGATTCATCATTCCTGATTCCTGATTCACCATTCCTGATTCCTGATTCATCATTCCTCTTTCCTGATTCATCATTCCTGATTCCTGATACATCATTCATCATTCCTGATTCATCATTCATCATTCCTGATTCATCATTCCTGATTCATCATTCCTGATTCCTGATTCATCAGTCCTGATTCATGATTCACCAATCCTGATTCCTGACTCATCATTCATCATTCCTGATTCCTGATTCATCATTCCTGATTCATCATTCATCATTCCTGATTCATCAATCATCATTCCTGATTCATCATTCCTGCTTCCTGATTCATCATTCCTGATTCCTGATTCATCATTCCTGATTCATGATTCACCATTCCTGATTCGTCATTCATCATTCCTGATTCATCATTCCTGATTCCTGATTCCTGATTCATCATTCCTGATTCCTGATTCATCATTCCTGATTCATCATTCATCATTCCTGATTCATCATTCCTGATTCCTGATTCCTGATTCATCATTCCTGATTCATCATTCCTGATTCATCATTCATCATTCCTGATTCATCATTCCTGATTCCTGATTCCTGATTCATCATTCCTGATTCATCATTCCTGATTCCTGATTCATCATTCCTGATTCCTGATTCATCATTCCTCATTCCTGATACATCATTCATCATACCTGATTCATCATTCATCATTCCTGATTCGTCATTCATGATTCCTGATTCATCATTCATGATTCCTGATTCAACATCCCTGATTCCTGATTCATCATTCATCTTTCCTGATTCATCATTCCTGATTCCTGATACGTCATTGATCATTCCTGATTCATCATTCCTGATTCATCATTCCCGATTCATCATTCCTGATTCATCATTAATCATTCCTGATTCATCATTCATCATTCCTGATGCATCATTCCTGATTCCTGATTCCTGATTCATCATTCCTGATTCATCATTCCTGATTCATCATTCCTGATTCCTGATTCATCATTCCTCATTCCTGATACATCATTCATCATACCTGATTCATCATTCATCATTCCTGATTCGTCATTCATGATTCCTGATTCATCATTCATGATTCCTGATTCAACATCCCTGATTCCTGATTCATCATTCATCTTTCCTGATTCATCATTCCTGATTCCTGATACGTCATTGATCATTCCTGATTCATCATTCCTGATTCATCATTCCTGATTCATCATTCCTGATTCATCATTCCCGATTCATCATTCATCATTCCTGATTCATCATTCCTGATTCCTGATTCCTGATTCATCATTCCTGATTCCTGATTCATCATTCCTGATTCCTGATTCACCATTCCTGATTCCTGATTCATCATTCCTCTTTCCTGATTCATCATTCCTGATTCCTGATACATCATTCATCATTCCTGATTCATCATTCCTGATTCCTGATTCATCATTCCTGATTCCTGATTGATCATTCCTGATTCATGATTCACCAATCCTGATTCTTGATTCATCATTCCTCTTTCCTGATTCATCATTCCTGATTCCTGATACATCATTCATCATTCCTGATTCATCATTCATCATTCCTGATTCATCATTCCTGATTCCTGATTCATCATTCCTGATTCCTGATTCATCATTCCTGATTCCTGATTCATCATTCCTGATTCCTGATTCATCATTCATCATTCCTGATTCATTATTCCTGATTCATCATTCCTGATTCCTGATTGATCATTCCTCATTCCTGAATCATCATTCCTGATTCATCATTCCTCATTCCTGATTCCTGATTCATCATTCCTGATTCATGATTCACCATTCCTGATTCGTCATTCATCATTCCTGATTCATCATTCCTGATTCCTGATTCCTGATTCATCATTCCTGATTCCTGATTCCTGATTCATCATTCCTGATTCATCATTCATCATTCCTGATTCATCATTCCTGATTCCTGATTCCTGATTCATCATTCCTGATTCATCATTCCTGATTCATCATTCATCATTCCTGATTCATCATTCCTGATTCCTGATTCCTGATTCATCATTCCTGATTCATCATTCCTGATTCCTGATTCATCATTCCTGATTCCTGATTCATCATTCCTCATTCCTGATACATCATTCATCATACCTGATTCATCATTCATCATTCCTGATTCGTCATTCATGATTCCTGATTCATCATTCATGATTCCTGATTCAACATCCCTAATTCCTGATTCATCATTCATCTTTCCTGATTCATCATTCCTGATTCCTGATACGTCATTGATCATTCCTGATTCATCATTCCTGATTCATCATTCCTGATTCATCATTCCTGATTCATCATTCCCGATTCATCATTCCTGATTCATCATTAATCATTCCTGATTCATCATTCATCATTCCTGATGCATCATTCCTGATTCCTGATTCCTGATTCATCATTCCTGATTCATCATTCCTGATTCATCATTCCTGATTCCTGATTCATCATTCCTCATTCCTGATACATCATTCATCATACCTGATTCATCATTCATCATTCCTGATTCGTCATTCATGATTCCTGATTCATCATTCATGATTCCTGATTCAACATCCCTGATTCCTGATTCATCATTCATCTTTCCTGATTCATCATTCCTGATTCCTGATACGTCATTGATCATTCCTGATTCATCATTCCTGATTCATCATTCCTGATTCATCATTCCTGATTCATCATTCCCGATTCATCATTCATCATTCCTGATTCATCATTCCTGATTCCTGATTCCTGATTCATCATTCCTGATTCCTGATTCATCATTCCTGATTCCTGATTCACCATTCCTGATTCCTGATTCATCATTCCTCTTTCCTGATTCATCATTCCTGATTCCTGATACATCATTCATCATTCCTGATTGATCATTCCTGATTCATGATTCACCAATCCTGATTCTTGATTCATCATTCCTCTTTCCTGATTCATCATTCCTGATTCCTGATACATCATTCATCATTCCTGATTCATCATTCATCATTCCTGATTCATCATTCCTGATTCCTGATTCATCATTCCTGATTCCTGATTCATCATTCCTGATTCCTGATTCATCATTCCTGATTCCTGATTCATCATTCATCATTCCTGATTCATTATTCCTGATTCATCATTCCTGATTCCTGATTGATCATTCCTCATTCCTGAATCATCATTCCTGATTCATCATTCCTCATTCCTGATTCCTGATTCATCATTCCTGATTCATGATTCACCATTCCTGATTTCTGATTCATCATTCCTCTTTCCTGATTCATCATTCCTGATTCCTGATTCATCATTCATCATTCCTGATTCATCATTCCTGATTCATCATTCCTGATTCATCATTCCTGATTCCTGATTCATCAGTCCTGATTCATGATTCACCAATCCTGATTCCTGACTCATCATTCATCATTCCTGATTCCTGATTCATCATTCCTGATTCATCATTCATCATTCCTGATTCATCAATCATCATTCCTGATTCATCATTCCTGCTTCCTGATTCATCATTCCTGATTCCTGATTCATCATTCCTGATTCATGATTCACCATTCCTGATTCGTCATTCATCATTCCTGATTCATCATTCCTGATTCCTGATTCCTGATTCATCATTCCTGATTCCTGATTCCTGATTCATCATTCCTGATTCATCATTCATCATTCCTGATTCATCATTCCTGATTCCTGATTCCTGATTCATCATTCCTGATTCATCATTCCTGATTCATCATTCATCATTCCTGATTCATCATTCCTGATTCCTGATTCCTGATTCATCATTCCTGATTCATCATTCCTGATTCCTGATTCATCATTCCTGATTCCTGATTCATCATTCCTCATTCCTGATACATCATTCATCATACCTGATTCATCATTCATCATTCCTGATTCGTCATTCATGATTCCTGATTCATCATTCATGATTCCTGATTCAACATCCCTGATTCCTGATTCATCATTCATCTTTCCTGATTCATCATTCCTGATTCCTGATACGTCATTGATCATTCCTGATTCATCATTCCTGATTCATCATTCCTGATTCATCATTCCTGATTCATCATTCCCGATTCATCATTCCTGATTCATCATTAATCATTCCTGATTCATCATTCATCATTCCTGATGCATCATTCCTGATTCCTGATTCCTGATTCATCATTCCTGATTCATCATTCCTGATTCATCATTCCTGATTCCTGATTCATCATTCCTCATTCCTGATACATCATTCATCATACCTGATTCATCATTCATCATTCCTGATTCGTCATTCATGATTCCTGATTCATCATTCATGATTCCTGATTCAACATCCCTGATTCCTGATTCATCATTCATCTTTCCTGATTCATCATTCCTGATTCCTGATACGTCATTGATCATTCCTGATTCATCATTCCTGATTCATCATTCCTGATTCATCATTCCTGATTCATCATTCCCGATTCATCATTCATCATTCCTGATTCATCATTCCTGATTCCTGATTCCTGATTCATCATTCCTGATTCCTGATTCATCATTCCTGATTCCTGATTCACCATTCCTGATTCCTGATTCATCATTCCTCTTTCCTGATTCATCATTCCTGATTCCTGATACATCATTCATCATTCCTGATTCATCATTCCTGATTCCTGATTCATCATTCCTGATTCCTGATTGATCATTCCTGATTCATGATTCACCAATCCTGATTCTTGATTCATCATTCCTCTTTCCTGATTCATCATTCCTGATTCCTGATACATCATTCATCATTCCTGATTCATCATTCATCATTCCTGATTCATCATTCCTGATTCCTGATTCATCATTCCTGATTCCTGATTCATCATTCCTGATTCCTGATTCATCATTCCTGATTCCTGATTCATCATTCATCATTCCTGATTCATTATTCCTGATTCATCATTCCTGATTCCTGATTGATCATTCCTCATTCCTGAATCATCATTCCTGATTCATCATTCCTCATTCCTGATTCCTGATTCATCATTCCTGATTCATGATTCACCATTCCTGATTTCTGATTCATCATTCCTCTTTCCTGATTCATCATTCCTGATTCCTGATTCATCATTCATCATTCCTGATTCATCATTCCTGATTCATCATTCCTGATTCATCATTCCTGATTCCTGATTCATCAGTCCTGATTCATGATTCACCAATCCTGATTCCTGACTCATCATTCATCATTCCTGATTCCTGATTCATCATTCCTGATTCATCATTCATCATTCCTGATTCATCAATCATCATTCCTGATTCATCATTCCTGCTTCCTGATTCATCATTCCTGATTCCTGATTCATCATTCCTGATTCATGATTCACCATTCCTGATTCGTCATTCATCATTCCTGATTCATCATTCCTGATTCCTGATTCCTGATTCATCATTCCTGATTCCTGATTCCTGATTCATCATTCCTGATTCATCATTCATCATTCCTGATTCATCATTCCTGATTCCTGATTCCTGATTCATCATTCCTGATTCATCATTCCTGATTCATCATTCATCATTCCTGATTCATCATTCCTGATTCCTGATTCCTGATTCATCATTCCTGATTCATCATTCCTGATTCCTGATTCATCATTCCTGATTCCTGATTCATCATTCCTCATTCCTGATACATCATTCATCATACCTGATTCATCATTCATCATTCCTGATTCGTCATTCATGATTCCTGATTCATCATTCATGATTCCTGATTCAACATCCCTGATTCCTGATTCATCATTCATCTTTCCTGATTCATCATTCCTGATTCCTGATACGTCATTGATCATTCCTGATTCATCATTCCTGATTCATCATTCCTGATTCATCATTCCTGATTCATCATTCCCGATTCATCATTCCTGATTCATCATTAATCATTCCTGATTCATCATTCATCATTCCTGATGCATCATTCCTGATTCCTGATTCCTGATTCATCATTCCTGATTCATCATTCCTGATTCATCATTCCTGATTCCTGATTCATCATTCCTCATTCCTGATACATCATTCATCATACCTGATTCATCATTCATCATTCCTGATTCGTCATTCATGATTCCTGATTCATCATTCATGATTCCTGATTCAACATCCCTGATTCCTGATTCATCATTCATCTTTCCTGATTCATCATTCCTGATTCCTGATACGTCATTGATCATTCCTGATTCATCATTCCTGATTCATCATTCCTGATTCATCATTCCTGATTCATCATTCCCGATTCATCATTCATCATTCCTGATTCATCATTCCTGATTCCTGATTCCTGATTCATCATTCCTGATTCATCATTCCTGATTCATCATTCCTGATCCCTGATTCATCATTTATCATTCCTGATTCCTGATTCATCATTCCTGATTCCTGATTCATCATTCCTGATTCCTGATTCATCATTCATCATTCCTGATTGATCATTCCTGATTCCTGATTGATCATTCCTGATTCCTGATTGATCATTCCTGATTCCTGATTCATCATTCATCATTCCTGATTCATCATTCTTGATTCCTGATTCATCATTCCTGATTCCTGATTCATCATTCCTCTTTCCTGATTCATCATTCATCATTCCTAATACATCATTCATCATTCCTGATTCATCATTCCTGATTCCTGATTCATCATTCCTGATTCCTGATTCATCATTCCTGATTCCTGATTCATCATTCCTGATTCATCATTCCTGATTCCTGATTCATCATTCCTCATTCCTGATTCATCAATCCTCATTCCTGATTCATCATTCCTGATTCCTGATTGATCATTCCTCATTCCTGATTCATCAATCCTCATTCCTGATTCATCATTCCTGATTCCTGATTCATTATTCCTGATTGATCATTCCTGATTCCTGATTGATCATTCCTGATTCCTGATTCATCATTCATCATTCCTGATTCATCATTCTTGATTCCTGATTCATCATTCCTGATTCATCATTCCTGATTCCTGATTCATCATTCCTGATTCCTGATTCATCATTCATCATTCCTGATTCCTGATTCATCATTGCTGATTCCTGATTCATCATTCATCATTCCTCATTGATCATTCCTTATTCCCGATTCATCATTCCTTATTCCTGATTCATCATTCCTGATTCCTGATTCATCATTCCTGATTCCTGATTCACCATTCCTGATTCCTGATTCATCATTCCTCTTTCCTGATTCATCATTCCTGATTCCTGATACATCATTCATCATTCCTGATTCATCATTCCTGATTCCTGATTCATCATTCCTGATTCCTGATTGATCATTCCTGATTCATGATTCACCAATCCTGATTCTTGATTCATCATTCCTCTTTCCTGATTCATCATTCCTGATTCCTGATACATCATTCATCATTCCTGATTCATCATTCATCATTCCTGATTCATCATTCCTGATTCCTGATTCATCATTCCTGATTCCTGATTCATCATTCCTGATTCCTGATTCATCATTCCTAATTCCTGATTCATCATTCATCATTCCTGATTCATTATTCCTGATTCATCATTCCTGATTCCTGATTGATCATTCCTCATTCCTGAATCATCATTCCTGATTCATCATTCCTCATTCCTGATTCCTGATTCATCATTCCTGATTCATGATTCACCATTCCTGATTCCTGATTCATCATTCCTCTTTCCTGATTCATCATTCCTGATTCCTGATTCATCATTCATCATTCCTGATTCATCATTCCTGATTCATCATTCCTGATTCATCATTCCTGATTCCTGATTCATCAGTCCTGATTCATGATTCACCAATCCTGATTCCTGACTCATCATTCATCATTCCTGATTCCTGATTCATCATTCCTGATTCATCATTCATCATTCCTGATTCATCAATCATCATTCCTGATTCATCATTCCTGCTTCCTGATTCATCATTCCTGATTCCTGATTCATCATTCCTGATTCATGATTCACCATTCCTGATTCGTCATTCATCATTCCTGATTCATCATTCCTGATTCCTGATTCCTGATTCATCATTCCTGATTCCTGATTCCTGATTCATCATTCCTGATTCATCATTCCTGATTCCTGATTCCTGATTCATCATTCCTGATTCATCATTCCTGATTCATCATTCATCATTCCTGATTCATCATTCCTGATTCCTGATTCCTGATTCATCATTCCTGATTCATCATTCCTGATTCCTGATTCATCATTCCTGATTCCTGATTCATCATTCCTCATTCCTGATACATCATTCATCATACCTGATTCATCATTCATCATTCCTGATTCGTCATTCATGATTCCTGATTCATCATTCATGATTCCTGATTCAACATCCCTGATTCCTGATTCATCATTCCTCTTTCCTGATTCATCATTCCTGATTCCTGATACGTCATTGATCATTCCTGATTCATCATTCCTGATTCATCATTCCTGATTCATCATTCCTGATTCATCATTCCCGATTCATCATTCCTGATTCATCATTAATCATTCCTGATTCATCATTCATCATTCCTGATGCATCATTCCTGATTCCTGATTCCTGATTCATCATTCCTGATTCATCATTCCTGATTCATCATTCCTGATTCCTGATTCATCATTCCTCATTCCTGATACATCATTCATCATACCTGATTCATCATTCATCATTCCTGATTCGTCATTCATGATTCCTGATTCATCATTCATGATTCCTGATTCAACATCCCTGATTCCTGATTCATCATTCATCTTTCCTGATTCATCATTCCTGATTCCTGATACGTCATTGATCATTCCTGATTCATCATTCCTGATTCATCATTCCTGATTCATCATTCCTGATTCATCATTCCCGATTCATCATTCATCATTCCTGATTCATCATTCCTGATTCCTGATTCCTGATTCATCATTCCTGATTCATCATTCCTGATTCATCATTCCTGATCCCTGATTCATCATTTATCATTCCTGATTCCTGATTCATCATTCCTGATTCCTGATTCATCATTCCTGATTCCTGATTCATCATTCATCATTCCTGATTGATCATTCCTGATTCCTGATTGATCATTCCTGATTCCTGATTGATCATTCCTGATTCCTGATTCATCATTCCTCATTCCTGATTCCTGATTCATCATTCCTGATTCATGATTCACCATTCCTGATTCGTCATTCATCATTCCTGATTCATCATTCCTGATTCCTGATTCCTGATTCATCATTCCTGATTCCTGATTCCTGATTCATCATTCCTGATTCATCATTCATCATTCCTGATTCATCATTCCTGATTCCTGATTCCTGATTCATCATTCCTGATTCATCATTCCTGATTCATCATTCATCATTCCTGATTCATCATTCCTGATTCCTGATTCCTGATTCATCATTCCTGATTCATCATTCCTGATTCCTGATTCATCATTCCTGATTCCTGATTCATCATTCCTCATTCCTGATACATCATTCATCATACCTGATTCATCATTCATCATTCCTGATTCGTCATTCATGATTCCTGATTCATCATTCATGATTCCTGATTCAACATCCCTGATTCCTGATTCATCATTCATCTTTCCTGATTCATCATTCCTGATTCCTGATACGTCATTGATCATTCCTGATTCATCATTCCTGATTCATCATTCCTGATTCATCATTCCTGATTCATCATTCCCGATTCATCATTCCTGATTCATCATTAATCATTCCTGATTCATCATTCATCATTCCTGATGCATCATTCCTGATTCCTGATTCCTGATTCATCATTCCTGATTCATCATTCCTGATTCATCATTCCTGATTCCTGATTCATCATTCCTCATTCCTGATACATCATTCATCATACCTGATTCATCATTCATCATTCCTGATTCGTCATTCATGATTCCTGATTCATCATTCATGATTCCTGATTCAACATCCCTGATTCCTGATTCATCATTCATCTTTCCTGATTCATCATTCCTGATTCCTGATACGTCATTGATCATTCCTGATTCATCATTCCTGATTCATCATTCCTGATTCATCATTCCTGATTCATCATTCCCGATTCATCATTCATCATTCCTGATTCATCATTCCTGATTCCTGATTCCTGATTCATCATTCCTGATTCCTGATTCATCATTCCTGATTCCTGATTCACCATTCCTGATTCCTGATTCATCATTCCTCTTTCCTGATTCATCATTCCTGATTCCTGATACATCATTCATCATTCCTGATTGATCATTCCTGATTCATGATTCACCAATCCTGATTCTTGATTCATCATTCCTCTTTCCTGATTCATCATTCCTGATTCCTGATACATCATTCATCATTCCTGATTCATCATTCATCATTCCTGATTCATCATTCCTGATTCCTGATTCATCATTCCTGATTCCTGATTCATCATTCCTGATTCCTGATTCATCATTCCTGATTCCTGATTCATCATTCATCATTCCTGATTCATTATTCCTGATTCATCATTCCTGATTCCTGATTGATCATTCCTCATTCCTGAATCATCATTCCTGATTCATCATTCCTCATTCCTGATTCCTGATTCATCATTCCTGATTCATGATTCACCATTCCTGATTTCTGATTCATCATTCCTCTTTCCTGATTCATCATTCCTGATTCCTGATTCATCATTCATCATTCCTGATTCATCATTCCTGATTCATCATTCCTGATTCATCATTCCTGATTCCTGATTCATCAGTCCTGATTCATGATTCACCAATCCTGATTCCTGACTCATCATTCATCATTCCTGATTCCTGATTCATCATTCCTGATTCATCATTCATCATTCCTGATTCATCAATCATCATTCCTGATTCATCATTCCTGCTTCCTGATTCATCATTCCTGATTCCTGATTCATCATTCCTGATTCATGATTCACCATTCCTGATTCGTCATTCATCATTCCTGATTCATCATTCCTGATTCCTGATTCCTGATTCATCATTCCTGATTCCTGATTCCTGATTCATCATTCCTGATTCATCATTCATCATTCCTGATTCATCATTCCTGATTCCTGATTCCTGATTCATCATTCCTGATTCATCATTCCTGATTCATCATTCATCATTCCTGATTCATCATTCCTGATTCCTGATTCCTGATTCATCATTCCTGATTCATCATTCCTGATTCCTGATTCATCATTCCTGATTCCTGATTCATCATTCCTCATTCCTGATACATCATTCATCATACCTGATTCATCATTCATCATTCCTGATTCGTCATTCATGATTCCTGATTCATCATTCATGATTCCTGATTCAACATCCCTGATTCCTGATTCATCATTCATCTTTCCTGATTCATCATTCCTGATTCCTGATACGTCATTGATCATTCCTGATTCATCATTCCTGATTCATCATTCCTGATTCATCATTCCTGATTCATCATTCCCGATTCATCATTCCTGATTCATCATTAATCATTCCTGATTCATCATTCATCATTCCTGATGCATCATTCCTGATTCCTGATTCCTGATTCATCATTCCTGATTCATCATTCCTGATTCATCATTCCTGATTCCTGATTCATCATTCCTCATTCCTGATACATCATTCATCATACCTGATTCATCATTCATCATTCCTGATTCGTCATTCATGATTCCTGATTCATCATTCATGATTCCTGATTCAACATCCCTGATTCCTGATTCATCATTCATCTTTCCTGATTCATCATTCCTGATTCCTGATACGTCATTGATCATTCCTGATTCATCATTCCTGATTCATCATTCCTGATTCATCATTCCTGATTCATCATTCCCGATTCATCATTCATCATTCCTGATTCATCATTCCTGATTCCTGATTCCTGATTCATCATTCCTGATTCCTGATTCATCATTCCTGATTCCTGATTCACCATTCCTGATTCCTGATTCATCATTCCTCTTTCCTGATTCATCATTCCTGATTCCTGATACATCATTCATCATTCCTGATTCATCATTCCTGATTCCTGATTCATCATTCCTGATTCCTGATTGATCATTCCTGATTCATGATTCACCAATCCTGATTCTTGATTCATCATTCCTCTTTCCTGATTCATCATTCCTGATTCCTGATACATCATTCATCATTCCTGATTCATCATTCATCATTCCTGATTCATCATTCCTGATTCCTGATTCATCATTCCTGATTCCTGATTCATCATTCCTGATTCCTGATTCATCATTCCTGATTCCTGATTCATCATTCATCATTCCTGATTCATTATTCCTGATTCATCATTCCTGATTCCTGATTGATCATTCCTCATTCCTGAATCATCATTCCTGATTCATCATTCCTCATTCCTGATTCCTGATTCATCATTCCTGATTCATGATTCACCATTCCTGATTTCTGATTCATCATTCCTCTTTCCTGATTCATCATTCCTGATTCCTGATTCATCATTCATCATTCCTGATTCATCATTCCTGATTCATCATTCCTGATTCATCATTCCTGATTCCTGATTCATCAGTCCTGATTCATGATTCACCAATCCTGATTCCTGACTCATCATTCATCATTCCTGATTCCTGATTCATCATTCCTGATTCATCATTCATCATTCCTGATTCATCAATCATCATTCCTGATTCATCATTCCTGCTTCCTGATTCATCATTCCTGATTCCTGATTCATCATTCCTGATTCATGATTCACCATTCCTGATTCGTCATTCATCATTCCTGATTCATCATTCCTGATTCCTGATTCCTGATTCATCATTCCTGATTCCTGATTCCTGATTCATCATTCCTGATTCATCATTCATCATTCCTGATTCATCATTCCTGATTCCTGATTCCTGATTCATCATTCCTGATTCATCATTCCTGATTCATCATTCATCATTCCTGATTCATCATTCCTGATTCCTGATTCCTGATTCATCATTCCTGATTCATCATTCCTGATTCCTGATTCATCATTCCTGATTCCTGATTCATCATTCCTCATTCCTGATACATCATTCATCATACCTGATTCATCATTCATCATTCCTGATTCGTCATTCATGATTCCTGATTCATCATTCATGATTCCTGATTCAACATCCCTGATTCCTGATTCATCATTCATCTTTCCTGATTCATCATTCCTGATTCCTGATACGTCATTGATCATTCCTGATTCATCATTCCTGATTCATCATTCCTGATTCATCATTCCTGATTCATCATTCCCGATTCATCATTCCTGATTCATCATTAATCATTCCTGATTCATCATTCATCATTCCTGATGCATCATTCCTGATTCCTGATTCCTGATTCATCATTCCTGATTCATCATTCCTGATTCATCATTCCTGATTCCTGATTCATCATTCCTCATTCCTGATACATCATTCATCATACCTGATTCATCATTCATCATTCCTGATTCGTCATTCATGATTCCTGATTCATCATTCATGATTCCTGATTCAACATCCCTGATTCCTGATTCATCATTCATCTTTCCTGATTCATCATTCCTGATTCCTGATACGTCATTGATCATTCCTGATTCATCATTCCTGATTCATCATTCCTGATTCATCATTCCTGATTCATCATTCCCGATTCATCATTCATCATTCCTGATTCATCATTCCTGATTCCTGATTCCTGATTCATCATTCCTGATTCATCATTCCTGATTCATCATTCCTGATCCCTGATTCATCATTTATCATTCCTGATTCCTGATTCATCATTCCTGATTCCTGATTCATCATTCCTGATTCCTGATTCATCATTCATCATTCCTGATTGATCATTCCTGATTCCTGATTGATCATTCCTGATTCCTGATTGATCATTCCTGATTCCTGATTCATCATTCATCATTCCTGATTCATCATTCTTGATTCCTGATTCATCATTCCTGATTCCTGATTCATCATTCCTCTTTCCTGATTCATCATTCATCATTCCTAATACATCATTCATCATTCCTGATTCATCATTCCTGATTCCTGATTCATCATTCCTGATTCCTGATTCATCATTCCTGATTCCTGATTCATCATTCCTGATTCATCATTCCTGATTCCTGATTCATCATTCCTCATTCCTGATTCATCAATCCTCATTCCTGATTCATCATTCCTGATTCCTGATTGATCATTCCTCATTCCTGATTCATCAATCCTCATTCCTGATTCATCATTCCTGATTCCTGATTCATTATTCCTGATTGATCATTCCTGATTCCTGATTGATCATTCCTGATTCCTGATTCATCATTCATCATTCCTGATTCATCATTCTTGATTCCTGATTCATCATTCCTGATTCATCATTCCTGATTCCTGATTCATCATTCCTGATTCCTGATTCATCATTCATCATTCCTGATTCCTGATTCATCATTGCTGATTCCTGATTCATCATTCATCATTCCTCATTGATCATTCCTTATTCCCGATTCATCATTCCTTATTCCTGATTCATCATTCCTGATTCCTGATTCATCATTCCTGATTCCTGATTCACCATTCCTGATTCCTGATTCATCATTCCTCTTTCCTGATTCATCATTCCTGATTCCTGATACATCATTCATCATTCCTGATTCATCATTCCTGATTCCTGATTCATCATTCCTGATTCCTGATTGATCATTCCTGATTCATGATTCACCAATCCTGATTCTTGATTCATCATTCCTCTTTCCTGATTCATCATTCCTGATTCCTGATACATCATTCATCATTCCTGATTCATCATTCATCATTCCTGATTCATCATTCCTGATTCCTGATTCATCATTCCTCTTTCCTGATTCATCATTCCTGATTCCTGATTCATCATTCATCATTCCTGATTCATCATTCCTGATTCATCATTCCTGATTCATCATTCCTGATTCCTGATTCATCAGTCCTGATTCATGATTCACCAATCCTGATTCCTGACTCATCATTCATCATTCCTGATTCCTGATTCATCATTCCTGATTCATCATTCATCATTCCTGATTCATCAATCATCATTCCTGATTCATCATTCCTGCTTCCTGATTCATCATTCCTGATTCCTGATTCATCATTCCTGATTCATGATTCACCATTCCTGATTCGTCATTCATCATTCCTGATTCATCATTCCTGATTCCTGATTCCTGATTCATCATTCCTGATTCCTGATTCCTGATTCATCATTCCTGATTCATCATTCATCATTCCTGATTCATCATTCCTGATTCCTGATTCCTGATTCATCATTCCTGATTCATCATTCCTGATTCATCATTCATCATTCCTGATTCATCATTCCTGATTCCTGATTCCTGATTCCTGATTCATCATTCCTGATTCATCATTCCTGATTCCTGATTCATCATTCCTGATTCCTGATTCATCATTCCTCATTCCTGATACATCATTCATCATACCTGATTCATCATTCATCATTCCTGATTCGTCATTCATGATTCCTGATTCATCATTCATGATTCCTGATTCAACATCCCTGATTCCTGATTCATCATTCATCTTTCCTGATTCATCATTCCTGATTCCTGATACGTCATTGATCATTCCTGATTCATCATTCCTGATTCATCATTCCTGATTCATCATTCCTGATTCATCATTCCCGATTCATCATTCCTGATTCATCATTAATCATTCCTGATTCATCATTCATCATTCCTGATGCATCATTCCTGATTCCTGATTCCTGATTCATCATTCCTGATTCATCATTCCTGATTCATCATTCCTGATTCCTGATTCATCATTCCTCATTCCTGATACATCATTCATCATACCTGATTCATCATTCATCATTCCTGATTCGTCATTCATGATTCCTGATTCATCATTCATGATTCCTGATTCAACATCCCTGATTCCTGATTCATCATTCATCTTTCCTGATTCATCATTCCTGATTCCTGATACGTCATTGATCATTCCTGATTCATCATTCCTGATTCATCATTCCTGATTCATCATTCCTGATTCATCATTCCCGATTCATCATTCATCATTCCTGATTCATCATTCCTGATTCCTGATTCCTGATTCATCATTCCTGATTCATCATTCCTGATTCATCATTCCTGATCCCTGATTCATCATTTATCATTCCTGATTCCTGATTCATCATTCCTGATTCCTGATTCATCATTCCTGATTCCTGATTCATCATTCATCATTCCTGATTGATCATTCCTGATTCCTGATTGATCATTCCTGATTCCTGATTGATCATTCCTGATTCCTGATTCATCATTCATCATTCCTGATTCATCATTCTTGATTCCTGATTCATCATTCCTGATTCCTGATTCATCATTCCTCTTTCCTGATTCATCATTCATCATTCCTAATACATCATTCATCATTCCTGATTCATCATTCCTGATTCCTGATTCATCATTCCTGATTCCTGATTCATCATTCCTGATTCCTGATTCATCATTCCTGATTCATCATTCCTGATTCCTGATTCATCATTCCTCATTCCTGATTCATCAATCCTCATTCCTGATTCATCATTCCTGATTCCTGATTGATCATTCCTCATTCCTGATTCATCAATCCTCATTCCTGATTCATCATTCCTGATTCCTGATTCATTATTCCTGATTGATCATTCCTGATTCCTGATTGATCATTCCTGATTCCTGATTCATCATTCATCATTCCTGATTCATCATTCTTGATTCCTGATTCATCATTCCTGATTCATCATTCCTGATTCCTGATTCATCATTCCTGATTCCTGATTCATCATTCATCATTCCTGATTCCTGATTCATCATTGCTGATTCCTGATTCATCATTCATCATTCCTCATTGATCATTCCTTATTCCCGATTCATCATTCCTTATTCCTGATTCATCATTCCTGATTCCTGATTCATCATTCCTGATTCCTGATTCACCATTCCTGATTCCTGATTCATCATTCCTCTTTCCTGATTCATCATTCCTGATTCCTGATACATCATTCATCATTCCTGATTCATCATTCATCATTCCTGATTCATCATTCCTGATTCATCATTCCTGATTCCTGATTCATCAGTCCTGATTCATGATTCACCAATCCTGATTCCTGACTCATCATTCATCATTCCTGATTCCTGATTCATCATTCCTGATTCATCATTCATCATTCCTGATTCATCAATCATCATTCCTGATTCATCATTCCTGCTTCCTGATTCATCATTCCTGATTCCTGATTCATCATTCCTGATTCATGATTCACCATTCCTGATTCGTCATTCATCATTCCTGATTCATCATTCCTGATTCCTGATTCCTGATTCATCATTCCTGATTCCTGATTCCTGATTCATCATTCCTGATTCATCATTCATCATTCCTGATTCATCATTCCTGATTCCTGATTCCTGATTCATCATTCCTGATTCATCATTCCTGATTCATCATTCATCATTCCTGATTCATCATTCCTGATTCCTGATTCCTGATTCATCATTCCTGATTCATCATTCCTGATTCCTGATTCATCATTCCTGATTCCTGATTCATCATTCCTCATTCCTGATACATCATTCATCATTCCTGATTCGTCATTCATGATTCCTGATTCATCATTCATGATTCCTGATTCAACATCCCTGATTCCTGATTCATCATTCATCTTTCCTGATTCATCATTCCTGATTCCTGATACGTCATTGATCATTCCTGATTCATCATTCCTGATTCATCATTCCTGATTCATCATTCCTGATTCATCATTCCCGATTCATCATTCCTGATTCATCATTAATCATTCCTGATTCATCATTCATCATTCCTGATGCATCATTCCTGATTCCTGATTCCTGATTCATCATTCCTGATTCATCATTCCTGATTCATCATTCCTGATTCCTGATTCATCATTCCTCATTCCTGATACATCATTCATCATACCTGATTCATCATTCATCATTCCTGATTCGTCATTCATGATTCCTGATTCATCATTCATGATTCCTGATTCAACATCCCTGATTCCTGATTCATCATTCATCTTTCCTGATTCATCATTCCTGATTCCTGATACGTCATTGATCATTCCTGATTCATGATTCCTGATTCATCATTCCTGATTCATCATTCCTGATTCATCATTCCCGATTCATCATTCATGATTCCTGATTCATCATTCCTGATTCCTGATTCCTGATTCATCATTCCTGATTCCTGATTCATCATTCCTGATTCCTGATTCACCATTCCTGATTCCTGATTCATCATTCCTCTTTCCTGATTCATCATTCCTGATTCCTGATACATCATTCATCATTCCTGATTCATCATTCCTGATTCCTGATTCATCATTCCTGATTCCTGATTGATCATTCCTGATTCATGATTCACCAATCCTGATTCTTGATTCATCATTCCTCTTTCCTGATTCATCATTCCTGATTCCTGATACATCATTCATCATTCCTGATTCATCATTCCTCATTCCTGATTCATCATTCCTGATTCCTGATTCATCATTCCTGATTCATCATTCCTGATTCCTGATTCATCATTCCTCATTCCTGATTCATCAATCCTCATTCCTGATTCATCATTCCTGATTCCTGATTGATCATTCCTCATTCCTGATTCATCAATCCTCATTCCTGATTCATCATTCCTGATTCCTGATTCATTATTCATCATTCCTGATTCATCATTCTTGATTCCTGATTCATCATTCCTGATTCATCATTCCTGATTCCTGATTCATCATTCCTGATTCCTGATTCATCATTCATCATTCCTGATTCCTGATTCATCATTGCTGATTCCTGATTCATCATTCATCATTCCTCATTGATCATTCCTTATTCCCGATTCATCATTCCTTATTCCTGATTCATCATTCCTGATTCCTGATTCATCATTCCTGATTCCTGATTCACCATTCCTGATTCCTGATTCATCATTCCTATTTCCTGATTCATCATTCCTGATTCCTGATACATCATTCATCATTCCTGATTCATCATTCATCATTCCTGATTCATCATTCCTGATTCATCATTCCTGATTCCTGATTCATCAGTCCTGATTCATGATTCACCAATCCTGATTCCTGACTCATCATTCATCATTCCTGATTCCTGATTCATCATTCCTGATTCATCATTCATCATTCCTGATTCATCAATCATCATTCCTGATTCATCATTCCTGCTTCCTGATTCATCATTCCTGATTCCTGATTCATCATTCCTGATTCATGATTCACCATTCCTGATTCGTCATTCATCATTCCTGATTCATCATTCCTGATTCCTGATTCCTGATTCATCATTCCTGATTCCTGATTCCTGATTCATCATTCCTGATTCATCATTCATCATTCCTGATTCATCATTCCTGATTCCTGATTCCTGATTCATCATTCCTGATTCATCATTCCTGATTCATCATTCATCATTCCTGATTCATCATTCCTGATTCCTGATTCCTGATTCATCATTCCTGATTCATCATTCCTGATTCCTGATTCATCATTCCTGATTCCTGATTCATCATTCCTCATTCCTGATACATCATTCATCATTCCTGATTCGTCATTCATGATTCCTGATTCATCATTCATGATTCCTGATTCAACATCCCTGATTCCTGATTCATCATTCATCTTTCCTGATTCATCATTCCTGATTCCTGATACGTCATTGATCATTCCTGATTCATCATTCCTGATTCATCATTCCTGATTCATCATTCCTGATTCATCATTCCCGATTCATCATTCCTGATTCATCATTAATCATTCCTGATTCATCATTCATCATTCCTGATGCATCATTCCTGATTCCTGATTCCTGATTCATCATTCCTGATTCATCATTCCTGATTCATCATTCCTGATTCCTGATTCATCATTCCTCATTCCTGATACATCATTCATCATACCTGATTCATCATTCATCATTCCTGATTCGTCATTCATGATTCCTGATTCATCATTCATGATTCCTGATTCAACATCCCTGATTCCTGATTCATCATTCATCTTTCCTGATTCATCATTCCTGATTCCTGATACGTCATTGATCATTCCTGATTCATGATTCCTGATTCATCATTCCTGATTCATCATTCCTGATTCATCATTCCCGATTCATCATTCATCATTCCTGATTCATCATTCCTGATTCCTGATTCCTGATTCATCATTCCTGATTCCTGATTCATCATTCCTGATTCCTGATTCACCATTCCTGATTCCTGATTCATCATTCCTCTTTCCTGATTCATCATTCCTGATTCCTGATACATCATTCATCATTCCTGATTCATCATTCCTGATTCCTGATTCATCATTCCTGATTCCTGATTGATCATTCCTGATTCATGATTCACCAATCCTGATTCTTGATTCATCATTCCTCTTTCCTGATTCATCATTCCTGATTCCTGATACATCATTCATCATTCCTGATTCATCATTCATCATTCCTGATTCATCATTCCTGATTCCTGATTCATCATTCCTGATTCCTGATTCATCATTCCTGATTCCTGATTCATCATTCCTGATTCCTGATTCATCATTCATCATTCCTGATTCATTATTCCTGATTCATCATTCCTGATTCCTGATTGATCATTCCTCATTCCTGAATCATCATTCCTGATTCATCATTCCTCATTCCTGATTCCTGATTCATCATTCCTGATTCATGATTCACCATTCCTGATTCGTCATTCATCATTCCTGATTCATCATTCCTGATTCCTGATTCCTGATTCATCATTCCTGATTCCTGATTCCTGATTCATCATTCCTGATTCATCATTCATCATTCCTGATTCATCATTCCTGATTCCTGATTCCTGATTCATCATTCCTGATTCATCATTCCTGATTCATCATTCATCATTCCTGATTCATCATTCCTGATTCCTGATTCCTGATTCATCATTCCTGATTCATCATTCCTGATTCCTGATTCATCATTCCTGATTCCTGATTCATCATTCCTCATTCCTGATACATCATTCATCATACCTGATTCATCATTCATCATTCCTGATTCGTCATTCATGATTCCTGATTCATCATTCATGATTCCTGATTCAACATCCCTGATTCCTGATTCATCATTCATCTTTCCTGATTCATCATTCCTGATTCCTGATACGTCATTGATCATTCCTGATTCATCATTCCTGATTCATCATTCCTGATTCATCATTCCTGATTCATCATTCCCGATTCATCATTCCTGATTCATCATTCCTGATTCCTGATACGTCATTGATCATTCCTGATTCATCATTCCTGATTCATCATTCCTGATTCATCATTCCTGATTCATCATTCCCGATTCATCATTCATCATTCCTGATTCATCATTCCTGATTCCTGATTCCTGATTCATCATTCCTGATTCCTGATTCATCATTCCTGATTCCTGATTCACCATTCCTGATTCCTGATTCATCATTCCTCTTTCCTGATTCATCATTCCTGATTCCTGATACATCATTCATCATTCCTGATTCATCATTCCTGATTCCTGATTCATCATTCCTGATTCCTGATTGATCATTCCTGATTCATGATTCACCAATCCTGATTCTTGATTCATCATTCCTCTTTCCTGATTCATCATTCCTGATTCCTGATACATCATTCATCATTCCTGATTCATCATTCATCATTCCTGATTCATCATTCCTGATTCCTGATTCATCATTCCTGATTCCTGATTCATCATTCCTGATTCCTGATTCATCATTCCTGATTCCTGATTCATCATTCATCATTCCTGATTCATTATTCCTGATTCATCATTCCTGATTCCTGATTGATCATTCCTCATTCCTGAATCATCATTCCTGATTCCTGATTCCTCATTCCTGATTCCTGATTCATCATTCCTGATTCATGATTCACCATTCCTGATTCGTCATTCATCATTCCTGATTCATCATTCCTGATTCCTGATTCCTGATTCATCATTCCTGATTCCTGATTCCTGATTCATCATTCCTGATTCATCATTCATCATTCCTGATTCATCATTCCTGATTCCTGATTCCTGATTCATCATTCCTGATTCATCATTCCTGATTCATCATTCATCATTCCTGATTCATCATTCCTGATTCCTGATTCCTGATTCATCATTCCTGATTCATCATTCCTGATTCCTGATTCATCATTCCTGATTCCTGATTCATCATTCCTCATTCCTGATACATCATTCATCATACCTGATTCATCATTCATCATTCCTGATTCGTCATTCATGATTCCTGATTCATCATTCATGATTCCTGATTCAACATCCCTGATTCCTGATTCATCATTCATCTTTCCTGATTCATCATTCCTGATTCCTGATACGTCATTGATCATTCCTGATTCATCATTCCTGATTCATCATTCCTGATTCATCATTCCTGATTCATCATTCCCGATTCATCATTCATCATTCCTGATTCATCATTCCTGATTCCTGATTCCTGATTCATCATTCCTGATTCATCATTCCTGATTCATCATTCCTGATCCCTGATTCATCATTTATCATTCCTGATTCCTGATTCATCATTCCTGATTCCTGATTCATCATTCCTGATTCCTGATTCATCATTCATCATTCCTGATTGATCATTCCTGATTCCTGATTGATCATTCCTGATTCCTGATTGATCATTCCTGATTCCTGATTCATCATTCATCATTCCTGATTCATCATTCTTGATTCCTGATTCATCATTCCTGATTCCTGATTCATCATTCCTCTTTCCTGATTCATCATTCATCATTCCTAATACATCATTCATCATTCCTGATTCATCATTCCTGATTCCTGATTCATCATTCCTGATTCCTGATTCATCATTCCTGATTCCTGATTCATCATTCCTGATTCATCATTCCTGATTCCTGATTCATCATTCCTCATTCCTGATTCATCAATCCTCATTCCTGATTCATCATTCCTGATTCCTGATTGATCATTCCTCATTCCTGATTCATCAATCCTCATTCCTGATTCATCATTCCTGATTCCTTATTCATTATTCCTGATTGATCATTCCTGATTCCTGATTGATCATTCCTGATTCCTGATTCATCATTCATCATTCCTGATTCATCATTCTTGATTCCTGATTCATCATTCTGATTCATCATTCCTGATTCCTGATTCATCATTCCTGATTCCTGATTCATCATTCATCATTCCTGATTCCTGATTCATCATTGCTGATTCCTGATTCATCATTCATCATTCCTCATTGATCATTCCTTATTCCCGATTCATCATTCCTTATTCCTGATTCATCATTCCTGATTCCTGATTCATCATTCCTGATTCCTGATTCACCATTCCTGATTCCTGATTCATCATTCCTCTTTCCTGATTCATCATTCCTGATTCCTGATACATCATTCATCATTCCTGATTCATCATTCATCATTCCTGATTCATCATTCCTGATTCATCATTCCTGATTCCTGATTCATCAGTCCTGATTCATGATTCACCAATCCTGATTCCTGACTCATCATTCATCATTCCTGATTCCTGATTCATCATTCCTGATTCATCATTCATCATTCCTGATTCATCAATCATCATTCCTGATTCATCATTCCTGCTTCCTGATTCATCATTCCTGATTCCTGATTTCATCATTCCTGATTCATGATTCACCATTCCTGATTCGTCATTCATCATTCCTGATTCATCATTCCTGATTCCTGATTCCTGATTCATCATTCCTGATTCATGATTCCTGATTCATCATTCCTGATTCATCATTCATCATTCCTGATTCATCATTCCTGATTCCTGATTCCTGATTCATCATTCCTGATTCATCATTCCTGATTCATCATTCATCATTCCTGATTCATCATTCCTGATTCCTGATTCCTGATTCATCATTCCTGATTCATCATTCCTGATTCCTGATTCATCATTCCTGATTCCTGATTCATCATTCCTCATTCCTGATACATCATTCATCATACCTGATTCATCATTCATCATTCCTGATTCGTCATTCATGATTCCTGATTCATCATTCATGATTCCTGATTCAACATCCCTGATTCCTGATTCATCATTCATCTTTCCTGATTCATCATTCTGATTCCTGATACGTCATTGATCATTCCTGATTCATCATTCCTGATTCATCATTCCTGATTCATCATTCCTGATTCATCATTCCCCGATTCATCATTCCTGATTCATCATTAATCATTCCTGATTCATCATTCATCATTCCTGATGCATCATTCCTGATTCCTGATTCCTGATTCATCATTCCTGATTCATCATTCCTGATTCATCATTCCTGATTCCTGATTCATCATTCCTCATTCCTGATACATCATTCATCATACCTGATTCATCATTCATCATTCCTGATTCGTCATTTCATGATTCCTGATTCATCATTCATGATTCTGATTCAACATCCCTGATTCCTGATTCATCATTCATCTTTCCTGATTCCATCATTCCTGATTCCTGATACGTCATTGATCATTCCTGATTCATCATTCCTGATTCATCATTCCTGATTCATCATTCCTGATTCATCATTCCCGATTCATCATTCATCATTCCTGATTCATCATTCCTGATTCCTGATTCCTGATTCATCATTCCTGATTCCTGATTCATCATTCCTGATTCCTGATTCACCATTCTGATTCTGATTCATCATTCCTCTTTCCTGATTCATCATTCCTGATTCCTGATACATCATTCATCATTCCTGATTCATCATTCCTGATTCCTGATTCATCATTCCTGATTCCTGATTGATCATTCCTGATTCATGATTCACCAATCCTGATTCTTGATTCATCATTCCTCTTTCCTGATTCATCATTCCTGATTCCTGATACATCATTCATCATTCCTGATTCATCATTCATCATTCCTGATTCATCATTCCTGATTCCTGATTCATCATTCCTGATTCCTGATTCATCATTCCTGATTCCTGATTCATCATTCCTGATTCCTGATTCATCATTCATCATTCCTGATTCATTATTCCTGATTCATCATTCCTGATTCCTGATTGATCATTCCTCATTCCTGAATCATCATTCCTGATTCATCATTCCTCATTCCTGATTCCTGATTCATCATTCCTGATTCATGATTCACCATTCCTGATTCGTCATTCATCATTCCTGATTCATCATTCCTGATTCCTGATTCCTGATTCATCATTCCTGATTCCTGATTCCTGATTCATCATTCCTGATTCATCATTCATCATTCCTGATTCATCATTCCTGATTCCTGATTCCTGATTCATCATTCCTGATTCATCATTCCTGATTCATCATTCATCATTCCTGATTCATCATTCCTGATTCCTGATTCCTGATTCATCATTCCTGATTCATCATTCCTGATTCCTGATTTCATCATTCCTGATTCCTGATTCATCATTCCTCATTCCTGATACATCATTCATCATACCTGATTCATCATTCATCATTCCTGATTCGTCATTCATGATTCCTGATTCATCATTCATGATTCCTGATTCAACATCCCTGATTCCTGATTCATCATTCATCTTTCCTGATTCATCATTCCTGATTCCTGATACGTCATTGATCATTCCTGATTCATCATTCCTGATTCATCATTCCTGATTCATCATTCCTGATTCATCATTCCCGATTCATCATTCCTGATTCATCATTAATCATTCCTGATTCATCATTCATCATTCCTGATGCATCATTCCTGATTCCTGATTCCTGATTCATCATTCCTGATTCATCATTCCTGATTCATCATTCCTGATTCCTGATTCATCATTCCTCATTCCTGATACATCATTCATCATACCTGATTCATCATTCATCATTCCTGATTCGTCATTCATGATTCCTGATTCATCATTCATGATTCCTGATTCAACATCCCTGATTCCTGATTCATCATTCATCTTTCCTGATTCATCATTCCTGATTCCTGATACGTCATTGATCATTCCTGATTCATCATTCCTGATTCATCATTCCTGATTCATCATTCCTGATTCATCATTCCCGATTCATCATTCATCATTCCTGATTCATCATTCCTGATTCCTGATTCCTGATTCATCATTCCTGATTCCTGATTCATCATTCCTGATTCCTGATTCACCATTCCTGATTCCTGATTCATCATTCCTCTTTCCTGATTCATCATTCCTGATTCCTGATACATCATTCATCATTCCTGATTGATCATTCCTGATTCATGATTCACCAATCCTGATTCTTGATTCATCATTCCTCTTTCCTGATTCATCATTCCTGATTCCTGATACATCATTCATCATTCCTGATTCATCATTCATCATTCCTGATTCATCATTCCTGATTCCTGATTCATCATTCCTGATTCCTGATTCATCATTCCTGATTCCTGATTCATCATTCCTGATTCCTGATTCATCATTCATCATTCCTGATTCATTATTCCTGATTCATCATTCCTGATTCCTGATTGATCATTCCTCATTCCTGAATCATCATTCCTGATTCATCATTCCTCATTCCTGATTCCTGATTCATCATTCCTGATCATGATTCACCATTCCTGATTTCTGATTCATCATTCCTCTTTCCTGATTCATCATTCCTGATTCCTGATTCATCATTCATCATTCCTGATTCATCATTCCTGATTCATCATTCCTGATTCATCATTCCTGATTCCTGATTCATCAGTCCTGATTCATGATTCACCAATCCTGATTCCTGACTCATCATTCATCATTCCTGATTCCTGATTCATCATTCCTGATTCATCATTCATCATTCCTGATTCATCAATCATCATTCCTGATTCATCATTCCTGCTTCCTGATTCATCATTCCTGATTCCTGATTCATCATTCCTGATTCATGATTCACCATTCCTGATTCGTCATTCATCATTCCTGATTCATCATTCCTGATTCCTGATTCCTGATTCATCATTCCTGATTCCTGATTCCTGATTCATCATTCCTGATTCATCATTCATCATTCCTGATTCATCATTCCTGATTCCTGATTCCTGATTCATCATTCCTGATTCATCATTCCTGATTCATCATTCATCATTCCTGATTCATCATTCCTGATTCCTGATTCCTGATTCATCATTCCTGATTCATCATTCCTGATTCCTGATTCATCATTCCTGATTCCTGATTCATCATTCCTCATTCCTGATACATCATTCATCATACCTGATTCATCATTCATCATTCCTGATTCGTCATTCATGATTCCTGATTCATCATTCATGATTCCTGATTCAACATCCCTGATTCCTGATTCATCATTCATCTTTCCTGATTCATCATTCCTGATTCCCTGATACGTCATTGATCATTCCTGATTCATCATTCCTGATTCATCATTCCTGATTCATCATTCCTGATTCATCATTCCCGATTCATCATTCATCATTCCTGATTCATCATTCCTGATTCCTGATTCCTGATTCATCATTCCTGATTCATCATTCCTGATTCATCATTCCTGATCCCTGATTCATCATTTATCATTCCTGATTCCTGATTCATCATTCCTGATTCCTGATTCATCATTCCTGATTCCTGATTCATCATTCATCATTCCTGATTGATCATTCCTGATTCCTGATTGATCATTCCTGATTCCTGATTGATCATTCCTGATTCCTGATTCATCATTCATCATTCCTGATTCATCATTCTTGATTCCTGATTCATCATTCCTGATTCCTGATTCATCATTCCTCTTTCCTGATTCATCATTCATCATTCCTAATACATCATTCATCATTCCTGATTCATCATTCCTGATTCCTGATTCATCATTCCTGATTCCTGATTCATCATTCCTGATTCCTGATTCATCATTCTGATTCATCATTCCTGATTCCTGATTCATCATTCCTCATTCCTGATTCTCATCTATCCTCATTCCTGATTCATCATTCCTGATTCCTGATTGATCATTCCTCATTCCTGATTCATCAATCCTCATTCCTGATTCATCATTCCTGATTCCTGATTCATTATTCCTGATTGATCATTCCTGATTCCTGATTGATCATTCCTGATTCCTGATTCATCATTCATCATTCCTGATTCATCATTCTTGATTCCTGATTTCATTCCTGATTCATCATTCCTGATTCCTGATTCATCATTCCTGATTCCTGATTCATCATTCATCATTCCTGATTCCTGATTCATCATTCCTGATTCCTGATTCATCATTCATCATTCCTGATTCATCATTCCTGATTCATCATTCCTGATTCATCATTCCTGATTCCTGATTCATCAGTCCTGATTCATGATTCACCAATCCTGATTCCTGACTCATCATTCATCATTCCTGATTCCTGATTCATCATTCCTGATTCATCATTCATCATTCCTGATTCATCAATCATCATTCCTGATTCATCATTCCTGCTTCCTGATTCATCATTCCTGATTCCTGATTCATCATTCCTGATTCATGATTCACCATTCCTGATTCGTCATTCATCATTCCTGATTCATCATTCCTGATTCCTGATTCCTGATTCATCATTCCTGATTCCTGATTCCTGATTCATCATTCCTGATTCATCATTCATCATTCCTGATTCATCATTCCTGATTCCTGATTCCTGATTCATCATTCCTGATTCATCATTCCTGATTCATCATTCATCATTCCTGATTCATCATTCCTGATTCCTGATTCCTGATTCATCATTCCTGATTCATCATTCCTGATTCCTGATTCATCATTCCTGATTCCTGATTCATCATTCCTCATTCCTGATACATCATTCATCATACCTGATTCATCATTCATCATTCCTGATTCGTCATTCATGATTCCTGATTCATCATTCATGATTCCTGATTCAACATCCCTGATTCCTGATTCATCATTCATCTTTCCTGATTCATCATTCCTGATTCCTGATACGTCATTGATCATTCCTGATTCATCATTCCTGATTCATCATTCCTGATTCATCATTCCTGATTCATCATTCCCGATTCATCATTCCTGATTCATCATTAATCATTCCTGATTCATCATTCATCATTCCTGATGCATCATTCCTGATTCCTGATTCCTGATTCATCATTCCTGATTCATCATTCCTGATTCCTGATTCCTGATTCCTGATTCATCATTCCTCATTCCTGATACATCATTCATCATACCTGATTCATCATTCATCATTCCTGATTCGTCATTCATGATTCCTGATTCATCATTCATGATTCCTGATTCAACATCCCTGATTCCTGATTCATCATTCATCTTTCCTGATTCATCATTCCTGATTCCTGATACGTCATTGATCATTCCTGATTCATCATTCCTGATTCATCATTCCTGATTCCTGATTCCTGATTCATCATTCCTGATTCATCATTCATCATTCCTGATTCATCATTCCTGATTCCTGATTCATCATTCATCATTCCTGATTCATCATTCTTGATTCCTGATTCATCATTCCTGATTCCTGATTCATCATTCCTCTTTCCTGATTCATCATTCATCATTCCTAATACATCATTCATCATTCCTGATTCATCATTCCTGATTCATCATTCCTGATTCCTGATTCATCATTCCTGATTCCTGATTCATCATTCCTGATTCCTGATTCATCATTCCTGATTCATCATTCCTGATTCCTGATTCATCATTCCTCATTCCTGATTCATCAATCCTCATTCCTGATTCATCATTCCTGATTCCTGATTGATCATTCCTCATTCCTGATTCATCAATCCTCATTCCTGATTCATCATTCCTGATTCCTGATTCATTATTCCTGATTGATCATTCCTGATTCCTGATTGATCATTCCTGATTCCTGATTCATCATTCATCATTCCTGATTCATCATTCTTGATTCCTGATTCATCATTCCTGATTCATCATTCCTGATTCCTGATTCATCATTCCTGATTCCTGATTCATCATTCATCATTCCTGATTCCTGATTCATCATTGCTGATTCCTGATTCATCATTCATCATTCCTCATTGATCATTCCTTATTCCCGATTCATCATTCCTTATTCCTGATTCATCATTCCTGATTCCTGATTCATCATTCCTGATTCCTGATTCACCATTCCTGATTCCTGATTCATCATTCCTCTTTCCTGATTCATCATTCCTGATTCCTGATACATCATTCATCATTCCTGATTCATCATTCATCATTCCTGATTCATCATTCCTGATTCATCATTCCTGATTCCTGATTCATCAGTCCTGATTCATGATTCACCAATCCTGATTCCTGACTCATCATTCATCATTCCTGATTCCTGATTCATCATTCCTGATTCATCATTCATCATTCCTGATTCATCAATCATCATTCCTGATTCATCATTCCTGCTTCCTGATTCATCATTCCTGATTCCTGATTCATCATTCCTGATTCATGATTCACCATTCCTGATTCGTCATTCATCATTCCTGATTCATCATTCCTGATTCCTGATTCCTGATTCATCATTCCTGATTCCTGATTCCTGATTCATCATTCCTGATTCATCATTCATCATTCCTGATTCATCATTCCTGATTCCTGATTCCTGATTCATCATTCCTGATTCATCATTCCTGATTCATCATTCATCATTCCTGATTCATCATTCCTGATTCCTGATTCCTGATTCATCATTCCTGATTCATCATTCCTGATTCCTGATTCATCATTCCTGATTCCTGATTCATCATTCCTCATTCCTGATACATCATTCATCATTCCTGATTCGTCATTCATGATTCCTGATTCATCATTCATGATTCCTGATTCAACATCCCTGATTCCTGATTCATCATTCATCTTTCCTGATTCATCATTCCTGATTCCTGATACGTCATTGATCATTCCTGATTCATCATTCCTGATTCATCATTCCTGATTCATCATTCCTGATTCATCATTCCCGATTCATCATTCCTGATTCATCATTAATCATTCCTGATTCATCATTCATCATTCCTGATGCATCATTCCTGATTCCTGATTCCTGATTCATCATTCCTGATTCATCATTCCTGATTCATCATTCCTGATTCCTGATTCATCATTCCTCATTCCTGATACATCATTCATCATACCTGATTCATCATTCATCATTCCTGATTCGTCATTCATGATTCCTGATTCATCATTCATGATTCCTGATTCAACATCCCTGATTCCTGATTCATCATTCATCTTTCCTGATTCATCATTCCTGATTCCTGATACGTCATTGATCATTCCTGATTCATGATTCCTGATTCATCATTCCTGATTCATCATTCCTGATTCATCATTCCCGATTCATCATTCATGATTCCTGATTCATCATTCCTGATTCCTGATTCCTGATTCATCATTCCTGATTCCTGATTCATCATTCCTGATTCCTGATTCACCATTCCTGATTCCTGATTCATCATTCCTCTTTCCTGATTCATCATTCCTGATTCCTGATACATCATTCATCATTCCTGATTCATCATTCCTGATTCCTGATTCATCATTCCTGATTCCTGATTGATCATTCCTGATTCATGATTCACCAATCCTGATTCTTGATTCATCATTCCTCTTTCCTGATTCATCATTCCTGATTCCTGATACATCATTCATCATTCCTGATTCATCATTCATCATTCCTGATTCATCATTCCTGATTCCTGATTCATCATTCCTGATTCATCATTCCTGATTCCTGATTCATCATTCCTCATTCCTGATTCATCAATCCTCATTCCTGATTCATCATTCCTGATTCCTGATTGATCATTCCTCATTCCTGATTCATCAATCCTCATTCCTGATTCATCATTCCTGATTCCTGATTCATTATTCATCATTCCTGATTCATCATTCTTGATTCCTGATTCATCATTCCTGATTCATCATTCCTGATTCCTGATTCATCATTCCTGATTCCTGATTCATCATTCATCATTCCTGATTCCTGATTCATCATTGCTGATTCCTGATTCATCATTCATCATTCCTCATTGATCATTCCTTATTCCCGATTCATCATTCCTTATTCCTGATTCATCATTCCTGATTCCTGATTCATCATTCCTGATTCCTGATTCACCATTCCTGATTCCTGATTCATCATTCCTATTTCCTGATTCATCATTCCTGATTCCTGATACATCATTCATCATTCCTGATTCATCATTCATCATTCCTGATTCATCATTCCTGATTCATCATTCCTGATTCCTGATTCATCAGTCCTGATTCATGATTCACCAATCCTGATTCCTGACTCATCATTCATCATTCCTGATTCCTGATTCATCATTCCTGATTCATCATTCATCATTCCTGATTCATCAATCATCATTCCTGATTCATCATTCCTGCTTCCTGATTCATCATTCCTGATTCCTGATTCATCATTCCTGATTCATGATTCACCATTCCTGATTCGTCATTCATCATTCCTGATTCATCATTCCTGATTCCTGATTCCTGATTCATCATTCCTGATTCCTGATTCCTGATTCATCATTCCTGATTCATCATTCATCATTCCTGATTCATCATTCCTGATTCCTGATTCCTGATTCATCATTCCTGATTCATCATTCCTGATTCATCATTCATCATTCCTGATTCATCATTCCTGATTCCTGATTCCTGATTCATCATTCCTGATTCATCATTCCTGATTCCTGATTCATCATTCCTGATTCCTGATTCATCATTCCTCATTCCTGATACATCATTCATCATTCCTGATTCGTCATTCATGATTCCTGATTCATCATTCATGATTCCTGATTCAACATCCCTGATTCCTGATTCATCATTCATCTTTCCTGATTCATCATTCCTGATTCCTGATACGTCATTGATCATTCCTGATTCATCATTCCTGATTCATCATTCCTGATTCATCATTCCTGATTCATCATTCCCGATTCATCATTCCTGATTCATCATTAATCATTCCTGATTCATCATTCATCATTCCTGATGCATCATTCCTGATTCCTGATTCCTGATTCATCATTCCTGATTCATCATTCCTGATTCATCATTCCTGATTCCTGATTCATCATTCCTCATTCCTGATACATCATTCATCATACCTGATTCATCATTCATCATTCCTGATTCGTCATTCATGATTCCTGATTCATCATTCATGATTCCTGATTCAACATCCCTGATTCCTGATTCATCATTCATCTTTCCTGATTCATCATTCCTGATTCCTGATACGTCATTGATCATTCCTGATTCATGATTCCTGATTCATCATTCCTGATTCATCATTCCTGATTCATCATTCCCGATTCATCATTCATCATTCCTGATTCATCATTCCTGATTCCTGATTCCTGATTCATCATTCCTGATTCCTGATTCATCATTCCTGATTCCTGATTCACCATTCCTGATTCCTGATTCATCATTCCTCTTTCCTGATTCATCATTCCTGATTCCTGATACATCATTCATCATTCCTGATTCATCATTCCTGATTCCTGATTCATCATTCCTGATTCCTGATTGATCATTCCTGATTCATGATTCACCAATCCTGATTCTTGATTCATCATTCCTCTTTCCTGATTCATCATTCCTGATTCCTGATACATCATTCATCATTCCTGATTCATCATTCATCATTCCTGATTCATCATTCCTGATTCCTGATTCATCATTCCTGATTCCTGATTCATCATTCCTGATTCCTGATTCATCATTCCTGATTCCTGATTCATCATTCATCATTCCTGATTCATTATTCCTGATTCATCATTCCTGATTCCTGATTGATCATTCCTCATTCCTGAATCATCATTCCTGATTCATCATTCCTCATTCCTGATTCCTGATTCATCATTCCTGATTCATGATTCACCATTCCTGATTCGTCATTCATCATTCCTGATTCATCATTCCTGATTCCTGATTCCTGATTCATCATTCCTGATTCCTGATTCCTGATTCATCATTCCTGATTCATCATTCATCATTCCTGATTCATCATTCCTGATTCCTGATTCCTGATTCATCATTCCTGATTCATCATTCCTGATTCATCATTCATCATTCCTGATTCATCATTCCTGATTCCTGATTCCTGATTCATCATTCCTGATTCATCATTCCTGATTCCTGATTCATCATTCCTGATTCCTGATTCATCATTCCTCATTTCTGATACATCATTCATCATACCTGATTCATCATTCATCATTCCTGATTCGTCATTCATGATTCCTGATTCATCATTCATGATTCCTGATTCAACATCCCTGATTCCTGATTCATCATTCATCTTTCCTGATTCATCATTCCTGATTCCTGATACGTCATTGATCATTCCTGATTCATCATTCCTGATTCATCATTCCTGATTCATCATTCCTGATTCATCATTCCCGATTCATCATTCCTGATTCATCATTAATCATTCCTGATTCATCATTCATCATTCCTGATGCATCATTCCTGATTCCTGATTCCTGATTCATCATTCCTGATTCATCATTCCTGATTCATCATTCCTGATTCCTGATTCATCATTCCTCATTCCTGATACATCATTCATCATACCTGATTCATCATTCATCATTCCTGATTCGTCATTCATGATTCCTGATTCATCATTCATGATTCCTGATTCAACATCCCTGATTCCTGATTCATCATTCATCTTTCCTGATTCATCATTCCTGATTCCTGATACGTCATTGATCATTCCTGATTCATCATTCCTGATTCATCATTCCTGATTCATCATTCCTGATTCATCATTCCCGATTCATCATTCATCATTCCTGATTCATCATTCCTGATTCCTGATTCCTGATTCATCATTCCTGATTCCTGATTCATCATTCCTGATTCCTGATTCACCATTCCTGATTCCTGATTCATCATTCCTCTTTCCTGATTCATCATTCCTGATTCCTGATACATCATTCATCATTCCTGATTCATCATTCCTGATTCCTGATTCATCATTCCTGATTCCTGATTGATCATTCCTGATTCATGATTCACCAATCCTGATTCTTGATTCATCATTCCTCTTTCCTGATTCATCATTCCTGATTCCTGATACATCATTCATCATTCCTGATTCATCATTCATCATTCCTGATTCATCATTCCTGATTCCTGATTCATCATTCCTGATTCCTGATTCATCATTCCTGATTCCTGATTCATCATTCCTGATTCCTGATTCATCATTCATCATTCCTGATTCATTATTCCTGATTCATCATTCCTGATTCCTGATTGATCATTCCTCATTCCTGAATCATCATTCCTGATTCATCATTCCTCATTCCTGATTCCTGATTCATCATTCCTGATTCATGATTCACCATTCCTGATTTCTGATTCATCATTCCTCTTTCCTGATTCATCATTCCTGATTCCTGATTCATCATTCATCATTCCTGATTCATCATTCCTGATTCATCATTCCTGATTCCTGATTCATCAGTCCTGATTCATGATTCACCAATCCTGATTCCTGACTCATCATTCATCATTCCTGATTCCTGATTCATCATTCCTGATTCATCATTCATCATTCCTGATTCATCAATCATCATTCCTGATTCATCATTCCTGCTTCCTGATTCATCATTCCTGATTCCTGATTCATCATTCCTGATTCATGATTCACCATTCCTGATTCGTCATTCATCATTCCTGATTCATCATTCCTGATTCCTGATTCCTGATTCATCATTCCTGATTCCTGATTCCTGATTCATCATTCCTGATTCATCATTCATCATTCCTGATTCATCATTCCTGATTCCTGATTCCTGATTCATCATTCCTGATTCATCATTCCTGATTCATCATTCATCATTCCTGATTCATCATTCCTGATTCCTGATTCCTGATTCATCATTCCTGATTCATCATTCCTGATTCCTGATTCATCATTCCTGATTCCTGATTCATCATTCCTCATTCCTGATACATCATTCATCATACCTGATTCATCATTCATCATTCCTGATTCGTCATTCATGATTCCTGATTCATCATTCATGATTCCTGATTCAACATCCCTGATTCCTGATTCATCATTCATCTTTCCTGATTCATCATTCCTGATTCCTGATACGTCATTGATCATTCCTGATTCATCATTAATCATTCCTGATTCATCATTCATCATTCCTGATGCATCATTCCTGATTCCTGATTCCTGATTCATCATTCCTGATTCATCATTCCTGATTCATCATTCCTGATTCCTGATTCATCATTCCTCATTCCTGATACATCATTCATCATACCTGATTCATCATTCATCATTCCTGATTCGTCATTCATGATTCCTGATTCATCATTCATGATTCCTGATTCAACATCCCTGATTCCTGATTCATCATTCATCTTTCCTGATTCATCATTCCTGATTCCTGATACGTCATTGATCATTCCTGATTCATCATTCCTGATTCATCATTCCTGATTCATCATTCCTGATTCATCATTCCCGATTCATCATTCATCATTCCTGATTCATCATTCCTGATTCCTGATTCCTGATTCATCATTCCTGATTCATCATTCCTGATTCATCATTCCTGATCCCTGATTCATCATTTATCATTCCTGATTCCTGATTCATCATTCCTGATTCCTGATTCATCATTCCTGATTCCTGATTCATCATTCATCATTCCTGATTGATCATTCCTGATTCCTGATTCATCATTCCTGATTCCTGATTGATCATTCCTGATTCCTGATTCATCATTCATCATTCCTGATTCATCATTCTTGATTCCTGATTCATCATTCCTGATTCCTGATTCATCATTCCTCTTTCCTGATTCATCATTCATCATTCCTAATACATCATTCATCATTCCTGATTCATCATTCCTGATTCCTGATTCATCATTCCTGATTCCTGATTCATCATTCCTGATTCCTGATTCATCATTCCTGATTCATCATTCCTGATTCCTGATTCATCATTCCTCATTCCTGATTCATCAATCCTCATTCCTGATTCATCATTCCTGATTCCTGATTGATCATTCCTCATTCCTGATTCATCAATCCTCATTCCTGATTCATCATTCCTGATTCCTGATTCATTATTCCTGATTGATCATTCCTGATTCCTGATTGATCATTCCTGATTCCTGATTCATCATTCATCATTCCTGATTCATCATTCTTGATTCCTGATTCATCATTCCTGATTCATCATTCCTGATTCCTGATTCATCATTCCTGATTCCTGATTCATCATTCATCATTCCTGATTCCTGATTCATCATTGCTGATTCCTGATTCATCATTCATCATTCCTCATTGATCATTCCTTATTCCCGATTCATCATTCCTTATTCCTGATTCATCATTCCTGATTCCTGATTCATCATTCCTGATTCCTGATTCACCATTCCTGATTCCTGATTCATCATTCCTCTTTCCTGATTCATCATTCCTGATTCCTGATACATCATTCATCATTCCTGATTCATCATTCCTGATTCCTGATTCATCATTCCTGATTCCTGATTGATCATTCCTGATTCATGATTCACCAATCCTGATTCTTGATTCATCATTCCTCTTTCCTGATTCATCATTCCTGATTCCTGATACATCATTCATCATTCCTGATTCATCATTCATCATTCCTGATTCATCATTCCTGATTCCTGATTCATCATTCCTGATTCCTGATTCATCATTCCTGATTCCTGATTCATCATTGCTGATTCCTGATTCATCATTCATCATTCCTCATTGATCATTCCTTATTCCCGATTCATCATTCCTTATTCCTGATTCATCATTCCTGATTCCTGATTCATCATTCCTGATTCCTGATTCACCATTCCTGATTCCTGATTCATCATTCCTCTTTCCTGATTCATCATTCCTGATTCCTGATACATCATTCATCATTCCTGATTCATCATTCATCATTCCTGATTCATCATTCCTGATTCATCATTCATCATTCCTGATTCATCATTCCTGATTCCTGATTCCTGATTCATCATTCCTGATTCATCATTCCTGATTCCTGATTCATCATTCCTGATTCCTGATTCATCATTCCTCATTCCTGATACATCATTCATCATTCCTGATTCGTCATTCATGATTCCTGATTCATCATTCATGATTCCTGATTCAACATCCCTGATTCCTGATTCATCATTCATCTTTCCTGATTCATCATTCCTGATTCCTGATACGTCATTGATCATTCCTGATTCATCATTCCTGATTCATCATTCCTGATTCATCATTCCTGATTCATCATTCCCGATTCATCATTCCTGATTCATCATTAATCATTCCTGATTCATCATTCATCATTCCTGATGCATCATTCCTGATTCCTGATTCCTGATTCATCATTCCTGATTCATCATTCCTGATTCATCATTCCTGATTCCTGATTCATCATTCCTCATTCCTGATACATCATTCATCATACCTGATTCATCATTCATCATTCCTGATTCGTCATTCATGATTCCTGATTCATCATTCATGATTCCTGATTCAACATCCCTGATTCCTGATTCATCATTCATCTTTCCTGATTCATCATTCCTGATTCCTGATACGTCATTGATCATTCCTGATTCATCATTCCTGATTCATCATTCCTGATTCATCATTCCTGATTCATCATTCCCGATTCATCATTCATCATTCCTGATTCATCATTCCTGATTCCTGATTCCTGATTCATCATTCCTGATTCCTGATTCATCATTCCTGATTCCTGATTCACCATTCCTGATTCCTGATTCATCATTCCTCTTTCCTGATTCATCATTCCCGATTCATCATTCATCATTCCTGATTCATCATTCCTGATTCCTGATTCCTGATTCATCATTCCTGATTCCTGATTCATCATTCCTGATTCCTGATTCACCATTCCTGATTCCTGATTCATCATTCCTCTTTCCTGATTCATCATTCCTGATTCCTGATACATCATTCATCATTCCTGATTCATCATTCCTGATTCCTGATTCATCATTCCTGATTCCTGATTGATCATTCCTGATTCATGATTCACCAATCCTGATTCTTGATTCATCATTCCTCTTTCCTGATTCATCATTCCTGATTCCTGATACATCATTCATCATTCCTGATTCATCATTCATCATTCCTGATTCATCATTCCTGATTCCTGATTCATCATTCCTGATTCCTGATTCATCATTCCTGATTCCTGATTCATCATTCCTGATTCCTGATTCATCATTCATCATTCCTGATTCATTATTCCTGATTCATCATTCCTGATTCCTGATTGATCATTCCTCATTCCTGAATCATCATTCCTGATTCATCATTCCTCATTCCTGATTCCTGATTCATCATTCCTGATTCATGATTCACCATTCCTGATTCGTCATTCATCATTCCTGATTCATCATTCCTGATTCCTGATTCCTGATTCATCATTCCTGATTCCTGATTCCTGATTCATCATTCCTGATTCATCATTCATCATTCCTGATTCATCATTCCTGATTCCTGATTCCTGATTCATCATTCCTGATTCATCATTCCTGATTCATCATTCATCATTCCTGATTCATCATTCCTGATTCCTGATTCCTGATTCATCATTCCTGATTCATCATTCCTGATTCCTGATTCATCATTCCTGATTCCTGATTCATCATTCCTCATTCCTGATACATCATTCATCATACCTGATTCATCATTCATCATTCCTGATTCGTCATTCATGATTCCTGATTCATCATTCATGATTCCTGATTCAACATCCCTGATTCCTGATTCATCATTCATCTTTCCTGATTCATCATTCCTGATTCCTGATACATCATTCATCATTCCTGATTCATCATTCCTGATTCCTGATTCATCATTCCTGATTCCTGATTGATCATTCCTGATTCATGATTCACCAATCCTGATTCTTGATTCATCATTCCTCTTTCCTGATTCATCATTCCTGATTCCTGATACATCATTCATCATTCCTGATTCATCATTCATCATTCCTGATTCATCATTCCTGATTCCTGATTCATCATTCCTGATTCCTGATTCATCATTCCTGATTCCTGATTCATCATTCCTGATTCCTGATTCATCATTCATCATTCCTGATTCATTATTCCTGATTCATCATTCCTGATTCCTGATTGATCATTCCTCATTCCTGAATCATCATTCCTGATTCATCATTCCTCATTCCTGATTCCTGATTCATCATTCCTGATTCATGATTCACCATTCCTGATTCGTCATTCATCATTCCTGATTCATCATTCCTGATTCCTGATTCCTGATTCATCATTCCTGATTCCTGATTCCTGATTCATCATTCCTGATTCATCATTCATCATTCCTGATTCATCATTCCTGATTCCTGATTCCTGATTCATCATTCCTGATTCATCATTCCTGATTCATCATTCATCATTCCTGATTCATCATTCCTGATTCCTGATTCCTGATTCATCATTCCTGATTCATCATTCCTGATTCCTGATTCATCATTCCTGATTCCTGATTCATCATTCCTCATTCCTGATACATCATTCATCATACCTGATTCATCATTCATCATTCCTGATTCGTCATTCATGATTCCTGATTCATCATTCATGATTCCTGATTCAACATCCCTGATTCCTGATTCATCATTCATCTTTCCTGATTCATCATTCCTGATTCCTGATACGTCATTGATCATTCCTGATTCATCATTCCTGATTCATCATTCCTGATTCATCATTCCTGATTCATCATTCCCGATTCATCATTCCTGATTCATCATTAATCATTCCTGATTCATCATTCATCATTCCTGATGCATCATTCCTGATTCCTGATTCCTGATTCATCATTCCTGATTCATCATTCCTGATTCATCATTCCTGATTCCTGATTCATCATTCCTCATTCCTGATACATCATTCATCATACCTGATTCATCATTCATCATTCCTGATTCGTCATTCATGATTCCTGATTCATCATTCATGATTCCTGATTCAACATCCCTGATTCCTGATTCATCATTCATCTTTCCTGATTCATCATTCCTCTTTCCTGATTCATCATTCCTGATTCCTGATACATCATTCATCATTCATCATTCCTGATTCATTATTCCTGATTCATCATTCCTGATTCCTGATTCATCATTCCTGATTCCTGATTGATCATTCCTGATTCATGATTCACCAATCCTGATTCTTGATTCATCATTCCTCTTTCCTGATTCATCATTCCTGATTCCTGATACATCATTCATCATTCCTGATTCATCATTCATCATTCCTGATTCATCATTCCTGATTCCTGATTCATCATTCCTGATTCCTGATTCATCATTCCTGATTCCTGATTCATCATTGCTGATTCCTGATTCATCATTCATCATTCCTCATTGATCATTCCTTATTCCCGATTCATCATTCCTTATTCCTGATTCATCATTCCTGATTCCTGATTCATCATTCCTGATTCCTGATTCACCATTCCTGATTCCTGATTCATCATTCCTCTTTCCTGATTCATCATTCCTGATTCCTGATACATCATTCATCATTCCTGATTCATCATTCATCATTCCTGATTCATCATTCCTGATTCATCATTCCTGATTCCTGATTCATCAGTCCTGATTCATGATTCACCAATCCTGATTCCTGACTCATCATTCATCATTCCTGATTCCTGATTCATCATTCCTGATTCATCATTCATCATTCCTGATTCATCAATCATCATTCCTGATTCATCATTCCTGCTTCCTGATTCATCATTCCTGATTCCTGATTCATCATTCCTGATTCATGATTCACCATTCCTGATTCGTCATTCATCATTCCTGATTCATCATTCCTGATTCCTGATTCCTGATTCATCATTCCTGATTCCTGATTCCTGATTCATCATTCCTGATTCATCATTCATCATTCCTGATTCATCATTCCTGATTCCTGATTCCTGATTCATCATTCCTGATTCATCATTCCTGATTCATCATTCATCATTCCTGATTCATCATTCCTGATTCCTGATTCCTGATTCGTCATTCCTGATTCATCATTCCTGATTCCTGATTCATCATTCCTGATTCCTGATTCATCATTCATCATTCCTGATTCATCATTCATCATTCCTGATTCATCATTCCTGATTCCTGATTCATCATTCCTGATTCCTGATTCATCATTCCTGATTCCTGATTCATCATTGCTGATTCCTGATTCATCATTCATCATTCCTCATTGATCATTCCTTATTCCCGATTCATCATTCCTTATTCCTGATTCATCATTCCTGATTCCTGATTCATCATTCCTGATTCACCATTCCTGATTCCTGATTCATCATTCCTCTTTCCTGATTCATCATTCCTGATTCCTGATACATCATTCATCATTCCTGATTCATCATTCATCATTCCTGATTCATCATTCCTGATTCATCATTCCTGATTCCTGATTCATCAGTCCTGATTCATGATTCACCAATCCTGATTCCTGACTCATCATTCATCATTCCTGATTCCTGATTCATCATTCCTGATTCATCATTCATCATTCCTGATTCATCAATCATCATTCCTGATTCATCATTCCTGCTTCCTGATTCATCATTCCTGATTCCTGATTCATCATTCCTGATTCATGATTCACCATTCCTGATTCGTCATTCATCATTCCTGATTCATCATTCCTGATTCCTGATTCCTGATTCATCATTCCTGATTCCTGATTCCTGATTCATCATTCCTGATTCATCATTCATCATTCCTGATTCATCATTCCTGATTCCTGATTCCTGATTCATCATTCCTGATTCATCATTCCTGATTCATCATTCATCATTCCTGATTCATCATTCCTGATTCCTGATTCCTGATTCATCATTCCTGATTCATCATTCCTGATTCATCATTCCTGATTCCTGATTCATCATTCCTCATTCCTGATACATCATTCATCATTCCTGATTCGTCATTCATGATTCCTGATTCATCATTCATGATTCCTGATTCAACATCCCTGATTCCTGATTCATCATTCATCTTTCCTGATTCATCATTCCTGATTCCTGATACGTCATTGATCATTCCTGATTCATCATTCCTGATTCATCATTCCTGATTCATCATTCCTGATTCATCATTCCCGATTCATCATTCCTGATTCATCATTAATCATTCCTGATTCATCATTCATCATTCCTGATGCATCATTCCTGATTCCTGATTCCTGATTCATCATTCCTGATTCATCATTCCTGATTCATCATTCCTGATTCCTGATTCATCATTCCTCATTCCTGATACATCATTCATCATTCATCATTCCTGATTCGTCATTCATGATTCCTGATTCATCATTCATGATTCCTGATTCAACATCCCTGATTCCTGATTCATCATTCATCTTTCCTGATTCATCATTCCTGATTCCTGATACGTCATTGATCATTCCTGATTCATCATTCCTGATTCATCATTCCTGATTCATCATTCCTGATTCATCATTCCCGATTCATCATTCATCATTCCTGATTCATCATTCCTGATTCCTGATTCCTGATTCATCATTCCTGATTCCTGATTCATCATTCCTGATTCCTGATTCACCATTCCTGATTCCTGATTCATCATTCCTCTTTCCTGATTCATCATTCCTGATTCCTGATACATCATTCATCATTCCTGATTCATCATTCCTGATTCCTGATTCATCATTCCTGATTCCTGATTGATCATTCCTGATTCATGATTCACCAATCCTGATTCTTGATTCATCATTCCTCTTTCCTGATTCATCATTCCTGATTCCTGATACATCATTCATCATTCCTGATTCATCATTCATCATTCCTGATTCATCATTCCTGATTCCTGATTCATCATTCCTGATTCCTGATTCATCATTCCTGATTCCTGATTCATCATTCATCATTCCTGATTCATTATTCCTGATTCATCATTCCTGATTCCTGATTGATCATTCCTCATTCATGAATCATCATTCCTGATTCATCATTCCTCATTCCTGATTCCTGATTCATCATTCCTGATTCATGATTCACCATTCCTGATTCGTCATTCATCATTCCTGATTCATCATTCCTGATTCCTGATTCCTGATTCATCATTCCTGATTCCTGATTCCTGATTCATCATTCCTGATTCATCATTCATCATTCCTGATTCATCATTCCTGATTCCTGATTCCTGATTCATCATTCCTGATTCATCATTCCTGATTCATCATTCATCATTCCTGATTCATCATTCCTGATTCCTGATTCCTGATTCATCATTCCTGATTCATCATTCCTGATTCCTGATTCATCATTCCTGATTCCTGATTCATCATTCCTCATTCCTGATACATCATTCATCATACCTGATTCATCATTCATCATTCCTGATTCGTCATTCATGATTCCTGATTCATCATTCATGATTCCTGATTCAACATCCCTGATTCCTGATTCATCATTCATCTTTCCTGATTCATCATTCCTGATTCCTGATACGTCATTGATCATTCCTGATTCATCATTCCTGATTCATCATTCCTGATTCATCATTCCTGATTCATCATTCCCGATTCATCATTCCTGATTCATCATTAATCATTCCTGATTCATCATTCATCATTCCTGATGCATCATTCCTGATTCCTGATTCCTGATTCATCATTCCTGATTCATCATTCCTGATTCATCATTCCTGATTCCTGATTCATCATTCCTCATTCCTGATACATCATTCATCATACCTGATTCATCATTCATCATTCCTGATTCGTCATTCATGATTCCTGATTCATCATTCATGATTCCTGATTCAACATCCCTGATTCCTGATTCATCATTCATCTTTCCTGATTCATCATTCCTGATTCCTGATACGTCATTGATCATTCCTGATTCATCATTCCTGATTCATCATTCCTGATTCATCATTCCTGATTCATCATTCCCGATTCATCATTCATCATTCCTGATTCATCATTCCTGATTCCTGATTCCTGATTCATCATTCCTGATTCCTGATTCATCATTCCTGATTCCTGATTCACCATTCCTGATTCCTGATTCATCATTCCTCTTTCCTGATTCATCATTCCTGATTCCTGATACATCATTCATCATTCCTGATTCATCATTCCTGATTCCTGATTCATCATTCCTGATTCCTGATTGATCATTCCTGATTCATGATTCACCAATCCTGATTCTTGATTCATCATTCCTCTTTCCTGATTCATCATTCCTGATTCCTGATACATCATTCATCATTCCTGATTCATCATTCATCATTCCTGATTCATCATTCCTGATTCCTGATTCATCATTCCTGATTCCTGATTCATCATTCCTGATTCCTGATTCATCATTCCTGATTCCTGATTCATCATTCATCATTCCTGATTCATTATTCCTGATTCATCATTCCTGATTCCTGATTGATCATTCCTCATTCCTGAATCATCATTCCTGATTCATCATTCCTCATTCCTGATTCCTGATTCATCATTCCTGATTCATGATTCACCATTCCTGATTTCTGATTCATCATTCCTCTTTCCTGATTCATCATTCCTGATTCCTGATTCATCATTCATCATTCCTGATTCATCATTGCTGATTCATCATTCCTGATTCCTGATTCATCAGTCCTGATTCATGATTCACCAATCCTGATTCCTGACTCATCATTCATCATTCCTGATTCCTGATTCATCATTCCTGATTCATCATTCATCATTCCTGATTCATCAATCATCATTCCTGATTCATCATTCCTGCTTCCTGATTCATCATTCCTGATTCCTGATTCATCATTCCTGATTCATGATTCACCATTCCTGATTCGTCATTCATCATTCCTGATTCATCATTCCTGATTCCTGATTCCTGATTCATCATTCCTGATTCCTGATTCCTGATTCATCATTCCTGATTCATCATTCATCATTCCTGATTCATCATTCCTGATTCCTGATTCCTGATTCATCATTCCTGATTCATCATTCCTGATTCATCATTCATCATTCCTGATTCATCATTCCTGATTCCTGATTCCTGATTCATCATTCCTGATTCATCATTCCTGATTCCTGATTCATCATTCCTGATTCCTGATTCATCATTCCTCATTCCTGATACATCATTCATCATACCTGATTCATCATTCATCATTCCTGATTCGTCATTCATGATTCCTGATTCATCATTCATGATTCCTGATTCAACATCCCTGATTCCTGATTCATCATTCATCTTTCCTGATTCATCATTCCTGATTCCTGATACGTCATTGATCATTCCTGATTCATCATTAATCATTCCTGATTCATCATTCATCATTCCTGATGCATCATTCCTGATTCCTGATTCCTGATTCATCATTCCTGATTCATCATTCCTGATTCCTGATTCATCATTCCTCATTCCTGATACATCATTCATCATACCTGATTCATCATTCATCATTCCTGATTCGTCATTCATGATTCCTGATTCATCATTCATGATTCCTGATTCAACATCCCTGATTCCTGATTCATCATTCATCTTTCCTGATTCATCATTCCTGATTCCTGATACGTCATTGATCATTCCTGATTCATCATTCCTGATTCATCATTCCTGATTCATCATTCCTGATTCATCATTCCCGATTCATCATTCATCATTCCTGATTCATCATTCCTGATTCCTGATTCCTGATTCATCATTCCTGATTCATCATTCCTGATTCATCATTCCTGATCCCTGATTCATCATTTATCATTCCTGATTCCTGATTCATCATTCCTGATTCCTGATTCATCATTCCTGATTCCTGATTCATCATTCATCATTCCTGATTGATCATTCCTGATTCCTGATTGATCATTCCTGATTCCTGATTGATCATTCCTGATTCCTGATTCATCATTCATCATTCCTGATTCATCATTCTTGATTCCTGATTCATCATTCCTGATTCCTGATTCATCATTCCTCTTTCCTGATTCATCATTCATCATTCCTAATACATCATTCATCATTCCTGATTCATCATTCCTGATTCCTGATTCATCATTCCTGATTCCTGATTCATCATTCCTGATTCCTGATTCATCATTCCTGATTCATCATTCCTGATTCCTGATTCATCATTCCTCATTCCTGATTCATCAATCCTCATTCCTGATTCATCATTCCTGATTCCTGATTGATCATTCCTCATTCCTGATTCATCAATCCTCATTCCTGATTCATCATTCCTGATTCCTGATTCATTTTTCCTGATTGATCATTCCTCATTCCTGATTGATCATTCCTGATTCCTGATTCATCATTCATCATTCCTGATTCATCATTCTTGATTCCTGATTCATCATTCCTGATTCATCATTCCTGATTCCTGATTCATCATTCCTGATTCCTGATTCATCATTCATCATTCCTGATTCCTGATTCATCATTGCTGATTCCTGATTCATCATTCATCATTCCTCATTGATCATTCCTTATTCCCGATTCATCATTCCTTATTCCTGATTCATCATTCCTGATTCCTGATTCATCATTCCTGATTCCTGATTCACCATTCCTGATTCCTGATTCATCATTCCTCTTTCCTGATTCATCATTCCTGATTCCTGATACATCATTCATCATTCCTGATTCATCATTCCTGATTCCTGATTCATCATTCCTGATTCCTGATTGATCATTCCTGATTCATGATTCACCAATCCTGATTCTTGATTCATCATTCCTCTTTCCTGATTCATCATTCCTGATTCCTGATACATCATTCATCATTCCTGATTCATCATTCATCATTCCTGATTCATCATTCCTGATTCCTGATTCATCATTCCTGATTCCTGATTCATCATTCCTGATTCCTGATTCATCATTGCTGATTCCTGATTCATCATTCATCATTCCTCATTGATCATTCCTTATTCCCGATTCATCATTCCTTATTCCTGATTCATCATTCCTGATTCCTGATTCATCATTCCTGATTCCTGATTCACCATTCCTGATTCCTGATTCATCATTCCTCTTTCCTGATTCATCATTCCTGATTCCTGATACATCATTCATCATTCCTGATTCATCATTCATCATTCCTGATTCATCATTCCTGATTCATCATTCCTGATTCCTGATTCATCAGTCCTGATTCATGATTCACCAATCCTGATTCCTGACTCATCATTCATCATTCCTGATTCCTGATTCATCATTCCTGATTCATCATTCATCATTCCTGATTCATCAATCATCATTCCTGATTCATCATTCCTGCTTCCTGATTCATCATTCCTGATTCCTGATTCATCATTCCTGATTCATGATTCACCATTCCTGATTCGTCATTCATCATTCCTGATTCATCATTCCTGATTCCTGATTCCTGATTCATCATTCCTGATTCCTGATTCCTGATTCATCATTCCTGATTCATCATTCATCATTCCTGATTCATCATTCCTGATTCCTGATTCCTGATTCATCATTCCTGATTCATCATTCCTGATTCATCATTCATCATTCCTGATTCATCATTCCTGATTCCTGATTCCTGATTCATCATTCCTGATTCATCATTCCTGATTCCTGATTCATCATTCCTGATTCCTGATTCATCATTCCTCATTCCTGATACATCATTCATCATTCCTGATTCGTCATTCATGATTCCTGATTCATCATTCATGATTCCTGATTCAACATCCCTGATTCCTGATTCATCATTCATCTTTCCTGATTCATCATTCCTGATTCCTGATACGTCATTGATCATTCCTGATTCATCATTCCTGATTCATCATTCCTGATTCATCATTCCTGATTCATCATTCCCGATTCATCATTCCTGATTCATCATTAATCATTCCTGATTCATCATTCATCATTCCTGATGCATCATTCCTGATTCCTGATTCCTGATTCATCATTCCTGATTCATCATTCCTGATTCATCATTCCTGATTCCTGATTCATCATTCCTCATTCCTGATACATCATTCATCATACCTGATTCATCATTCATCATTCCTGATTCGTCATTCATGATTCCTGATTCATCATTCATGATTCCTGATTCAACATCCCTGATTCCTGATTCATCATTCATCTTTCCTGATTCATCATTCCTGATTCCTGATACGTCATTGATCATTCCTGATTCATCATTCCTGATTCATCATTCCTGATTCATCATTCCTGATTCATCATTCCCGATTCATCATTCATCATTCCTGATTCATCATTCCTGATTCCTGATTCCTGATTCATCATTCCTGATTCCTGATTCATCATTCCTGATTCCTGATTCACCATTCCTGATTCCTGATTCATCATTCCTCTTTCCTGATTCATCATTCCTGATTCCTGATACATCATTCATCATTCCTGATTCATCATTCCTGATTCCTGATTCATCATTCCTGATTCCTGATTGATCATTCCTGATTCATGATTCACCAATCCTGATTCTTGATTCATCATTCCTCTTTCCTGATTCATCATTCCTGATTCCTGATACATCATTCATCATTCCTGATTCATCATTCATCATTCCTGATTCATCATTCCTGATTCCTGATTCATCATTCCTGATTCCTGATTCATCATTCCTGATTCCTGATTCATCATTCCTGATTCCTGATTCATCATTCATCATTCCTGATTCATTATTCCTGATTCATCATTCCTGATTCCTGATTGATCATTCCTCATTCCTGAATCATCATTCCTGATTCATCATTCCTCATTCCTGATTCCTGATTCATCATTCCTGATTCATGATTCACCATTCCTGATTCGTCATTCATCATTCCTGATTCATCATTCCTGATTCCTGATTCCTGATTCATCATTCCTGATTCCTGATTCCTGATTCATCATTCCTGATTCATCATTCATCATTCCTGATTCATCATTCCTGATTCCTGATTCCTGATTCATCATTCCTGATTCATCATTCCTGATTCATCATTCATCATTCCTGATTCATCATTCCTGATTCCTGATTCCTGATTCATCATTCCTGATTCATCATTCCTGATTCCTGATTCATCATTCCTGATTCCTGATTCATCATTCCTCATTCCTGATACATCATTCATCATACCTGATTCATCATTCATCATTCCTGATTCGTCATTCATGATTCCTGATTCATCATTCATGATTCCTGATTCAACATCCCTGATTCCTGATTCATCATTCATCTTTCCTGATTCATCATTCCTGATTCCTGATACGTCATTGATCATTCCTGATTCATCATTCCTGATTCATCATTCCTGATTCATCATTCCTGATTCATCATTCCCGATTCATCATTCCTGATTCATCATTAATCATTCCTGATTCATCATTCATCATTCCTGATGCATCATTCCTGATTCCTGATTCCTGATTCATCATTCCTGATTCATCATTCCTGATTCATCATTCCTGATTCCTGATTCATCATTCCTCATTCCTGATACATCATTCATCATACCTGATTCATCATTCATCATTCCTGATTCGTCATTCATGATTCCTGATTCATCATTCATGATTCCTGATTCAACATCCCTGATTCCTGATTCATCATTCATCTTTCCTGATTCATCATTCCTGATTCCTGATACGTCATTGATCATTCCTGATTCATCATTCCTGATTCATCATTCCTGATTCATCATTCCTGATTCATCATTCCCGATTCATCATTCCTGATTCCTGATTCATCATTCCTGATTCCTGATTCCTGATTCATCATTCCTGATTCCTGATTCATCATTCCTGATTCCTGATTCACCATTCCTGATTCCTGATTCATCATTCCTCTTTCCTGATTCATCATTCCTGATTCCTGATACATCATTCATCATTCCTGATTCATCATTCCTGATTCCTGATTCATCATTCCTGATTCCTGATTGATCATTCCTGATTCATGATTCACCAATCCTGATTCTTGATTCATCATTCCTCTTTCCTGATTCATCATTCCTGATTCCTGATACATCATTCATCATTCCTGATTCATCATTCATCATTCCTGATTCATCATTCCTGATTCCTGATTCATCATTCCTGATTCCTGATTCATCATTCCTGATTCCTGATTCATCATTCCTGATTCCTGATTCATCATTCATCATTCCTGATTCATTATTCCTGATTCATCATTCCTGATTCCTGATTGATCATTCCTCATTCCTGAATCATCATTCCTGATTCATCATTCCTCATTCCTGATTCCTGATTCATCATTCCTGATTCATGATTCACCATTCCTGATTTCTGATTCATCATTCCTCTTTCCTGATTCATCATTCCTGATTCCTGATTCATCATTCATCATTCCTGATTCATCATTCCTGATTCATCATTCCTGATTCCTGATTCATCAGTCCTGATTCATGATTCACCAATCCTGATTCCTGACTCATCATTCATCATTCCTGATTCCTGATTCATCATTCCTGATTCATCATTCATCATTCCTGATTCATCAATCATCATTCCTGATTCATCATTCCTGCTTCCTGATTCATCATTCCTGATTCCTGATTCATCATTCCTGATTCATGATTCACCATTCCTGATTCGTCATTCATCATTCCTGATTCATCATTCCTGATTCCTGATTCCTGATTCATCATTCCTGATTCCTGATTCCTGATTCATCATTCCTGATTCATCATTCATCATTCCTGATTCATCATTCCTGATTCCTGATTCCTGATTCATCATTCCTGATTCATCATTCCTGATTCATCATTCATCATTCCTGATTCATCATTCCTGATTCCTGATTCCTGATTCATCATTCCTGATTCATCATTCCTGATTCCTGATTCATCATTCCTGATTCCTGATTCATCATTCCTCATTCCTGATACATCATTCATCATACCTGATTCATCATTCATCATTCCTGATTCGTCATTCATGATTCCTGATTCATCATTCATGATTCCTGATTCAACATCCCTGATTCCTGATTCATCATTCATCTTTCCTGATTCATCATTCCTGATTCCTGATACGTCATTGATCATTCCTGATTCATCATTCCTGATTCATCATTCCTGATTCATCATTCCTGATTCATCATTCCCGATTCATCATTCCTGATTCATCATTAATCATTCCTGATTCATCATTCATCATTCCTGATGCATCATTCCTGATTCCTGATTCCTGATTCATCATTCCTGATTCATCATTCCTGATTCATCATTCCTGATTCCTGATTCATCATTCCTCATTCCTGATACATCATTCATCATACCTGATTCATCATTCATCATTCCTGATTCGTCATTCATGATTCCTGATTCATCATTCATGATTCCTGATTCAACATCCCTGATTCCTGATTCATCATTCATCTTTCCTGATTCATCATTCCTGATTCCTGATACGTCATTGATCATTCCTGATTCATCATTCCTGATTCATCATTCCTGATTCATCATTCCTGATTCATCATTCCCGATTCATCATTCATCATTCCTGATTCATCATTCCTGATTCCTGATTCCTGATTCATCATTCCTGATTCATCATTCCTGATTCATCATTCCTGATCCCTGATTCATCATTTATCATTCCTGATTCCTGATTCATCATTCCTGATTCCTGATTCATCATTCCTGATTCCTGATTCATCATTCATCATTCCTGATTGATCATTCCTGATTCCTGATTGATCATTCCTGATTCCTGATTGATCATTCCTGATTCCTGATTCATCATTCATCATTCCTGATTCATCATTCTTGATTCCTGATTCATCATTCCTGATTCCTGATTCATCATTCCTCTTTCCTGATTCATCATTCATCATTCCTAATACATCATTCATCATTCCTGATTCATCATTCCTGATTCCTGATTCATCATTCCTGATTCCTGATTCATCATTCCTGATTCCTGATTCATCATTCCTGATTCATCATTCCTGATTCCTGATTCATCATTCCTCATTCCTGATTCATCATTCATCATTCCTGATTCATCATTCCTCTTTCCTGATTCATCATTCCTGATTCCTGATACATCATTCATCATTCCTGATTCATCATTCCTGATTCCTGATTCATCATTCCTGATTCCTGATTGATCATTCCTGATTCATGATTCACCAATCCTGATTCTTGATTCATCATTCCTCTTTCCTGATTCATCATTCCTGATTCCTGATACATCATTCATCATTCCTGATTCATCATTCATCATTCCTGATTCATCATTCCTGATTCCTGATTCATCATTCCTGATTCCTGATTCATCATTCCTGATTCCTGATTCATCATTCCTGATTCCTGATTCATCATTCATCATTCCTGATTCATTATTCCTGATTCATCATTCCTGATTCCTGATTGATCATTCCTCATTCCTGAATCATCATTCCTGATTCATCATTCCTCATTCCTGATTCCTGATTCATCATTCCTGATTCATGATTCACCATTCCTGATTCGTCATTCATCATTCCTGATTCATCATTCCTGATTCCTGATTCCTGATTCATCATTCCTGATTCCTGATTCCTGATTCATCATTCCTGATTCATCATTCATCATTCCTGATTCATCATTCCTGATTCCTGATTCCTGATTCATCATTCCTGATTCATCATTCCTGATTCATCATTCATCATTCCTGATTCATCATTCCTGATTCCTGATTCCTGATTCATCATTCCTGATTCATCATTCCTGATTCCTGATTCATCATTCCTGATTCCTGATTCATCATTCCTCATTCCTGATACATCATTCATCATACCTGATTCATCATTCATCATTCCTGATTCGTCATTCATGATTCCTGATTCATCATTCATGATTCCTGATTCAACATCCCTGATTCCTGATTCATCATTCATCTTTCCTGATTCATCATTCCTGATTCCTGATACGTCATTGATCATTCCTGATTCATCATTCCTGATTCATCATTCCTGATTCATCATTCCTGATTCATCATTCCCGATTCATCATTCCTGATTCATCATTAATCATTCCTGATTCATCATTCATCATTCCTGATGCATCATTCCTGATTCCTGATTCCTGATTCATCATTCCTGATTCATCATTCCTGATTCATCATTCCTGATTCCTGATTCATCATTCCTCATTCCTGATACATCATTCATCATACCTGATTCATCATTCATCATTCCTGATTCGTCATTCATGATTCCTGATTCATCATTCATGATTCCTGATTCAACATCCCTGATTCCTGATTCATCATTCATCTTTCCTGATTCATCATTCCTGATTCCTGATACGTCATTGATCATTCCTGATTCATCATTCCTGATTCATCATTCCTGATTCATCATTCCTGATTCATCATTCCCGATTCATCATTCCTGATTCCTGATTCATCATTCCTGATTCCTGATTCCTGATTCATCATTCCTGATTCCTGATTCATCATTCCTGATTCCTGATTCACCATTCCTGATTCCTGATTCATCATTCCTCTTTCCTGATTCATCATTCCTGATTCCTGATACATCATTCATCATTCCTGATTCATCATTCCTGATTCCTGATTCATCATTCCTGATTCCTGATTGATCATTCCTGATTCATGATTCACCAATCCTGATTCTTGATTCATCATTCCTCTTTCCTGATTCATCATTCCTGATTCCTGATACATCATTCATCATTCCTGATTCATCATTCATCATTCCTGATTCATCATTCCTGATTCCTGATTCATCATTCCTGATTCCTGATTCATCATTCCTGATTCCTGATTCATCATTCCTGATTCCTGATTCATCATTCATCATTCCTGATTCATTATTCCTGATTCATCATTCCTGATTCCTGATTGATCATTCCTCATTCCTGAATCATCATTCCTGATTCATCATTCCTCATTCCTGATTCCTGATTCATCATTCCTGATTCATGATTCACCATTCCTGATTTCTGATTCATCATTCCTCTTTCCTGATTCATCATTCCTGATTCCTGATTCATCATTCATCATTCCTGATTCATCATTCCTGATTCATCATTCCTGATTCCTGATTCATCAGTCCTGATTCATGATTCACCAATCCTGATTCCTGACTCATCATTCATCATTCCTGATTCCTGATTCATCATTCCTGATTCATCATTCATCATTCCTGATTCATCAATCATCATTCCTGATTCATCATTCCTGCTTCCTGATTCATCATTCCTGATTCCTGATTCATCATTCCTGATTCATGATTCACCATTCCTGATTCGTCATTCATCATTCCTGATTCATCATTCCTGATTCCTGATTCCTGATTCATCATTCCTGATTCCTGATTCCTGATTCATCATTCCTGATTCATCATTCATCATTCCTGATTCATCATTCCTGATTCCTGATTCCTGATTCATCATTCCTGATTCATCATTCCTGATTCATCATTCATCATTCCTGATTCATCATTCCTGATTCCTGATTCCTGATTCATCATTCCTGATTCATCATTCCTGATTCCTGATTCATCATTCCTGATTCCTGATTCATCATTCCTCATTCCTGATACATCATTCATCATACCTGATTCATCATTCATCATTCCTGATTCGTCATTCATGATTCCTGATTCATCATTCATGATTCCTGATTCAACATCCCTGATTCCTGATTCATCATTCATCTTTCCTGATTCATCATTCCTGATTCCTGATACGTCATTGATCATTCCTGATTCATCATTCCTGATTCATCATTCCTGATTCATCATTCCTGATTCATCATTCCCGATTCATCATTCCTGATTCATCATTAATCATTCCTGATTCATCATTCATCATTCCTGATGCATCATTCCTGATTCCTGATTCCTGATTCATCATTCCTGATTCATCATTCCTGATTCATCATTCCTGATTCCTGATTCATCATTCCTCATTCCTGATACATCATTCATCATACCTGATTCATCATTCATCATTCCTGATTCGTCATTCATGATTCCTGATTCATCATTCATGATTCCTGATTCAACATCCCTGATTCCTGATTCATCATTCATCTTTCCTGATTCATCATTCCTGATTCCTGATACGTCATTGATCATTCCTGATTCATCATTCCTGATTCATCATTCCTGATTCATCATTCCTGATTCATCATTCCCGATTCATCATTCATCATTCCTGATTCATCATTCCTGATTCCTGATTCCTGATTCATCATTCCTGATTCATCATTCCTGATTCATCATTCCTGATCCCTGATTCATCATTTATCATTCCTGATTCCTGATTCATCATTCCTGATTCCTGATTCATCATTCCTGATTCCTGATTCATCATTCATCATTCCTGATTGATCATTCCTGATTCCTGATTGATCATTCCTGATTCCTGATTGATCATTCCTGATTCCTGATTCATCATTCATCATTCCTGATTCATCATTCTTGATTCCTGATTCATCATTCCTGATTCCTGATTCATCATTCCTCTTTCCTGATTCATCATTCATCATTCCTAATACATCATTCATCATTCCTGATTCATCATTCCTGATTCCTGATTCATCATTCCTGATTCCTGATTCATCATTCCTGATTCCTGATTCATCATTCCTGATTCATCATTCCTGATTCCTGATTCATCATTCCTCATTCCTGATTCATCAATCCTCATTCCTGATTCATCATTCCTGATTCCTGATTGATCATTCCTCATTCCTGATTCATCAATCCTCATTCCTGATTCATCATTCCTGATTCCTGATTCATTATTCCTGATTGATCATTCCTGATTCCTGATTGATCATTCCTGATTCCTGATTCATCATTCATCATTCCTGATTCATCATTCTTGATTCCTGATTCATCATTCCTGATTCATCATTCCTGATTCCTGATTCATCATTCCTGATTCCTGATTCATCATTCATCATTCCTGATTCCTGATTCATCATTGCTGATTCCTGATTCATCATTCATCATTCCTCATTGATCATTCCTTATTCCCGATTCATCATTCCTTATTCCTGATTCATCATTCCTGATTCCTGATTCATCATTCCTGATTCCTGATTCACCATTCCTGATTCCTGATTCATCATTCCTCTTTCCTGATTCATCATTCCTGATTCCTGATACATCATTCATCATTCCTGATTCATCATTCCTGATTCCTGATTCATCATTCCTGATTCCTGATTGATCATTCCTGATTCATGATTCACCAATCCTGATTCTTGATTCATCATTCCTCTTTCCTGATTCATCATTCCTGATTCCTGATACATCATTCATCATTCCTGATTCATCATTCATCATTCCTGATTCATCATTCCTGATTCCTGATTCATCATTCCTGATTCCTGATTCATCATTCCTGATTCCTGATTCATCATTCCTGATTCCTGATTCATCATTCATCATTCCTGATTCATTATTCCTGATTCATCATTCCTGATTCCTGATTGATCATTCCTCATTCCTGAATCATCATTCCTGATTCATCATTCCTCATTCCTGATTCCTGATTCATCATTCCTGATTCATGATTCACCATTCCTGATTCCTGATTCATCATTCCTCTTTCCTGATTCATCATTCCTGATTCCTGATTCATCATTCATCATTCCTGATTCATCATTCCTGATTCATCATTCCTGATTCCTGATTCATCAGTCCTGATTCATGATTCACCAATCCTGATTCCTGACTCATCATTCATCATTCCTGATTCCTGATTCATTATTCCTGATTCATCATTCATCATTCCTGATTCATCAATCATCATTCCTGATTCATCATTCCTGCTTCCTGATTCATCATTCCTGATTCCTGATTCATCATTCCTGATTCATGATTCACCATTCCTGATTCGTCATTCATCATTCCTGATTCATCATTCCTGATTCCTGATTCCTGATTCATCATTCCTGATTCCTGATTCCTGATTCATCATTCCTGATTCATCATTCATCATTCCTGATTCATCATTCCTGATTCCTGATTCCTGATTCATCATTCCTGATTCATCATTCCTGATTCATCATTCCTGATTCATCATTCATCATTCCTGATTCATCATTCCTGATTCCTGATTCCTGATTCATCATTCCTGATTCATCATTCCTGATTCCTGATTCATCATTCCTGATTCCTGATTCATCATTCCTCATTCCTGATACATCATTCATCATACCTGATTCATCATTCATCATTCCTGATTCGTCATTCATGATTCCTGATTCATCATTCATGATTCCTGATTCAACATCCCTGATTCCTGATTCATCATTCATCTTTCCTGATTCATCATTCCTGATTCCTGATACGTCATTGATCATTCCTGATTCATCATTCCTGATTCATCATTCCTGATTCATCATTCCTGATTCATCATTCCCGATTCATCATTCCTGATTCATCATTAATCATTCCTGATTCATCATTCATCATTCCTGATGCATCATTCCTGATTCCTGATTCCTGATTCATCATTCCTGATTCATCATTCCTGATTCATCATTCCTGATTCCTGATTCATCATTCCTCATTCCTGATACATCATTCATCATACCTGATTCATCATTCATCATTCCTGATTCGTCATTCATGATTCCTGATTCATCATTCATGATTCCTGATTCAACATCCCTGATTCCTGATTCATCATTCATCTTTCCTGATTCATCATTCCTGATTCCTGATACGTCATTGATCATTCCTGATTCATCATTCCTGATTCATCATTCCTGATTCATCATTCCTGATTCATCATTCCCGATTCATCATTCATCATTCCTGATTCATCATTCCTGATTCCTGATTCATGATTCATCATTCCTGAATCCTGATTCATCATTCCTGATTCCTGATTCACCATTCCTGATTCCTGATTCATCATTCCTCTTTCCTGATTCATCATTCCTGATTCCTGATACATCATTCATCATTCCTGATTCATCATTCCTGATTCCTGATTCATCATTCCTGATTCCTGATTGATCATTCCTGATTCATGATTCACCAATCCTGATTCTTGATTCATCATTCCTCTTTCCTGATTCATCATTCCTGATTCCTGATACATCATTCATCATTCCTGATTCATCATTCATCATTCCTGATTCATCATTCCTGATTCCTGATTCATCATTCCTGATTCCTGATTCATCATTCCTGATTCCTGATTCATCATTCCTGATTCCTGATTCATCATTCCTGATTCCTGATTCATCATTCATCATTCCTGATTCATTATTCCTGATTCATCATTCCTGATTCCTGATTGATCATTCCTCATTCCTGAATCATCATTCCTGATTCATCATTCCTCATTCCTGATTCCTGATTCATCATTCCTGATTCATGATTCACCATTCCTGATTCCTGATTCATCATTCCTCTTTCCTGATTCATCATTCCTGATTCCTGATTCATCATTCATCATTCCTGATTCATCATTCCTGATTCATCATTCCTGATTCCTGATTCATCAGTCCTGATTCATGATTCACCAATCCTGATTCCTGACTCATCATTCATCATTCCTGATTCCTGATTCATCATTCCTGATTCATCATTCATCATTCCTGATTCATCAATCATCATTCCTGATTCATCATTCCTGCTTCCTGATTCATCATTCCTGATTCCTGATTCATCATTCCTGATTCATGATTCACCATTCCTGATTCGTCATTCATCATTCCTGATTCATCATTCCTGATTCCTGATTCCTGATTCATCATTCCTGATTCCTGATTCCTGATTCATCATTCCTGATTCATCATTCATCATTCCTGATTCATCATTCCTGATTCCTGATTCCTGATTCATCATTCCTGATTCATCATTCCTGATTCATCATTCATCATTCCTGATTCATCATTCCTGATTCCTGATTCCTGATTCATCATTCCTGATTCATCATTCCTGATTCCTGATTCATCATTCCTGATTCCTGATTCATCATTCCTCATTCCTGATACATCATTCATCATACCTGATTCATCATTCATCATTCCTGATTCGTCATTCATGATTCCTGATTCATCATTCATGATTCCTGATTCAACATCCCTGATTCCTGATTCATCATTCATCTTTCCTGATTCATCATTCCTGATTCCTGATACGTCATTGATCATTCCTGATTCATCATTCCTGATTCATCATTCCTGATTCATCATTCCTGATTCATCATTCCCGATTCATCATTCCTGATTCATCATTAATCATTCCTGATTCATCATTCATCATTCCTGATGCATCATTCCTGATTCCTGATTCCTGATTCATCATTCCTGATTCATCATTCCTGATTCATCATTCCTGATTCCTGATTCATCATTCCTCATTCCTGATACATCATTCATCATACCTGATTCATCATTCATCATTCCTGATTCCTGATTCATCATTCCTGATTCCTGATTCCTGATTCATCATTCATCTTTCCTGATTCATCATTCCTGATTCCTGATACGTCATTGATCATTCCTGATTCATCATTCCTGATTCATCATTCCTGATTCATCATTCCTGATTCATCATTCCCGATTCATCATTCATCATTCCTGATTCATCATTCCTGATTCCTGATTCCTGATTCATCATTCCTGATTCATCATTCCTGATTCATCATTCCTGATCCCTGATTCATCATTTATCATTCCTGATTCCTGATTCATCATTCCTGATTCCTGATTCATCATTCCTGATTCCTGATTCATCATTCATCATTCCTGATTGATCATTCCTGATTCCTGATTGATCATTCCTGATTCCTGATTGATCATTCCTGATTCCTGATTCATCATTCATCATTCCTGATTCATCATTCTTGATTCCTGATTCATCATTCCTGATTCCTGATTCATCATTCCTCTTTCCTGATTCATCATTCATCATTCCTAATACATCATTCATCATTCCAGATTCATCATTCCTGATTCCTGATTCATCATTCCTGATTCCTGATTGATCATTCCTGATTCCTGATTCATCATTCATCATTCCTGATTCATCATTCTTGATTCCTGATTCATCATTCCTGATTCCTGATTCATCATTCCTCTTTCCTGATTCATCATTCATCATTCCTAATACATCATTCATCATTCCTGATTCCTGATTCATCATTCCTGATTCCTGATTCATCAGTCCTGATTCATGAATCACCAATCCAGATTCCTGATTCATCATTCCTCTTTCCTGATTCATCATTCCTGATTCCTGATACATCATTCATCATTCCTGATTCATCATTCATCATTCCTGATTCATCATTCCTGATTCCTGATTTATCATTCCTGATTCATCATTCCTGATTCCTGATTCATCATTCCTGATTCATCATTCCTGATTCCTGATTCATCATTCCTCATTCCTGATTCATCATTCCTCATTCCTGATTCATCATTCCTGATTGATCATTCCTCATTCCTGATTCATCATTCCTGATTCCTGATTCATTATTCCTGATTCATCATTCCTGATTCCTGATTCATCATTCCTGATTCCTGATTCATCATTCATCATTCCTGATTCATCATTCCTGATTCCTGATTCACCATTCCTGATTCCTGATTCATCATTCCTCTTTCCTGATTCATCATTCCTGATTCCTGATACATCATTCATCATTCCTGATTCATCATTCCTGATTCCTGATTCATCATTCCTGATTCCTGATTCATCATTCCTCATTCCTGATACATCATTCATCATACCTGATTCATCATTCATCATTCCTGATTCGTCATTCATGATTCCTGATTCATCATTCATGATTCCTGATTCAACATCCCTGATTCCTGATTCATCATTCATCTTTCCTGATTCATCATTCCTGATTCCTGATACGTCATTGATCATTCCTGATTCATCATTCCTGATTCATCATTCCTGATTCATCATTCCTGATTCATCATTCCCGATTCATCATTCCTGATTCATCATTAATCATTCCTGATTCATCATTCATCATTCCTGATGCATCATTCCTGATTCCTGATTCCTGATTCATCATTCCTGATTCATCATTCCTGATTCATCATTCCTGATTCCTGATTCATCATTCCTCATTCCTGATACATCATTCATCATACCTGATTCATCATTCATCATTCCTGATTCCTGATTCATCATTCCTGATTCCTGATTCCTGATTCATCATTCATCTTTCCTGATTCATCATTCCTGATTCCTGATACGTCATTGATCATTCCTGATTCATCATTCCTGATTCATCATTCCTGATTCATCATTCCTGATTCATCATTCCCGATTCATCATTCATCATTCCTGATTCATCATTCCTGATTCCTGATTCCTGATTCATCATTCCTGATTCATCATTCCTGATTCATCATTCCTGATCCCTGATTCATCATTTATCATTCCTGATTCCTGATTCATCATTCCTGATTCCTGATTCATCATTCCTGATTCCTGATTCATCATTCATCATTCCTGATTGATCATTCCTGATTCCTGATTGATCATTCCTGATTCCTGATTGATCATTCCTGATTCCTGATTCATCATTCATCATTCCTGATTCATCATTCTTGATTCCTGATTCATCATTCCTGATTCCTGATTCATCATTCCTCTTTCCTGATTCATCATTCATCATTCCTAATACATCATTCATCATTCCTGATTCATCATTCCTGATTCCTGATTCATCATTCCTGATTCCTGATTGATCATTCCTGATTCCTGATTCATCATTCATCATTCCTGATTCATCATTCTTGATTCCTGATTCATCATTCCTGATTCCTGATTCATCATTCCTCTTTCCTGATTCATCATTCATCATTCCTAATACATCATTCATCATTCCTGATTCCTGATTCATCATTCCTGATTCCTGATTCATCAGTCCTGATTCATGAATCACCAATCCAGATTCCTGATTCATCATTCCTCTTTCCTGATTCATCATTCCTGATTCCTGATACATCATTCATCATTCCTGATTCATCATTCATCATTCCTGATTCATCATTCCTGATTCCTGATTTATCATTCCTGATTCATCATTCCTGATTCCTGATTCATCATTCCTGATTCCTGTTTCATCATTCCTCATTCCTGATTCATCATTCCTCATTCCTGATTCATCATTCCTGATTGATCATTCCTCATTCCTGATTCATCATTCCTGATTCCTGATTCATTATTCCTGATTCATCATTCCTGATTCCTGATTCATCATTCCTGATTCCTGATTCATCATTCATCATTCCTGATTCATCATTCCTGATTCCTGATTCACCATTCCTGATTCCTGATTCATCATTCCTCTTTCCTGATTCATCATTCCTGATTCCTGATACATCATTCATCATTCCTGATTCATCATTCCTGATTCCTGATTCATCATTCCTGATTCCTGATTCATCAGTCCTGATTCATGATTCACCAATCCAGATTCCTGATTCATCATTCCTCTTTCCTGATTCATCATTCGTGATTCCTGATACATCATTCATCATTCCTGATTCATCATTCATCATTCCTGATTCATCATTCCTGATTCATCATTCATCATTCCTGATTCATCATTCCTGATTCCTGATTCCTGATTCATCATTCCTGATTCATCATTCCTGATTCCTGATTCATCATTCCTGATTCCTGATTCATCATTCCTCATTCCTGATACATCAATCATCATACCTGATTCATCATTCATCATTCCTGATTCGTCATTCATGATTCCTGATTCATCATTCATGATTCCTGATTCAACATCCCTGATTCCTGATTCATCATTCATCTTTCCTGATTCATCATTCCTGATTCCTGATACGTCATTGATCATTCCTGATTCATCATTCCTGATTCATCATTCCTGATTCATCATTCCTGATTCATCATTCCCGATTCATCATTCCTGATTCATCATTAATCATTCCTGATTCATCATTCATCATTCCTGATGCATCATTCCTGATTCATCATTCATCATTCCTGATGCATCATTCCTGATTCCTGATTCCTGATTCATCATTCCTGATTCATCATTCCTGATTCATCATTCCTGATTCCTGATTCATCATTCCTCATTCCTGATACATCATTCATCATACCTGATTCATCATTCATCATTCCTGATTCGTCATTCATGATTCCTGATTCATCATTCATGATTCCTGATTCAACATCCCTGATTCCTGATTCATCATTCATCTTTCCTGATTCATCATTCCTGATTCCTGATACGTCATTGATCATTCCTGATTCATCATTCCTGATTCATCATTCCTGATTCATCATTCCTGATTCATCATTCCCGATTCATCATTCCCGATTCATCATTCATCATTCCTGATTCATCATTCCTGATTCCTGATTCCTGATTCATCATTCCTGATTCATCATTCCTGATTCATCATTCCTGATCCCTGATTCATCATTTATCATTCCTGATTCCTGATTCATCATTCCTGATTCCTGATTGATCATTCCTGATTCCTGATTGATCATTAATCATTCCTGATTGATCATTCCTGATTCCTGATTGATCATTCCTGATTCCTGATTGATCATTCCTGATTCCTGATTCATCATTCATCATTCCTGATTCATCATTCTTGATTCCTGATTCATCATTCCTGATTCCTGATTCATCATTCCTCTTTCCTGATTCATCATTCATCATTCCTAATACATCATTCATCATTCCTGATTCATCATTCCTGATTCCTGATTCATCATTCCTGATTCCTGATTGATCATTCCTGATTCCTGATTCATCATTCATCATTCCTGATTCATCATTCTTGATTCCTGATTCATCATTCCTGATTCCTGATTCATCATTCATCATTCCTGATTCATCATTCCTGATTCATCATTCCTGATTCCTGATTCATCAGTCCTGATTCATGATTCACCAATCCTGATTCCTGACTCATCATTCATCATTCCTGATTCCTGATTCATCATTCCTGATTCATCATTCATCATTCCTGATTCATCAATCATCATTCCTGATTCATCATTCCTGCTTCCTGATTCATCATTCCTGATTCCTGATTCATCATTCCTGATTCATGATTCATCATTCCTGATTCGTCATTCATCATTCCTGATTCATCATTCCTGATTCCTGATTCCTGATTCATCATTCCTGATTCCTGATTCCTGATTCATCATTCCTGATTCATCATTCATCATTCCTGATTCATCATTCCTGATTCCTGATTCCTGATTCATCATTCCTGATTCATCATTCCTGATTCATCATTCATCATTCCTGATTCATCATTCCTGATTCCTGATTCCTGATTCATCATTCCTGATTCCTGATTCATCATTCCTGATTCATTATTCACCATTCCTGATTCCTGATTCATCATTCCTCTTTCCTGATTCATCATTCCTGATTTCTGATACATCATTCATCATTCCTGATTCATCATTCATCATTCCTGATTCATCATTCATGATTCCTGATTTATCATTCCTGATTCATCATTCCTGATTCCTGTTTCATCATTCCTGATTCCTGATTCATCATTCCTCATTCCTGATTCATCATTCATGATTCCTGATTCAACATTCCTGATTCCTGATTCATCATTCCTGATTCATGATTCACCATTCCTGATTCCTGATTCATAATTCCTCTTTCCTGATTCATCATTCCTGATTCCTGATTCATCATTCCTCTTTCCTCATTCCTGATTTCTGATTCATCATTCCTGATTCCTGATTCATCATTCCTGATTCCTGATTCATCATTCATCATTCCTGATTCATTATTCCTGATTCATCATTCATCATTCCTGATTCATCATTCATCATTCCTGATTCATCATTCGTCATTCCTGATTCATCATTCCTGATTCCTGATTCATTATTCCTGATTCATCATTCCTGATTCCTGATTCATCATTCCTGATTCCTGATTCATCATTCATCATTCCTGATTCATCATTCCTGATTCATGATTCACCATTCCTGATTCCTGATTCATCATTCCTCTTTCCTGATTCATCATTCCTGATTCCTGATACATCATTCATCATTCCTGATTCATCATTCCTGATTCCTGATTCATTATTCCTGATTCCTGATTCATCAGTCCTGATTCATGATTCACCAATCCAGATTCCTGATTCATCATTCATCATTCCTGATTCATCATTCATCATTCCTGATTCATCATTCCTGATTCCTGATTTATCATTCCTGATTCATCATTCCTGATTCCTGATTCATCATTCCTGATTCCTGATTCATCATTCCTCATTCCTGATTCATCATTCCTCATTCCTGATTCATCATACCTGATTCCTGATTCATCATTCCTGATTGATCAATCCTCATTCCTGATTCATCATTCCTGATTCCTGATTCATCATTCCTGATTCCTGATTCCTGATTCATCATTCCTGATTCATTATTCCTCATTCCTGATTCATCATTCTTCATTCCTGATTAATCATTCCTCATTCCTAATTCATCATTCCTGATTCATGATTCACCATTCCTGATTCCTGATACATCATTCATCATTCCTGATTCATCATTCCTGATTCCTGATTCATCATTCCTGATTCATCATTCCTGATTCCTGATTCATCATTCTTCATTCCTGATTAATCATTCCTCATTCCTGATTCATCATTCCTGATTCATGATTCACCATTCCTGATTCCTGATACATCATTCATCATTCCTGATTCATCATTCCTGATTCCTGATTCCTGATTCATCATTCCTGATTCATCATTCCTCATTCCTGATTCATCATTCTTCATTCCTGATTAATCATTCCTCATTCCTGATTCATCATTCCTGATTCATGATTCACCATTCCTGATTCCTGATTCATCATTCCTCTTTCCTGATTCATCATTCCTGATTCCTGATTCATCATTCCTCTTTCCTCATTCCTGATCGCTGATTCATCATTCCTGATTCATCATTCCTGATTCATCATTCATCATTCCTGATTCATCATTCCTGATTTCTGATTCATCATTCCTGATTCATCGCGCAGAATCAATGGACATATCCAGTTCTGAATATAATTAAGTCCCCGTAAGTACTTGAACGATTGCCCAGTTAATGAGGAGCGGGAGATTCAAATACAAAGAAAATGGCGAAAACGCTTCCACTAGCTTATGTTTGAAGCGCTCTCGAAGCTTCATTTTTGAGAGAAAAAATCATTTTCAATCGGCTTTTTAAAGCTAAAGGTCACATAAATCAGTAGAGCTATTGACCTCAGTTGTATCTTTCAAAAACCCATGTACCTTAGCCTTCTGAATCTAAGCGAGTTTTGACCGAATTTTGTATGGAAAACTGCTCAGTCCAATATTCAGGTCTCGATTTCAACTGAAATATAAGACGCACAAGTCATTTTCAATCGGCTTCTTGTAGACCCTAAGATAAGCTTTAAAATTATATTTCAAGCTTCCCAAACGGTTAGAAAAAACCCTGTACCTTGGATAAAAAACTGTCAAAAGTTAAACTAAAACGGCATTTCGTGCCACTTATGATAATGTTTGTAGAAGCGGTTTGTCTATTGACAATTATCAAGTAGCGTGGTGTTGAGTCCCATGGGAGGTGATTAAGATCCTGAAAGCGAAGCGGGAACTTTAAAGCAAGCTAAATATATCAACTGCATTTTAGTTGCTTGGATACCAGTTTTGTTAGCAAAAGAAAAGAGAAGCTCAACATTATTCACATTCTGATTCTAAAAGTCTATCATGGCTGATAATAATATCGCAGCTCCGTTTCAAGATTGCACTTTTCCCGAGCCTGTTCATCCGCCATTGCTTTAAATATATAAGTTCCTGCAGCTCTTTAAACGAACGAGGGAAATACACAAAACTGCGCAGTTATGACGTAGATAAATCCATAGTTCAGCAGTTAGCACATGAGTAAACTTTGAAGTTCATTATCAATACAAATGACATTGCAAACAACTTTCGTACTTCTTGAGCAAAGGGATTTGGAATCCCAGAATTGTTTGTGTTATAAAACACCGATGTTTGTGAATTGGAGCGGAATTACCCCCAATTTATCGAGCCTATACTATACTCAGTTTCATTGGGTGATTTTGTTTGACTTCTAGGACTGGAATAAGCTTGAATAACATCTCATTTTAAAGCTACATCTTCCAAGAATCTGTATTCAGACTTATTTGCGACGCGATTTGAAAACGACTGGGAGAAAATTGAGAACGGCTTGGAACACTGCTAGCCGTTTTGCCGACCGGCTTTTTACCGGTTCGGCAACTAGCTCAGTTAAACTTTCTTTGTGGTTGATTTTGTGGATCCGATTTTGTTTGACTTCTAGGATACGGATAAGCTTGAATAACATCTCATTATAAAGCTACATCTTCCAAAAATCTGTATTAAGACTTATTTGCGATGCGATTTGAACACGATTGGTAGAAAATTGAGAAAGAGTTGGAACACTGTTTGCCGTTTTGCGGACTGGCTTTTTCCCGCTTCGACGTGACTCATGCATGAACACAGCTTGCTCAGTTAATTTCTTTGTGGGTGATTTTGTGGATCCGATTTTGTTTGACTCTATAGTCTCTACAGTATCTATGCTCTCTACATGATCTATACGCTCTCTATAGTCTCTACAGTATCTACGCACTCTATAGTCTCTACAGTATCTATGCTGTCTACACGATCTACGCTCTCTATAGTCTCTACACGATCTATGCTCTCTACGCGATCTACGCTCTCTGAAGATATAGTCTCTACAGTATCTATGCTCTCTACACGATCTACGCTCTCTATATAGTCTCTACAGTATCTATGCTATCTACACGATCTACGCACTCTATAGTCTCTACAGTATCTATGCTCTCTACACGATCTATGCTCTCTACACGATCTACGCTCTCTATAGTCTCTACAGTATCTATGCTCTCTACACGATCTACGCTCTCTATAGTCTCTACAGTATCTATGCTCTCTACACGATCTACGCTCTCTATAGTCTCTACAGTACTGGTCTATTTTTACCGCTTCGACGCGAGTTGAACAAAAGTATACTCAGTTCAGTTTCATTTGGTGATTTTGTTTGACTTCTAGGGCACGGATAAGCTTGAATAACATCTCATTTTAAAGCTACAGCTTCCTAGAATCTGTATTTAGACTTATTTGCGATGCGTTGTGAACATGCTGTGAAAAAAATGAGAGCATGAGTTTAAGCCGAAGGGCTTTGTCGTTTTGTGGATAAACTATTGTTTGGCTCTTTCATTCCATTACCTGGTTTTACGAACTTCTATTGAATTGACTTTCACACTTGAGAGATCGGCTTGGGACTAGCAGTTCCCAAAGCTCGTTCCATTTGAGATCGGCTAGGGACAAGCAACTCCCAAAGCTCATTTATTTAAGCCAATCGTAGGGCAATCCTCTAACTCATTAATATTATAATTAGTTGACCTTAATGTAGTCCAAAATCTCAAAGTGTCCCTCGAACAAAGGCCATTCTGCGCGATGTCCTGATTCATCATTCCTGATTCCTGATTCATCATTCATCATTCCTGATTCATTATTCCTGATTCATCATTCATCATTCCTGATTCATCATTCATCATTCCTGATTCATCATTCGTCATTCCTGATTCATCATTCCTGATTCCTGATTCATTATTCCTGATTCATCATTCCTGATTCCTGATTCATCATTCCTGATTCCTGATTCATCATTCATCATTCCTGATTCATCATTCCTGATTCATGATTCACCATTCCTGATTCCTGATTCATCATTCCTCTTTCCTGATTCATCATTCCTGATTCCTGATACATCATTCATCATTCCTGATTCATCATTCCTGATTCCTGATTCATCATTCATCATTCCTGATTCATCATTCTTGATTCCTGATTCATCATTCCTGATTCCTGATTGATCATTCCTGATTCCTGATTGATCATTCCTGATTCCTGATTCATCATTCATCATTCCTGATTCATCATTCATCATACCTGATTCATCATTCATCATTCCTGATTCGTCATTCATGATTCCTGATTCATCATTCATGATTCCTGATTCAACATCCCTGATTCCTGATTCATCATTCATCTTTCCTGATTCATCATTCCTGATTCCTGATACGTCATTGATCATTCCTGATTCCTGATTCATCAGTCCTGATTCATGATTCACCAATCCAGATTCCTGATTCATCATTCCTCTTTCCTGATTCATCATTCCTGATTCCTGATACATCATTCATCATTCCTGATTCATCATTCCTGATTCCTGATTCATTATTCCTGATTCCTGATTCATCAGTCCTGATTCATGATTCACCAATCCAGATTCCTGATTCATCATTCCTCTTTCCTGATTCATCATTCGTGATTCCTGATACATCATTCATCATTCCTGATTCATCATTCATCATTCCTGATTCATCATTCCTGATTCCTGATTTATCATTCCTGATTCATCATTCCTGATTCCTGATTCATCATTCCTGATTCCTGATTCATCATTCCTCATTCCTGATTCATCATTCCTCATTCCTGATTCATCATACCTGATTCCTGATTCATCATTCCTGATTGATCATTCCTCATTCCTGATTCATCATTCCTGATTCCTGATTCATCATTCCTGATTCCTGATTCCTGATTCATCATTCCTGATTCATTATTCCTCATTCCTGATTCATCATTCTTCATTCCTGATTAATCATTCCTCATTCCTAATTCATCATTCCTGATTCATGATTCACCATTCCTGATTCCTGATACATCATTCATCATTCCTGATTCATCATTCCTGATTCCTGATTCATCATTCCTGATTCATCATTCCTGATTCCTGATTCATCATTCTTCATTCCTGATTAATCATTCCTCATTCCTGATTCATCATTCCTGATTCATGATTCACCATTCCTGATTCCTGATACATCATTCATCATTCCTGATTCATCATTCCTGATTCCTGATTCCTGATTCATCATTCCTGATTCATCATTCCTCATTCCTGATTCATCATTCTTCATTCCTGATTAATCATTCCTCATTCCTGATTCATCATTCCTGATTCATGATTCACCATTCCTGATTCCTGATTCATCATTCCTCTTTCCTGATTCATCATTCCTGATTCCTGATTCATCATTCCTCTTTCCTCATTCCTGATCGCTGATTCATCATTCCTGATTCATCATTCCTGATTCATCATTCATCATTCCTGATTCATCATTCCTGATTTCTGATTCATCATTCCTGATTCATCGCGCAGAATCAATGGACATATCCAGTTCTGAATATAATTAAGTCCCCGTAAGTACTTGAACGATTGCCCAGTTAATGAGGAGCGGGAGATTCAAATACAAAGAAAATGGCGAAAACGCTTCCACTAGCTTATGTTTGAAGCGCTCTCGAAGCTTCATTTTTGAGAGAAAAAATCATTTTCAATCGGCTTTTTAAAGCTAAAGGTCACATAAATCAGTAGAGCTATTGACCTCAGTTGTATCTTTCAAAAACCCATGTACCTTAGCCTTCTGAATCTAAGCGAGTTTTGACCGAATTTTGTATGGAAAACTGCTCAGTCCAATATTCAGGTCTCGATTTCAACTGAAATATAAGACGCACAAGTCATTTTCAATCGGCTTCTTGTAGACCCTAAGATAAGCTTTAAAATTATATTTCAAGCTTCCCAAACGGTTAGAAAAAACCCTGTACCTTGGATAAAAAACTGTCAAAAGTTAAACTAAAACGGCATTTCGTGCCACTTATGATAATGTTTGTAGAAGCGGTTTGTCTATTGACAATTATCAAGTAGCGTGGTGTTGAGTCCCATGGGAGGTGATTAAGATCCTGAAAGCGAAGCGGGAACTTTAAAGCAAGCTAAATATATCAACTGCATTTTAGTTGCTTGGATACCAGTTTTGTTAGCAAAAGAAAAGAGAAGCTCAACATTATTCACATTCTGATTCTAAAAGTCTATCATGGCTGATAATAATATCGCAGCTCCGTTTCAAGATTGCACTTTTCCCGAGCCTGTTCATCCGCCATTGCTTTAAATATATAAGTTCCTGCAGCTCTTTAAACGAACGAGGGAAATACACAAAACTGCGCAGTTATGACGTAGATAAATCCATAGTTCAGCAGTTAGCACATGAGTAAACTTTGAAGTTCATTATCAATACAAATGACATTGCAAACAACTTTCGTACTTCTTGAGCAAAGGGATTTGGAATCCCAGAATTGTTTGTGTTATAAAACACCGATGTTTGTGAATTGGAGCGGAATTACCCCCAATTTATCGAGCCTATACTATACTCAGTTTCATTGGGTGATTTTGTTTGACTTCTAGGACTGGAATAAGCTTGAATAACATCTCATTTTAAAGCTACATCTTCCAAGAATCTGTATTCAGACTTATTTGCGACGCGATTTGAAAACGACTGGGAGAAAATTGAGAACGGCTTGGAACACTGCTAGCCGTTTTGCCGACCGGCTTTTTACCGGTTCGGCAACTAGCTCAGTTAAACTTTCTTTGTGGTTGATTTTGTGGATCCGATTTTGTTTGACTTCTAGGATACGGATAAGCTTGAATAACATCTCATTATAAAGCTACATCTTCCAAAAATCTGTATTAAGACTTATTTGCGATGCGATTTGAACACGATTGGTAGAAAATTGAGAAAGAGTTGGAACACTGTTTGCCGTTTTGCGGACTGGCTTTTTCCCGCTTCGACGTGACTCATGCATGAACACAGCTTGCTCAGTTAATTTCTTTGTGGGTGATTTTGTGGATCCGATTTTGTTTGACTCTATAGTCTCTACAGTATCTATGCTCTCTACATGATCTATACGCTCTCTATAGTCTCTACAGTATCTACGCACTCTATAGTCTCTACAGTATCTATGCTGTCTACACGATCTACGCTCTCTATAGTCTCTACACGATCTATGCTCTCTACGCGATCTACGCTCTCTGAAGATATAGTCTCTACAGTATCTATGCTCTCTACACGATCTACGCTCTCTATATAGTCTCTACAGTATCTATGCTATCTACACGATCTACGCACTCTATAGTCTCTACAGTATCTATGCTCTCTACACGATCTATGCTCTCTACACGATCTACGCTCTCTATAGTCTCTACAGTATCTATGCTCTCTACACGATCTACGCTCTCTATAGTCTCTACAGTATCTATGCTCTCTACACGATCTACGCTCTCTATAGTCTCTACAGTACTGGTCTATTTTTACCGCTTCGACGCGAGTTGAACAAAAGTATACTCAGTTCAGTTTCATTTGGTGATTTTGTTTGACTTCTAGGGCACGGATAAGCTTGAATAACATCTCATTTTAAAGCTACAGCTTCCTAGAATCTGTATTTAGACTTATTTGCGATGCGTTGTGAACATGCTGTGAAAAAAATGAGAGCATGAGTTTAAGCCGAAGGGCTTTGTCGTTTTGTGGATAAACTATTGTTTGGCTCTTTCATTCCATTACCTGGTTTTACGAACTTCTATTGAATTGACTTTCACACTTGAGAGATCGGCTTGGGACTAGCAGTTCCCAAAGCTCGTTCCATTTGAGATCGGCTAGGGACAAGCAACTCCCAAAGCTCATTTATTTAAGCCAATCGTAGGGCAATCCTCTAACTCATTAATATTATAATTAGTTGACCTTAATGTAGTCCAAAATCTCAAAGTGTCCCTCGAACAAAGGCCATTCTGCGCGATGTCCTGATTCATCATTCCTGATTCCTGATTCATCATTCATCATTCCTGATTCATTATTCCTGATTCATCATTCATCATTCCTGATTCATCATTCATCATTCCTGATTCATCATTCGTCATTCCTGATTCATCATTCCTGATTCCTGATTCATTATTCCTGATTCATCATTCCTGATTCCTGATTCATCATTCCTGATTCCTGATTCATCATTCATCATTCCTGATTCATCATTCCTGATTCATGATTCACCATTCCTGATTCCTGATTCATCATTCCTCTTTCCTGATTCATCATTCCTGATTCCTGATACATCATTCATCATTCCTGATTCATCATTCCTGATTCCTGATTCATCATTCATCATTCCTGATTCATCATTCTTGATTCCTGATTCATCATTCCTGATTCCTGATTCATCATTCCTGATTCCTGATTGATCATTCCTGATTCCTGATTCATCATTCATCATTCCTGATTCATCATTCATCATACCTGATTCATCATTCATCATTCCTGATTCGTCATTCATGATTCCTGATTCATCATTCATGATTCCTGATTCAACATCCCTGATTCCTGATTCATCATTCATCTTTCCTGATTCATCATTCCTGATTCCTGATACGTCATTGATCATTCCTGATTCCTGATTCATCAGTCCTGATTCATGATTCACCAATCCAGATTCCTGATTCATCATTCCTCTTTCCTGATTCATCATTCGTGATTCCTGATACATCATTCATCATTCCTGATTCATCATTCCTGATTCCTGATTCATCATTCCTGATTCCTGATTCATCAGTCCTGATTCATGATTCACCAATCCAGATTCCTGATTCATCATTCCTCTTTCCTGATTCATCATTCGTGATTCCTGATACATCATTCATCATTCCTGATTCATCATTCATCATTCCTGATTCATCATTCCTGATTCCTGATTTATCATTCCTGATTCATCATTCCTGATTCCTGATTCATCATTCCTGATTCCTGATTCATCATTCCTCATTCCTGATTCATCATTCCTCATTCCTGATTCATCATACCTGATTCCTGATTCATCATTCCTGATTGATCATTCCTCATTCCTGATTCATCATTCCTGATTCCTGATTCATCATTCATCATTCCTGATTCATCATTCATCATACCTGATTCATCATTCATCATTCCTGATTCGTCATTCATGATTCCTGATTCATCATTCATGATTCCTGATTCAACATCCCTGATTCCTGATTCATCATTCATCTTTCCTGATTCATCATTCCTGATTCCTGATACGTCATTGATCATTCCTGATTCCTGATTCATCAGTCCTGATTCATGATTCACCAATCCAGATTCCTGATTCATCATTCCTCTTTCCTGATTCATCATTCGTGATTCCTGATACATCATTCATCATTCCTGATTCATCATTCCTGATTCCTGATTCATCATTCCTGATTCCTGATTCATCAGTCCTGATTCATGATTCACCAATCCAGATTCCTGATTCATCATTCCTCTTTCCTGATTCATCATTCGTGATTCCTGATACATCATTCATCATTCCTGATTCATCATTCATCATTCCTGATTCATCATTCCTGATTCCTGATTCATCATTCCTGATTCCTGATTTATCATTCCTGATTCATCATTCCTGATTCCTGATTCATCATTCCTGATTCCTGATTCATCATTCCTCATTCCTGATTCATCATTCCTCATTCCTGATTCATCATACCTGATTCCTGATTCATCATTCCTGATTGATCATTCCTCATTCCTGATTCATCATTCCTGATTCCTGATTCATCATTCCTGATTCCTGATTCCTGATTCATCATTCCTGATTCATTATTCCTCATTCCTGATTCATCATTCTTCATTCCTGATTAATCATTCCTGATTCATGATTCACCATTCCTGATTCCTGATTCATCATTCCTCTTTCCTGATTCATCATTCCTCATTCCTGATTCATCATTCCTGATTCCTGATTCATCAGTCCTGATTCATGATTCACCAATCCAGATTCCTGATTCATCATTCCTCTTTCCTGATTCATCATTCCTGATTCCTGATACGTCATTCATCATTCCTGATTCATCATTCATCATTCCTGATTCATCATTCCTGATTCCTGATTTATCATTCCTGATTCATCATTCCTGATTCCTGATTCATCATTCCTGATTCCTGATTTATCATTCCTCATTCCTGATTCATCATTCCTCATTCCTGATTCGTCATACCTGATTCCTGATTCATCATTCCTGATTCATCATTCCTCATTCCTGATTCATCATTCCTGATTCCTGATTCATCATTCCAGATTCCTGATTCCTGATTCATCATTCCTGATTCATTATTCCTCATTCCTGATTCATCATTCTTCATTCCTGATTAATCATTCCTCATTCCTGATTCATCATTCCTGATTCATGATTCACCATTCCTGATTCCTGATACATCATTCATCATTCCTGATTCATCATTCCTGATTCCTGATTCATCATTCCTGATTCATCATTCCTGATTCCTGATTCATCATTCCTGATTCCTGATTCATCATTCCTCATTCCTGATTCATCAATCCTCATTCCTGATTTATCATTCCTGATTCCTGATTGATCATTCCTCATTCCTGATTCATCAATCCTCATTCCTGATTCATCATTCCTGATTCCTGATTCATTATTCCTGATTGATCATTCCTGATTCCTGATTGATCATTCCTGATTCCTGATTCATCATTCATCATTCCTGATTCATCATTCTTGATTCCTGATTCATCATTCCTGATTCCTGATTCATCATTCCTGATTCCTGATTCATCATTCATCATTCCTGATTCCTGATTCATCATTGCTGATTCCTGATTCATCATTCATCATTCCTCATTGATCATTCCTTATTCCCGATTCATCATTCCTTATTC